>JASVEL010012482.1:0-5000 GCA_032618575.1 Nicotiana noctiflora | reverse complement strand
TACTTTATAACAGTTATTGCTCTGGTTCCAGAAGGTATAGCTCTCGCCTCAGCTTTTTCTTTGAAATCGGAGACCGTTCCAATTTCCTACTGAAATAGGCAAGCAGAGGGAGAACTAGACGTATCTTGCTAGGCAAAGACAGGTTACAATGGATAGCTCGCGGGTGGGATTGACGGGATAGATCACTATTGCAGAAGGAGGTAGAACCGGGGGAAGAATTATGGCTATAAAGGTCCTCGCCTTCTTAGGCACATGGTTCTAAAGATTCATTCTAAAAGCGGTACTAAGGATTAGGCAGAGGAAGAACTAGAACAAGAATTCTTCGCCCCTCCCCTTGCGGAAAGTATGGAAAAACATCTCGCAATGTATTTTACCAGAAAATAGATTATGCTCCTTCAGAGGTATCTAGTCGTTACAGAATCTCAGGTGTCAGAGTGTGGATTTCGTATAGTAAAACAAAGGACGTGCTATATCTGAAACGTACGAAATATAGTAAATATCGCAAAGGCAGATGTAGTAGGAGTTGCAAACCGGATGGTACACAACTTGGTTTTGGAAGATATGGCACTAAAAGTTGTAGAGCTGGTCTTCTTTCATATCGCACCATTGAAGCAGCGCGTCGTGCTATATTCGGACACTTCCATCGTGCTATGAGCGGACAATTCCGAAGAAATTTTAAGATATGGGTAAGAGTTCTCACAGATATCCCCATCACCGGGAAACCTACAGAAGTAAGAATGGGAAGACGAAAGGGAAATCCTATGGGTTGGATTGCTCGTGTGTCCAGGGGACAAATTCTATTTGAAATGGATGGTGTGAGTTTGTCAAATGCTCGACAAGCCGCTACTTTGGCAGAGCATAAAATATGTTCGTCAACGAAGTTTGTTCAGTGGTCGTAAGCTTATAAATCTGACCCAAATTCTCCATTTTGGTACACGCCAAAGTGTTCCATTTCAGCGGATTGAAAGAGCCATCAATCACTATGATCTCTTTCTTAGAAAAGAAATTGCGTAAATTATTCCTTTTTTTCTCCCATGTTTTCCGTTGGTCAACAACCGACTAAAGTGCTCTATTCTTCTTTACTACTCCTACAGGGAAGGTGGAAGAAATGAAGTCTCTCTTTTTTTTTGGGGGGGGGGGGGAGAGCAGAGCAGTCAAAGAATGAACCAAACTAAATGATTGTTCTAGAATGGCTATTCCTCACAATTGCTCCTTGTGATGCAGCGGAACCATGGCAATTAGGATCTCAAGACACTGCAACACCTATAATGCAAGGAATAATAGACTTATATCACGATGTCTTTTTCTTCGTTATTCTGATTTTATCATGGATCTTGGGTCGCACTTTATGAAATTTCCACTTTAAAAAAAATCCAATCCCGCAAAGGATTGTTCGGACCATATTTCCTAGTATCATCCTTATGTTCATTGCTATGCCATCATTTACTATGTTATACTCAATGGAAGAGGTAGTAGTAGATCCATCCATTACTATAAAAGCTATTGGTCATCAATGGTATCGGAGTGCGCCACTTCACGAGGGTGATTAAAGTGCAACGAAATGCCTTGAAGTTGAATATGGTTCGTGAAGCATCTGGCTTAACGGTAATATCCCATTCCCACCGTCGAGAAACTTTAATAACTATAGCATGCTAGAAATGGGGAGTTGAGGTGGTTAGACCTATACCCCGAAATGCTCCCAGCATAGGAGCCTATGGTTCCATTCTTATTGTTGCTGGAGGTACACATCCCTCTTCTCGGTGTGGAACGATATACAAGAAATAGATGCTCAGCCTGCAATGTCCGATAACAGCGTTGATGTAGTGAATCTATCGGTACCATAGCAGTGGTATACCACTTTGGATCTAACGGCCGGCCTAGTAACATTTCGGAATGGGGTATCCCCGTTGGCAACAACCAGGGTAGTAGCTGCAGAACTACTAGGCAAGGAGAGGACAACCTCTTGTTCCTCCTCCTCTTTCTTTGCTTTAGAGACGGAGGTCCTACGCTAGGTAATAGCAGGCACAAGCAAGTTGATCAAAGGGGACCAGCACTTCTACTCTTCAACCGAGGAGTCGTTCTTGCGAGAATCAAGGAATGTCGTGAACGGTGGGAGGTCACAGAGAACTGACCTATTCATAGAGTGATCCTATGATCTATACAGGATATAGACTATCTCATTCTTTATTCTATTCTATTTCTAAAAGAAAAAAAAGAAGGGTGACTCAACTTCTCAGCAAAAGTTGGTGGTGGGACGTGTTGGCATAATGCACATTGGAACGTGGGAATTCGAGGTCTCATGAACAATACTAAAAACCAACTTTGTTTTTGTTTTTTTGTGGACAAACGATATCCGGTCAGTCCTATGGCTGGATCCTCTGTTAGATCTATGGGCCAGCCGGTCCCGACCGTTTACATGAGCAAAGGGAATCTATACTCGAGCGTTCCACTGGGCCCCTGACAGGATAGGTGAGGAAACACTCTGCATCTTTTTTTCGTGGGCTACAACTTCGCCGATCCGACTAGCATCCCTTTCCACTGTGCATTTTTCGAACAAAGAAGATGACTATAAGATCAAATTCGCTCTTCAAGAAACTGCTCGTCACATACCTTTTGCCTGTCTCATATGTGTAGAACCTGGTCTTTTTTGGTTCCAACCACTCCCTCGAATACATAGGGTAGGTAGGGCTGGGTGATAAATGGTTCCCTTTTCCCAATAAACTTTCCCCGGCCTTCGATTAACCTTACTCATAAAGGGTCTTACGGTCGGGAGAACAACCTATCTAAAGAAAAATAGTGTTCTTTCTAAGAGCAGGCGTGGAGTGCTTTTTGCGGGGAACTTGCAAGTACAGTTTGGGGGGAGGCGGGCGTCGACCCTACCTTATGAGTATTCGGACTATAATAGTTCCGATGAACAGTGACTCACTTTTTGACAATTATACGATTCCAGAAGATGATCCAGAATTGGGTCAATCTATTAGAAGTCGACAATAGAGTGGTTGTACCAGCAAAAATTTATATACATTTTATAGTAACATCTTCTGATGTACCTCATAGTTGAGTTGTACCTTCCGTAGGTGTCAAATGTTGTGTTGTACGTGGTCATTTAAATTAGACCTCTATTCAGTACAATAAGAAGGAGTATACTATGGTCAGTGCAGTGAGATTTGTGGTACTAATCATGCCTTTATGGCTATCATTGTAGAAGTTGTTCCTAGGAAAGATTTTGGGTCTCGGGTATCCAATCAATTAATCCCACAAACCGGGGAAGCTTAAGCGCAAACGAAAGAGGAGGGTGAGGGAAGCCACTAAATTGAGGGCTTCGCTCACTCGCTATAACGCTCGTTTAGTAGACAGCGAGTGGAGTGCATAAGCCCCTTTAGAGATAGGGGTGAGTACTACACGATCTCGTAAGTAAAGTACGGTACGAGCCTTGTCTATAAAGCAGAGCAACCTCATCGTGCATGCTTCTAGCGAAGCATCTAGCTCTACATAATTTGAATTCAGGTATGGCAGAAATACTGTCCACCATTACATGCGATAGAGAAGCGAAGCCATATAATGGCGAACAGCCCTTATACCAATAGCAAACGACCTACTTATAGCTGGTCAGTCAATATTAGTAGGGGTCCTCTTGCCTAAATCAAGGAGTCAGCCCAACATGGGAAATGATAGACCGACCAAAGATTTACGCAGTCGTTGCATCCTTGCTTTGAGCACCGGCATAGCAGAATTCGAATCTGCTGGCTCAGATGAGTGGCTCTTGGCTTCGTAAACATATCTATGTTGTTACTTTCTAACTACCAATGAGTAGGCAGCTTTGGATGCTTATGGAGATATGGTTTTGGTAAAGATCTACTTAGCGTGTGCTTTCTTGTGTGCTACTTAGAATAGAGATAGTCAGACTTTAACTTGAGAATGTTATAGCGCTGTAAAATAAAGACATTCTGATCGACCCGATTGGCGCTCGTTCTGGTTTGGTGGAAAGGTGAAAAGCACTAAATCTTTCTTCCTAGTTGGTGTACTAGGGCGAGGCGAATCCCAACCCCTTCGTTAGCTAGCTTAGCTTTCCCTCTTTTTAATCTATATCAGATCCTTCATTACTTCTTTGCCAATACCTTTTAGCTTTCCTTTAGTTTATACATTTTCCCAGTCCATGCCCAATCAGAGTAGTCAGTGTGCCTGCTCCGTCCTTCTTTGACAAAATGGATCTTGTAGGAGAGGTTGGGAAGGATGGACTTGGCTAAAGATGGTTTGTCTGTGCGTGAGGAAGGTCTTTTTCCTTTCTCCTTCCATTTCTTGACTAGGTTTGCTTTGCATGGAAGGGAAGGCATCTGTGCAGGTACAAAAAGGCGAAGGTCAAGCTATGGGCACAATGAGGTAAGGTATAGTAAGTTACTTCTTTGTCTTTTGCTTGTCATTAGATTGGAAGCCGCAAGCGATGCCTTGTTACTTGTGTAGTTGGCCTAACGATGTTCAGTTCATCACATGAACTGAACGGTAATAGTCTATTACCCCTCTCACTTCGTTCGAGCTGAATTACATCCACCCTCTCACGACCGAAGGCTCTGCAACACGTTTGAGAGCTTTTAGATCCCGACCTAAAATGCCCGTTCCCATAGATTTCCGAAGTGATTCTCATTCTCACCGCAGCCTTCTCAAACAGAAAGAAAGCTGGGCAAGAATCTCATGGTAGTACGAAGGGGGAGCAGAATCGTAACTGGGAGTGGTTCTTCGGATCGATCACAGATTCTCGGCCCCGTCCTTTGGCTTCCACTCCAGTTGACCTTTCTTGTTTCCATCCCACCGTGAGAAGGTAGAGAGCAAAACCAACCCAGCAAACAACTATTACTATGCCCCTATTAGTAAGGCATGTACTTCTTGCAATGCTTGCTGAGCTGCTTCATGTGACAGACATCGCAAAAGTAGTCCGTTGAACGATCGCCGATTGATGGCATCGTAATAGTATACTATTTTCGAACCCTGATGGGTTTCGCAGT
>JASVEL010012481.1:0-69376 GCA_032618575.1 Nicotiana noctiflora | reverse complement strand
TACGATTGTAGTCATATGAACTTCCGTTTATATATCGTATTGGAAGTAATGTCATACGTTCATACTAGGACGCATCGTATAGAACTAATCGTATGCAAATCTATACCTGCACTACAAGCCCAGTATTTAAATACAGCCTAGGAGTGGAAATAAGTGATAATATCCATGGCCTAAATAATAACCACATAACTTTAGTGGTTGATATCAACACGTCCACAATGGACCCGTTTATATGTTATTTTTACATGTGTATACCATATAGCAAACCTTATTACCAACCATGTTTAATGTTTGTGTTTATTATATTTAAGCATACCAAGTTTTAATTTATGTACCATAATTCAAATTAAGGCATTAATTAAGTTATCATTTATTATAGGAGTGTATTTAGGGATAAAATCTCCCAAATTATTTTGTTACCCACTTCTCTCTCTTCTAATTTTTAAATTTTTCGTACCTCAACCCCCACCCCCCCTCCCCGCGATTTTCCCCCAGTTCTTTTCTCCCTAACGCTTTTTTGTTTTGTTCAGTTCTTTTCCTCTTTTTCCGTATAGCAGAACACAACTTTCATCTTCTCCCTTAACTTCCCCTCCATTTTTATCTAGATCAATCTTCATCAAAATCATGAAAAATCAAAATACTCCTAAAAAAACCTACAAAAGAGGTTTTAACTGATATTCCATCTTTCGATTTAGGTGTTTTAACACCTAAATCTTCTGCCAAAAACCAACAGAATACACATGCAAGTGACAAATCGAAACCTATGTCTTCACCAAGACAAATAAGGGCTGAAATGTGCACTAAGCATATACAAGATGTAAATGTTAGTGATGTTGACAAAGTCGATCAACAACAGCGTAAGCGCAAGGGAAAACAGTTGGAGATAGACGATGATTTTGTCGAGGATTCACCAAAGCTTAAATCTGGAAAAAAATCGAAGTTATCTTCATCTTCTTCAAAAAAACCAAAAAAGAAACATTCAAAAAAAGCGGTTACCGACCCTCTCGACATTCAATGGCTGTTTGCTGAGATTCCACAACAGAAAGAAGGCTCACTGTAAAAAAACTAATTTCCCTTTCTATTTTGTTTATCCTATTTTTTTTTTTTTTTGTAGTTTGATATATACTAACAAATGATCATTTAATGCAGGGATTGTGGTGTATATGTTGCTTCTTTTGCTGAATATCTTAGCTGTGGTGATTTTTTCATTCCAAAGGAAGATTTGAGTGATATTGTCCCATATCGTATTCGCTATGGAGCTCTACTATGGGATTACGCCACAAAGAAGATAGAAGATGGCTCAATTAGCGAGAGTGAGGTTACAGGCAGGCTTGCTAGAAGGAAGGGTGCACCGGCAAAAAACGAGAGGACTAAAGTTCAACGAAAGAAGAGATGATTTCTGTTATTCTTAGATGTGTCTCTGTAATTTAGTAGTTGTATTGTTAAACAATGTAGGAATTATGTTTCTTAATTTTTGTAAAAAAAAATGTTATCTGCCAGATATTATACTCGCGTGGTCGAGTTCCATCATATTTCTATAAATGTCAGTTGTTACAAATTGATATACAATTGAACTACATTTAACTACAACTATAAATGTCAACTGTCAGTTAATACTAAAGTGAACTACAATTAAAGTACATTCAACTACATTTCAAATACAATTTACTACAAATACTTATTATATACAACAACAGGTACACCACACGTATACTACATTTTAACCATAATATGGAAATAGTTGACATTGAGTCATTTATTTATTTAAGTCATAAAGTAAATTCACGATTGTTCGCATTCAAACAACATGTAAATATCCAGCCACACAGTTAAAGTGATTTTAGTTAACTTTCATCTTCAAATCCAATACATGTTTTTAGTTAGATCTGAAAAATCTTATTTACGCTACAAAAATTAAATTGAATAACAATTCTCACTACATAACAATCATTTCTTTTTTGGTGCATTCTTGCAAGTTCTTTTGTTATGCCCTTCGACTCCACAATTGCCGCATGACACCTTGTACTTCTTTGACTTTATTTCATCAAATGTTTTATATCTTTCCTTCTGAGGTCTCTCTGGCTGCCTTTTATCTCCCGCTGGTGGCTTTACTACCTCATCCAAAATATGTTGTGGAACATCCCATTTGGCTTAATCAGGAAGAGGATTTACCGGCATTTCATATGTAAGAAGAAGGTTCTCCCTTGTGTAATACGGAGAGCAATAGTTTTCAGGTGTTTCATTCCTATGCCTTAATGCTGCTAGAGCATGTGCACATGGTAGTTCGTCAAGTTGGAATTGTCCACAACTACATTTCTTATTTTGTAGACATACAATGTACCACTTCGCACCATCTAACATCGTCTGTATATAATCAGTTGAAGCTCTCACCTACAATATAAAAACAAACAGAAAAAATGATACATCAAATATTTAAATGGATTATATACATATATTCTACAAATTATCTACAAGTAACTACAATTAGCTACAATCACACTACAATTTAACTACAATTTAAAACACTGCATATATCACTATTTTTTTTTTCTCCAGCAGCAATCAAGAATATGTTACCTGTATTTTCTGAGATGATGTATTGTTATCATCCAACTCTTTGTGGAATTTTTGACCAAGGAATGTGAAAGTAGCCTTTGCCTTCTGCAACTTTTCTTTTGTCCAACGTTCAATAAGAGTTCTCATATACTCAAATAGGTCATATATTGGCAGCTCTCTTGCCTCTTTCGTTACAGCATTCAATGACTCGGCAATGTTTGCCGTCATAGTAAAAGTTCCATTTACCGTTGCATGTACTCTTGACCATCTATGATAGCCAATATCATATATGTAAGACTTTACATGCGGGTCTACCTCTTCAATCTTCATCATCCTTTCATTGAATTCATCCAGAGTGTATGAGCGGGCTGCAGCAAAGTACAATTCATGTAATTGTAGATGTCCCTTTTTGAATTTTGATCTTATATTTGCCCATATATGCCACATACAAGAGTAGTGTGCCATCCCCTGATAAACAACTGATGTTGCCTTTAATATACTCTCATGCCTATCTGAAACAACACACATTGAAGGTCTTTCTCCATATGCCTCCTTGAATTTCTCAAAGAACCACTTCCAAGACGCGTCATTTTCAGAATCAACCACAACATATGCCAAGGGAAAAATAGTGCCAACATTTTGTAGTCAGAATATAATATTAAATAACAACTACACTTGTACAAAAACATTATTTTTTTAATATAACTACATACAACTACAATTTAACTACAATATATTAACTGACCACACAGTATGTATTTTACTTACCTGCTGCATCCATTGTGCTTGCTGTCAGCATAACCCCCCTGTATGCTGACTTTAAAAATATTCCATCAACCACAACAACAGGCCTACAATGTTTCCAACCATTGATTGATGTAGAAAGAGCAACAAATGCGTATAAGTAGCAATCATCTGCTGCCTTCTTTAGTTTAACAACCGAACCAGGATAGATCTTCTCAAGAATATAAAAATATTTTGGTAATTTGTTGTAGGAGTCACACGGATTCCCTCTCAAAAAATATAATGCTTTTTCCTTTGCTCTACATGCTTGCATGTAGCTTAAGTTTAGTCCATGTTCAGATAACATGTCTTGTTGTATGTACATTGGTGTGTAGACAGTCTTAGGATCACAATATTTCGGAACAACCATGCTACTAACCATCCTTTGAAGTGCTGCTGCTGGTATCTGGTGTTGTCCTTCGCGTCCGCGAGGTCCCATCGCGTTCGCGAAGAAGAAATTGGATTCTGAGACTTTTGGCCATCGCGTTCGCGACAGTGCTTCGCATTCGCGATGAAGGATTTGTCATCTTGGACTTGTGTTCTTCGCGTTCGCGGAGAAGGAATTTCTGTCGCGCGGGTCCTACTTCGGAAGCCCATACCTTTTTATCTATAGGGAATTTAGAGGCGATTCAAAAACGGAAGTTGTAGATCATTGAATCTAGTTTTCAGAAACATATTATGATAGTTATTTGGAGTTGTGTGTAAAAAGTTATGACCATTTCAATAGAGGCTATCTGAGCAGAGGTGAAAAACAAAATTTTGGGAGTTTGTACTTCGCGAACGCGAGTGTATGACCGCTAACGCGAAGAACAAGTCTCTGGGCAGCAGAATAAAGTCCGAACTTCGTCCCATTTGTCATTTTTGACGATTTGGAGCTCGGGTAAGGCGATTTTTCGGGAGATTTTTTGAGAGAACAACGGGGTAAGCACTCTTAACTCAATTTTGGTTGTATAACTCGAATCTATTGCAAGTTTTGGTGTTTAATTTGAGAAATTTTGTTGAAAAGGGTAAAAAACCCTCTTGGATAGAAATGGTGATTTAAGGGGTCAAATGAACTCCAATTTTTATGAATTTGGTTTGTATAGACTCGTGTTGAGACGAGGATTCCGTAAATGTAACTTTCATAATTTTTCGAGAAGTGTACCAAAAGTCAGATTTTGACAACTTTATGGGTTTTGGTGCAAATTGAGTTATTTCGAATGGGTTGTGTCTAATTAGCCTATATTGATGTATTCTCATTGATTTTGAGCAGATTCGGCATCCAAGGTGATTGAATTGCGAGGCGAGCACAAGGCGGACTAAGGCTTCTACCGGATCGAGGTGAGTGGTGGTAGTAAATAATGTACTGAGGGTTTGAAACCTCGTACTTGCACTTTACAGTGCTATGTTGAGATGAGACACGCGTCATGTGACGGGCGCGGTGGCATTGAGATTTGGGGATTGGACTTGGTCCTTCCCGACTGATAACGTATGGTGTAATATGACCGTGACTAAGATTTTAACTGTGTAATTGGGCTAGTAGCCATGTTTGGGGCCTTGTGCCGATCTGTAAAGTATTAGGGGAGCCAGTAGAGCTAAGCGACCCTTATATCTTGCTGGATACATATACTCAGCCCCAGTTATAGCTGTATAGCATATCATGAGCCCGTACTAGGTGTGTACCTTGAGAGAGACTATCTAGGGTGGAATTCCCTGTTCTAGCTGAGTGGGCCTGAGAGGCCAAGTCTATACCGACTGAGATAGGGTGGAATTCCCTGTTCTAGCTGAGTGGGCCTGAGAGGCCAAGTCTATACCGACCGAGATAGGGTCGAGGACCCACTATGAGAGATTATATTGGGCCTGAGAGGCCAAGTCTATACTGACTGGGATAGTGTCGAGGACCCACTATGATATATATATATATATATATATCGGATCGGACTGCACTATATATATATATATATATATATTCGGAGTCTGAGTCTGCACACATTCCCAGTGAGCGCTAGTATATTATGGGATCGGGCTGCACGCCGCAGCGGTATAATTATATATGTGTATATACCTATGAGATCGGGCTGCACTCCGCAGTATCATAGCGCTTGGGCCTAGGGAGCCCCTCCGAAGTCTGTATACACCCCCAGTGAGCGTCGTCGACGTTAAATGGAGCGGGCTGTGCGCCGCAGCGGTATATATATTGGAGCGGGCTGCACGCCGTAGCATTATACTTATTCATATCCTTATACATACTTAAATACTTATACGTTAAAGACATGTGTATATATTTACATACATTGAGCTGGTTGTACACCGTAGCGGTACGGGTGAGGATTTTGTCAGTGTGGGATCTTGTTGAGATAGATGTGGACTGGAGATCAGAGTACTTACTGTAGTGATGACTTACCTGTGGGAGTTTGCCTTAGAACTGTTTAGTGATAGTACATGAGTTCTTATTTTCAGTTGTTGTTTATTATTATTACTCACTGAGTTGAAATATACTCACCCCACTCCCCTGCACTTTTTGTGCAGACATACAGTGTCACGCCCCAAATCGGGGAACATGACCGGTGCCCAACCGGGTTGCCCCAGTCAAGCGGACCTGGGTGCCTTTCATTCCCACGCGTTACCCCTGTGCTGATTATTTTTTTTTATTTACCAAATATCTTACTAACCATGAATGATTTCACATTAAACAAATAAAACCATACGAGTGATTCATTAACAAGTTTGCAATTTTTACAACGCCCGACATAACACAATATATATACATAAGACTAGAGTCCCACAGTTTACATGTCTACAGAGCCTCTAGGATACAAAAAGGGGAATACAATACTTACCGGTAACAAGGCTCCGGCTATACCTTACAAAACCAAAATGAAATCTTAACAAAAGTGGCATGAACCACATAGGGCCCCGAGGAAGAAAGGGGCTCACCAAAACTGGCAGTGGAAGGAGAAGGATACTACTGCCGATGAGCTGAAGTGCCTGCTACCGATCCACCTACAATCATAACACGAATGTAGCATCCCCGGCAAAAGGGACGTCAGTACACTTGAATTGTACTGGTATGTATGGACAAACTTTGTCCCAAGTAAACTCAAGCCATTAAAATACATCAAAACTGATTAAGCCAGCCAACCATGTTTTCCACCTTTTACTCATTTCAGATAAGCCTCAACACAAGCACGTTTAAGGTAAACAAATAGAACAACAACCAATCATCCACACAAATTGCAAGTAGTCAAACATAGGGGCAATCAGTGCCCCCCAGGTTACAAACTCTCCTACTGTCTCCTTTCACAATTTCACATCATTGATTTTTGTATCAATTTTCAATAGCGATTTCGATCGCTTTCCATCCTTATTACCCCTGACCACCCTTATTACCTCGGCCACCCTTATCACCCCAACCCACACCTTATTTCTTTATGTTGTGGCACGCAACCTGGTCCCACCTTACAGTTTAAAACACAACAATTTCAAACAGCAGATAAGGCACTACACACAATTCAACAAGTTCAAATAAGCAACTTGCACATTATTTCATGTTCTCAATTACTTATCAAGCCAATATCACAACCAAGTTACAATATTTCCATAATCAAGAATATTCACACAAGTATGTTCAACAATTTTCCACAATTCAAGTGTTTCATATCTTTCCACAAGAAACCATATATGCCACAACAACAATTGTTCTCAGTTCTTTACCAATTACAATTCCTTTGTCATCTTTCAATTCATATTTCATACCATACCACATGTAGTTCAATCATCAATTGAATACCCAACAATGATATCGAAGAATAACATAAAATCTCTCAAATTAACACATGCCAAATAAATTCACACATATGGGCGATTTTACAAGAATCAAAATTAGCCATACATACCTGGTATCGAGTTTCCTTCTTTTACACTCCCACTTTATGCTTACCCAAGATATCCTACTCTTGCCACCCTTGTTCTTGAAGACTCTTACTTCTACTCACTTCTTTTTACAAAAAAATCAAGTTCAATAATCATGCATGAGTGTAAAATTCCATTTTCAAAGCTATTATATGCAAACCTCTCTTAACCCATTTTAAATCTGAAAATTTGAGAAAATAGTTAGGGTTTTTACCTTGAAAAGATTGGGGAAGTTGAATCCTTGCCCTAGGATCCCTTGGAATTAAGTGGTTGGAACAATCTTTGAAGATGAAGAACTTCTCTCTATAAAACCCCTATCTTCTCTCTCTAATTTTGGTAAGATGATATGAGAAAATGAGGGTGAAAGGTGTTATATTAAAGAAGAGATTGGTTCAAAATGTTACAAAAATCTGGGCCGGGTCAATTCTGCGGTGCACTTTGCGACCGCAGAATCAACATGCGGTCCGCATAGTGACCGCGGAATGGCCTCAAAATTCACTCAAGTTCTGTTACAGAATGCGACCAATATGCGGTCCGCATTCTTGATCTGCGGTCGCAAAGTGCACCGCAGATTCACTATGCGATCGCATATCGACCGCATTTTCAACACGATTTTTGGGAGACTTCTGTTAAGCTCTGCGGCAAGAATGCGGTCCGCATAACAGATCTGCGGTCGCATTCTTGACCGCAGAATTGACATTTTTCGGAAAATTAATTCTCTACATTTTTGAAACTTAAATCACTACCAAGGGTCCGAACCGCGGCGAGCAAGCTAGCCGCGAAGAATTCTACGCATTCCTAACACATTATTCGGACCATGACACTATAGCTACTAGGTTTTATGCACAAAAATTTTACGGGGCCTTACATCCTCCCCCCCTTAAGATCATTGGTCCTCTAATGAGGATTTTGAAATAAATGAGTTGGTTTTGAAAGACATGATATGCAACCATCAAAATTTTGGCTAACTCTTATATTTTAGAAATATTTCGCCAGAGTTTTCTTTGTATTATGGACATATCCACCTGTCAGAGGGCCCCCGAAACACGTTACCAAACAACAATACACAAATACAACAGCTGCAAGCTCCAAATCATGCGTCGGATAATTCTTCTCATGGTTCTTGAGTTGCATGGAAGCATAAGCTATAACCTTTCCGTGCTGCATCAACACACATCCCAAACCAACTCTGGAGGCATCACAATAAACTACAAATCCCTCTATGCCTTCTGGCAAGGCTAATACTGGTGCCGAGGTTAATCTTGACTTCAATTCTTGGAAACTTTTCTCACACGCTTCGGACCACTGGAACTTAACTGCCTTCTGCGTCAGCTTTGTCAATGGGGAAGCGAGGGTTGAGAATCCCTCTACAAACCTCCGATAGTACCCTGCCAAACCCAAGAAGCTACGAATCTCTTGTCGGGGTCGTGGGTCTAGGCCAATCTTTCACTGCCGCAATCTTCTGAGGATCCACCTGAATTCCCTCACCGGAAATAACATGCCCTAGAAAGGCTACGGACTCCAACCAAAACTCACATTTTGAGAACTTGGCATACAGTTGATGCTGAAGAAGGGTCTGCAATGCTGATCTGAGGTGAACGGCATGATCTTCCCTGCTACGAGAATAGATGAGGATGTCGTCAATGAATACAATTACAAAGGAATCTAGGAATGGCTTGAAAACCCGATTCATAAGGTCCATGAAAGCTGCTGGGGCATTGGTTAGCCCAAAAGACATGACCAAAAGCTCGAAGTGACCATAACGAGTTTTGAAAGCGGTCTTAGGAATATCCTGCTCCCTGATCTTCAACTGGTGGTACCCGGACCGTAAATCAATCTTTGAGAAGAACTTCGCTCCCTGCAATTGGTCAAATAGATCATCCACTCGAGGCAAAGGATATTTATTCTTGATGGTGACTTTGTTGAGCTGCCGATAATCAATACACATTCGAAGTGACCCATCCTTCTTCCTGACAAAAAGAACCGGAGCACCCCACGGCGACACACTCGGTCGTATGAACCCTTTCTCTAATAAATCCCTCAGCTGCTCATTTAACTCCCTTAACTCTGCTGGCGCCATTCTGTATGGTGGAATGGATATTGGCTGAGTATCCGGCAATACATCGATCCCAAAATCAATCTCCCTATCCGGCGGAATGCCTGGAAGCTCATCCGGAAACACTTCAGGAAATTCATTCACAATTGGCACGGACTCGAGGGTAGGCACCTCTGAGGTGGTGTCCGTCACCCGAACCAAATGATAGATACACCCCTTCTTAATCATCTTCGAAGCCTTAAGGTAGGAAATAAACCTACCCCTTGGCACTATACCATTTCCTCTCCATTCAATAACTGGCTCGTTGGGGAACTCATGCCTCATAACTCTCGTTCGACAGTCAAGTTTGGCAAAGCACGAATAGAGCCAATCCATCCCCATAATTACATCAAAATCTACCATCCCAAGCTCAATAAGATCGGCCGTGGTATCACGACCACCCACCGTAACAACACAATTCCTATAGACTCGTGAGGCTGTAATAGAATCACCAATTGGAGTCGACACAGAGAACGGCTCATGAAGCCGTTCGGGTTCTATCCCAAAACTTGAAGCAATGAATGGAGTAACATAAGACAAGGATGACCCTGGATCAATAAGGGCATAGCAATCAATAGTCTGAACAGACAGGATACCTGTAACAACATCTGGAGAAGCCTCGGCATTTTGGCGGCCACTCAATGCATAGAATCGGCTAGGTCCACCCCTAGCATGAGCTCCACCCCTAGCTGCACCACGCCCTGCTGATGCTGGAGTACGCGCTGATGATGTAGCAGCCGAAGAACCGGATGACTGAGCAGATCCCCTACCTATACCCTGACGGGGTGCACGGTAATCCCGCTGAATGTGACCTCTCACACCGCACCCGAAGCACACCGGGATGTCAAGGTAGCAAGTCTCTGTATGAAATCTCCCACACATGGGGCATATAGGTCTCCCCTGCTGCTGGGACCTCACCCCAGGACGACCAGACTGACGAGACCTCCTGCTGTCTCAACCGGGTCTCGAGTAACTACCATGCCGATGACTGTCCATAGATGATGGTGCACTCGCGGAGGATTGAGCATATGACTGGGATGGCCCTGATGACCCTCTCCCTGGAAGTGATCTCCCTGAATGACCCATTGACCGGGCCCTGCTATTACTTTCTCTTTCTGCATGAATCTTCAATTTCCTGGCCTCTGTGGCCTGAGAAAACCCCACGATCCTCCCATAGTTCATATCTGAGTGCAAAGCTGCTGTGGCGGCCTCATTCACTACCAAAGGGCTAAGGCCCTGAACAAACCGTTGAACCCGGGCATCCATGGTCGACACTAAATAAGGAGAGTACTTGGACAACCTTACGAACTCCATGTGATACTCCCATACACTCATACTGCCCTGTTTGAGAACCTCGAACTCAGTGGCACGGGCTGCCATTGCCTCAGCAGGTAAGAAGTAGTCCATAAATGCATCCACGAACTCATCCCATCCGGCCGGAGGGCTCCCTTCCTCACGGGAATCCTCCCACATTTCGAACCATGAACGTGCCGCTCCCTTCAGCTTGTAAGAGGCCAACTCTACCCCCTCTATATCTGTAGCCTTCATCACTCTGAGGGTCTTGTATATCTCATCAAGGAATTCCTGTGGATCAGCCTCTGGATCGGTGCCTGAAAATTCTGGAGGGGCAACCGCAAGAATTAATGGACTCTGGAGCCAAAGGAATCTCCCTGTCCGCTGGAGGATGCAGGGGCATCATGGGATCTCTGGGCCTGGGCGGCCACTAACTGTGTTAACATATGAATGGCTCCCCTAAGATCCTCATTAGATATACCAGAACCCGAAGCGGGAATTGTATCTGAGTCAGAACACTGGCAGGAGGAATGGTGGCATCCTCTGCCGCAGCTGGAATAGGGACACTTGGGTTTTGAACAGATGGGCCAGGCAAATTCAGGACTGGTGGGTAATTCTCGCCCACGGCATTGGGTACATGATTAACAGCCGCACTTGGGCCGGCATTGGCCTCAAGGCCGAGTCTAGCCTTCTTCTTAGGCGCCATATTCTGAAAATTTGGGAACAAGGCGCGAATTTGACACAAATATTTCCACATTGCACTTTACCGCACGATATAGATTAACAAAGCAATAGGTAAATTCCTAAATGTCCGTGCAGCCCCCAACTTATCTGATGTGGTCGACAACACACCGATAAGAAGGGCACTACTAGACACGGCTCCGAGACATCCTAGGACACTTTAAAACCTTAGGCTCTGATACCAAGTTTGTCACGCCCCAAATCGAGGAACATGACCGGCGCCTAACCGGGTTGCCCCAGTCAAGCGGACCTGGGTGCCTTTCATTCCCACGCGTTACCCCTGTGCTGATTGTTTTTTTTATTGACCAAATATCTTACTAACCATGAATGATTTTACATTAAACAAATAAAACCATACGAGTGATTCATTAACAAGTTTGCAATTTTTACAACGCCCGACATAACACAATATATATACATAAGACTGGAGTCCCACAGTTTACATGTCTACAGAGCCTCTAGGATACAAAAAGGGGAATACAATACTTACCGGTAATAAGGCTCCGGCTATACCTTACAAAACCAAAATGAAATCTTAACAAAAGTGGCATGAACCACACAGGGCCCCGAGGAAGAAAGGGGCTCACCAAACCTGGCAGTAGCAGGAGAAGGATACTACTGCCGTTGAGCTGAAGTGGCTGCTACTGATCCACCTACAATCATAACACTAATGTAGCGTCCCCGGCAAAAGGGACGTCCGTACACTTGAATTGTACTGGTATGTATGGACAAACTTTTTCCCAAGTAAACTCAAGCCATTAAAATACATCAGAACTGATTAAGCCAGCCAACCATGTTTTCCACCTTTTACTCATTTCAGATAAGCCTCAACACAAGCACGTTTAAGGTAAACAAATAGAACAACAACCAATCATCCACACAAATTGCAAGTAGTCAAACATAGGGGCAATCAGTGCCCCCCAGGTTGCAAACTCTCCTGCCGTCTCCTTTCACAATTTCACATCATTGATTTTTGTATCAATTTTCAATAGCGATTTCGATCGCTTTCCATCCTTATTGCCCCTGACCACCCTTATTACCTCGGCCACCCTTATCACCCCAACCCACACCTTATTTCCTCATGTTGCGGCGCGCAACCCGATCCCACCTTACAGTTTAAAACACAACAATTTCAAACAGCAGATAAGGCACTACACACAATTTCAACAAGTTCAAATAAGCAACTTGCACATTGTTTCATGTTCTCAATTACTTATAAAGCCAATATCACAACCAAGTTACAATATTTCCATAATCAAGAATATTCACACAAGTATGTTCAACAATTTTCCACAATTCAAGTGTTTCATATCTTTCCACAAGAAACCACATATGCCACAACAACAATTGTTCTCAGTTCTTTACCAATTCCAATTCCTTTGTCATCTTTCAATTCATATTTTATACCATACCACATGTAGTTCAATCATCAATTGAATACCCAATAATGATATCGAAGAATCACATAAAATCTCTCAAATTAACACATGCCAAATAATTTCACACATATGGGCGATTTTACAAGAATCAAAATTAGCCATACATACCTGGTATCGAGTTTCCTTCTTTTACACTCCCACTTTATGCTTACCCAAGATATCCTACTCTTGCCAACCTTGTTCTTGAAGACTCTTACTTCTACTCACTTCTTTTTACAAAAAAATCAAGTTCAATAATCATGCATGAGTGTAAAATTCTATTTTCAAAGCTATTATATGCAAACCTCTCTTAACCCATTTTAAATATGAAAATTTGAGAAAATAGTTAGGGTTTTTACCTTGAAAAGATTGGGGAAGTTGAATCCTTGCCCTAGGATCCCTTGGAATAAAGTGGTTGGAACAATCTTTGAAGATGAAGAACTTCTCTCTCTAAAACCCCTATCTTCTCTCTCTAATTTTGGTAAGATGATATGAGAAAATGAGGGTGAAAGGTGTTATATTAAAGAAGAGATCTATTCAAAATGTTACAAAAATCTGGGCCGGGTCAATTCTGCGGTGCACTTTGTGACCGCAGAATCAACATGCGGTCCGCATAGTGACCGCGGAATGGCCTCAAAATTCACTCAAGTTCTGTTACAGAATGCGACCAATATGCGGTCCGCATTCTTGATCTACGGTCGCAAAGTGCACCGCAGATTCACTATGCGATCGCATATCGACCGCATTTTCAACACGATTTTTGGGAGACTTCTGTTAAGCTCTGCGGCAAGAATGCGGTCCGCATAGCAGATCTGCGGTCGCATTCTTGACCGCAGAATTGACATTTTTCGGAAAATTAATTCTCTACATTTTTGAAACTTAAATCACTACCAAGAGTCCGAACCGCGGCGAGCTTGCTCGCCGCGAAGAATTCTACGCATTCCTAACACATTATTCGGACCATGACACTATAGCTACTAGGTTTTATGCACAAATATTTTATGGGGCCTTACAATAATAAGCTATCACAACTGCTTTACTATCATCATTCCGTGGAGACTTCGAGGTAGCTGCCGACGTCCGCAGTACCTGACCTCTTCCTCTTTATCATTTCGTTGTTTTCATTCTGCCTAGACTTAATTGTGTAGTAGATTTCATTTGTAGAGGCTCATACCTGTGACACCACGATTTGGTTGGGACCGTATTTTGTATATTTCTACTATTACGTTTATCATTTTGATATGAACACTTGTTGTTTAAGTTTAATTTGATTAACTGGAATTAATAAATGGCTGGTTAAGAGATAATATGGTCGGGCTTGCCTAACATTGTGTTGGGCGCCATCACGACCAGAGTTTGGGTCGTGACAACCATCTATGATAGCCAATATCATATAGCTAAGACTTTACACGTGGGTCTACCTCTTCAATCTTCATCATCCTTTCATTGAATTCATCCAGAGTATATGAGCGGGCTGCAGCAAAGTACAATTCATGTAATTGTAGATGTCCCTTTTTGAATTTTGGTCTTATATTTGTCCATATATGCCACATACAAGAGTAGTGTGCCATCCCCCGATAAACAACTGATGTTGCCTTCAATATACTCTCATGCCTATCTGAAACAACACAGATTGAAGGTCTTTCTCCATATGCCTCCTTGAATTTCTCAAAGAACCACTTCTAAGACGCGTCATTTTCAGAATCAACTACAGCATATGCCAAGGGAAAAATAGTGCCTACATTTTGTAGTCAGAATATAATATCAAATAACAACTACACTTGTACAAAAACTTTATTTTTTAATATAACTCCATACAACTACAATTTAACTACAATATATTAATTGACCACACAGTATGTATTTTACTTACCTGCTGCATACATTGTGCTTGCTGTCAGCATAATCCCCCTGTATGCTGACTTTAAAAATGTTCCATCAACCACAACAACAGGCCTACAATGTTTCCAACCATTGATTGATGTAGAAAGAGCAACAAATGCGTATAAGAAGCAATCATCTGTTGCCTTCTTTAGTTTAACAACCGAACCAGGATAGATCTTCTCAAGAATATAAAAATATTTTGGTAATTTGTTGTAGGAGTCACACGGTGTCACGACCCTAGTTCACCAATCATGAACATGTCGTGATGGCACCCAGTCCCCACGACTAGGTAAGCCTAACACGTTGCGGAATATACCGGTTTATGAACATTTAATAAGAATTAGCGGAAAATAAGATGAAAGGAATGTAATCCGTGCCGCTGGGCACATACACCAGTCAAATACGCTGTTTAAAATACTACCAAGACCCCGAATCCCACGGGTAACACAGACTAAAAGAGCTCATACAATTGTAGCTGTATGTAAAAGGAGTATCTAACAACGGAATGAAGAAAAAAAAACATCTACTAGCACTAGAATAGAAGGAAGGCCTTCGGATCCGCGGACGTAGCAGATCATACCTCGAGGTCTCCCAAAACGCTGCTGAATCACCTGGTGTGAGCCTGCCCTGATGTACCTGGATCTGCACAACAAAAGTGTGCAGAAGAGTAGCATGAGTACACCACAGTGGTACTCAGTAAGTGCCAAGCCTAACCTCGATGGAGTAGTGACGAGGAAGGTCAGGGCCCTACTGAGAAAACAATAATACAATGATAATAACAACAATAAGCAGTTTAAATGAATAATAAATTTCCGAACTAGCAACAATAAGATGATTTCTACAATCGTCTACAATTAAGCTAACAATGAATAGCCAACTCAATAAAACAAGTCCAGGACCTGTAGGAATCGAACCCACAGTCCCATTGACAGTACCTCTGGGTCTCCGGGAATCAAACCCGCAGCCCATATCTCAATAAATAATCAATAACTCAGGATCTCCGGGAATCGAACCCGCAGTCCCTACCAATAACTCAGGATCTCGGGAATCGAACCCGTAGTCCCTACCAATAACTCAGGATCTCGAGAATCGAACCCGTAGTCCCTACCAATAACTCAGGATCTCGGGAATCGAACCCGTAGTCCCTACCAATAACTCAGGATCTCGGGAATCGAACCCGTAGTCCCTACCAATATCGCGCCGGGTCTCTGGGAATCGAACCCACAGCCCTGGGTCTCCGGGAATCGAACCCGCAGTCCACAAACACAGCAAATAAAGGAATCCCAGAGAGATCAATTATGCTTAACTATAACTTCACCGAAAAATAGTGCCAATAATTATCAAGGAGTTCAAATAAGGCAATTAGGCAACTAAACAGTTAAGTACTACCTAATCATGCTTTCCTAACCACTACTGGGTAAAAATATCAAATTAACAGCCAAAGACAGGAATATCGCTCATCGAACATTTTAATTAAAGTGCGTGTTCAACAACCAGAGCATGTATACGCCCGTCACCTCGCATACAAGGCATTTAAACTATCATATAATATCCTAGGGGTGAAAATTCCCCCACACGAGGTTAGACAAGCCACTTACCTCGATTCCGGTACAAAACCGCTATGAAACCACTCTCTTGCCGCGAATGTCGACCTCCACAAGTGTAGAATCTGATAAAAATCAATAGAATCACATCAAAATAGGCTAATTGGGCATTACCCAATCAAAATAACTCAAAATACACCAAAACCCACAAGTTGCCAAAACCCGACTTTCGGTACGCTTATCAAAAAATCACGAAAGTTATATTATCGGAACCCTTGTCTCAATACGAGTCTAAGCATATAATGTTTATCAAATTCGGACTCCATTTGCCCACTCAAAACCTTGATTTTCTAAAGTTCAAGCCTAGGGTGAAAACCCCCCAAATTCCTCCATTTTTATGAGATAATTGCATAATATTGTCAACAATAATCATAATTTGAGTCCATTGTTGATTACCTGATGATTTCCCTTGAATCTCCCTCAAAAATTGCCCAAATCGCCTCTTAAGCCGAGACCCCAAATGTTGGAATATTTCTGAAACTTTTTCTAACTTCTGATACAATTAACTCTCTGCGATTTCCGCTTCTGCGGACCATTTCCGCCTCTGCGGAACCGCTTCTGCGACCACGTGGTCGCTTCTGCGAACCCCAGGCCTGGCTGGCCCATTCCGCTTCTGCGAGCCTAGGGCCGCTTCCGTGAGACCGCTTTCGCGAATCATCCTCCGCTCCTGCGGAACATTCCGCTTCCGCGCCTCAGAGTCCGCTCCTGCGGACTCGCTTAAGCGGTCAATATTCCGCTTCTGCGGAACTCCCCTTCGCAACGCCGGATCGCTTCTGCGATCCTCTTTCCGCATCAGCGATGCCGCCTCTGCGGACCAGGATCCGCTTTAGCGATTAGTTCCGCTCCTACGTTCACTTGTCCGCTCCTGCGCTCCCTTTTCCGCAGGAGCGAAAACAACAGAACAGAACCCCAAACCTGCATTTTCCAGGTTTTCCTTCCGTTTACCCATCCGAAAACACTCCGAGGCCCCCGGGTCCCCAACGAAAACCACCAACATATTCCAAAACATGATACGAACTTATTCCAATCATAAAAACACGTCTAACAACATCAAAACCCATAATTCACATCGATTCAAGCCTAAGTTTCTTCAAAACTTTCAAAACTAACATTCAATCCAAAACCCGGCCAAACGACGTCCAAATGACCTGAAAATTTGCGGACATATCCAAAATCACATAACGAAGCTACATAAATTGTCGGAATTCCATTCCGACCCCGGATCAAAATCTCACCTATCGTTCGGATTCGCCAAAATTTCAACCTTCGGCATTTCAAGCCTAATTGAGCTACGGACCTCCAAAATACATTCCGAACGCGCTCCCAACCCCGAAATCACCTAACGCGGCTAATGGAACCATCGGATTTCCGTTCCGAGATCGTCTTAACACTGTTCCGGCTACGGGCCATTTTCTAGCTTCAAAGCTCTTATTTAGGGACTAAGTGTCCCAAAATGCTCAAATTTTCGGAACCGACTCTCCCGGCAACCCACAATAGCAGAAATGAACTTAGGGGAACAGTTAAATTAGGGATTGGGGCGTAATTTTCTAAAACGACCGGTCGGGTCGTTACATCTTCCCACACTTAAAGATTCGTTCGTCCTCGAACGAGCATAGAAAACATACATGGAGTAGTGAAAAGATGAGGGTACTGGCTGCGCATATCCTGCTCGGTCTCCCAAGTCGCCACCTCGACCGGCTGGCCCCGCCACTGAACCTTTACCGAAGCGATGTCCTTCGACCTTAGCTTTCTGACCTGCCTGTCTAGAATGGCTATTGGCTCCTCAATATAAGACAGATCCTTGTCTAGCTGAACAGAAGTGAAATCCAACACATTATCTCCAGAGCATGGAGACATGAAATACGGGATGAACTCCGGCTAGACTGGGAGGTAAGGCCAACTCATAAGCAACCTCCCCAACACGCCTCAAAATCTCAAAAGGGCCAATAAACCTAGGACTCGGCTTTCCTTTCTTCCCAAACCTCATAACGCCCTTCATGGGCGAGACTCGAAGTAGAACCCGCTCGCCAACCATAAAAGCCACATCGCGAACCTTCTTGTCCGCATAACTCTTCTGTCTAGACTGGGCTGCACGAAGTCTGTCCTGAATCACCTTGACCTTGTCCATAGCATCCTGAACCATATCAGTACCTAGCAACCTGGCCTCGCCCGGCTCAAACCAACCCACAGGAGACCTGCACCTCCTACCATATAGGGCCTCATACGGTGCCATCTGAATACTTGACTGGTAGCTGTTGTTATAAGCAAACTCCGCCAACGGCAAGAAGTGATCCCATGAACCTCCAGACTCAATCACGCACGCACGGAGCATATCCTCAAAAATCTGAATAGTGTGCTCGGACTGACCATCAGTCTGGGGATGAAACGCTGTGCTCAAGCTCTACCCGAGTACCTAACTCCTGCTGTACGGCTCTCCAGAACCGTGAAGTGAACCGAGTGCCTCTATCCGAAATGATGGAAACTGGAATACCATGCAGCCGAACTATCTCCCTGATATAGATCTCCGCCAGTCGTTCCGATGAATAAGCAGTACTCACCGGTATGAAATGGGCGGACTTGGTCAGCCGATCCACAATAACCCAAATGGAATCAAACTTCCTAACAGTCCGTGGAAGTCCAGATACAAAGTCCATGGTAATGCGCTCCCATTTCCACTCGGGAATCTCAATCTGCTGCATCAATCCACCCGGACGCTGATGCTCATACTTCATCTGCTCGCAGTTGAGGCATCTAGAAACATAATCAACAATATCCCTCTTCATCCGCCTCCACCAGTAATGCTGTTTCAAGTCCTGATACATCTTCGCGGCACCCGAATGGATGGAATACCGCGAACTATGGGCCTCTGCTAGAATCAGCTCTCGAAGATCATCTACATTGGGCACACAGATACGCCCTTGCATCCTCATGACTCCATCATCTCCGATGGTAACATCTCGAGCATCGCCACGCCAAACTCTATCCTGAAGGACAAGCAAATGAGGGTCGTCGAACTGACGCTCCCTGATGCGGTCAAATAGAGAAGACCGAGAAACCACACATGCCAGAATCCGGTTGGGATCCGAAAGATCCAGTCTAACAAACTGCCTGGCCAAAGCCTGAACATCCATCGCCATAGGCCTCTCCGAGGCTGGTAGATATGCTAAACTCCCCAAACTCTCTGCTCGACGACTCAAGGCATCAGCAACCACATTAGCCTTGCCCGGATGATAGAGAATAGTAATATCATAGTCCTTCAGTAGTTCCATCCATCTCCTCTGACGCATATTCAGGTCCTTCTGCTTAAGCAAGTGCTGCAAGCTCCGGTGATCAGTGTAGATCTCAGAAGGAACCCCATATAAATAATGACGCCAAATTTTCAAGGCGTGAACAATGGCAGCTAGCTCTAAATCATGAACAGGGTAATTCGTCTCATGCCCCTTCAGCTGTCTCGACGCGTAGGCAATCACCCTACCGTCCTGCATCAATACCACACCGAGTCCAACTCGTGAGGCATCACAATATACAATATAGGACCCCGAACCTGTAGGCAACATCAATATAGGGGCCGAAGTCAAAGCTGTCTTGAGCTTCTGAAAGCTCGCCTCACACTCGTCTGTCCACTGAAAAGGGGCACCCTTTTGGGTCAATCTAGTCATAGGTGCTGCAATCGAAGAGAACCCTCTACGAAACGACGGTAATAGCCCGCCAAACCAAGGAAACTGCGAATCTCAGTAGCGGAGGAGGGTCTGGGCCAACTCCGCACGGCCTCCACCTTCCTCGGATCTACTCGAATACCATCACTCGACACCACGTGGCCCAAAAATGCCACTGAACTCAACCAGAATTCACATTTAGAGAACTTGGCATAAAGCTACTTCTCCCTCGGAATCTGAAGCACTATCCTCAAATGCTGCTCGTGCTCTTCCCGGCTCCGGGAATATACTAGAATATCATCCAATGAAGACAATCACAAACGAGTCCAGATAAGGCCTGAACACACTGTGCATCAAATGCATAAAGGCTGTTGGGGCATTAGTCAACCCAAAAGACATCACGAGGAACTCATAGTGACCATACCGAGTCCTGAAGGCAGTCTTCGGGATATCTGGCTCCCGAATCTTCAGCTGGTGATACCCAGAGCGCAAATCAATCTTAGAAAACACATGTGCGCCCTGTAGCTGGTCAAATAAATCATCAATACGGGGCAAAGGATACCGGTTCTTCACTGTAACCTTGTTCAGCTGACGATAGTCAATACACATACGCATAGAACCGTCCTTTTTCTTCACAAACAATACAGGAGCACCCCAAGGTGAAACACTGGGTCGAATAAAACCCTTGCCCAATAACTCCTGTAACTGATCCTTCAACTCCTTTAACTCGGGAGGAGCCATACGGTACGGTGGAATAGAAATGGGCTGAGTGCCCGGCAACAAGTCAATAGCAAAGTCAATATCTCTGTCGGGCGGCATGCCCGGAAGATCGGCTGGAAATACATCAGCAAAGTCACGTACCACATGAACAGAATCAATAGAGGGAGTGTCAATACTGACGTCCCGCACATAGGCTAGATAAGCAGCACACCCCTTCTCAACCATACGCTGAGCTCCGAGAAAAGAAATAACACGGCTAGGGGTGTGATCTAGAGTACCACTCCACTCAATACGTGGAATGCCTGGCATAGCCAGCGTCACGGTCTTGGCGTGACAATCAAGAATAGCATAATGGGGCGACAACCAGTCCATGCCCAGAATAATATCAAAATCGACCATCCCGAGCAACAATAGATCCGCTCTGGTCTCAAAATCACAAATGGTAACCAAACACGACCGATATACACGGTCCACGACCAAAGAATCACCCACCGGAGTGGAAACATAAATGGGGGCACTCAAAGAATCCCGAGGCACACCCAGATGAGAAGCAAAGTAAGAAGACACATATGAAAAAGTGGAACCAGGGTCGAATAGAATCGATGCCTCCCTGTGACTAACCAGAATAATACCTGTGATAACAGAGTCAGATGCAACAGCCGCATCGCGATCAGGAATAACATAGAATCTGGCCTGTCCCCCCTCTCGAGGGCGGCCTCTAGAACCCTGACCCCCGCCCCTGGCTGGCTGGGCAGGTGGAGTGGCAGCTGGTGCTGGAATGATAGCATGCTGGCCCTGAGAACCACGCGGATGTTGTGATGACTGATGAGGGGCTCCTCTCCTGCGCCTGGGGCACTCCCTAACCAGGTGGCGAGTATCCCCGCACTCAAAACAAGCTCTGGGAGGACACGGTGGCTGAGATCGACCGGCCTCACCCCCACTAGTCCGACCTCGGAAGTTTCCCGTGCAGGAGGTGCACCGGAAACGGGGAAGCATAATAGGGCTCTTGAGGTGCTTGGAAGAGGCTGAGTACTACCGGCTGCGGGCAATGTCGAGTGAACTGGTCGGCCGGAATAACCCTCGCCAAAACGACCAGCTGATGAAGTGCGGGTACCGGAGAAATGGCCCGACTTACGAGACCTCTTGGCCTCTCTATCTCCGCGCTCTCTAGGGAGCATACTCTCGATCCTCCCGGCAATGCTAACTGCCTGCTGATAAGATATATCTGTCTCCAACTCTCTGGCCATGCTGGATCGGATAGGCGGAATCAGGCCCTCAATAAATCTCCGCACTCTCTCCCGAATCGTGGCTACCAAGGCCGGTGCATGCCTGGCTAGACGGGTGAAACTGATAGCATACTCCGATACTGACAAGGAACCCTGTCGCAACCGCTCAAACTCCGAGCGCCAAGAATCCCTAAGGCTCTGTGGAACAAACTCCCTCAAAAATAGATCTGAAAACTGCGTCCAAGTCAATGAAGCAGACTCCTTTGGACTATCCAACTCATACGTGCGCCACCAATCATAAGCGGCCTCACGAAACTGAAAAGCAGTGAAGGAAACCCCGCTGGTCTCCACAATCCCCATGGTACGAAGAATACGATGACACTTCTCCAGAAAACCCAATGCATCATCTGAAGCCAAACAACTGAACACTGGAGGGTCATATTTCTTGAACCTCTCCAATCTACGATGCTCGTCCTCAGAGGCAGTTGGCCCACCTCCGGGCTGTGCTGGGGCGGCAGGAGGCATAACCATAATCTCTGGTACCTGTCCCACTGGCACTCGCTGCTCAGGTGTAACGGCTGCGGGAGTTTGGGCCCCTCCCCCGGCATGGGATGTAGCTGCAGCAAGAGGAAGCAGTCCTGCCTGAGCTAAAGTGGTATACATACTCATGAACTAGGCCAGGGTCTCCTGGAGTGCTGGAGTAGTAGTAGCTGTAGTCGGTGTACCAGGTGCCTGCGCTCCAACCTGGTCCACCTGTGGCACCTCAGCGGCAGTGCGCGCGGGTGCCGTGGCTGCACCACGGGCACGTCCTCGTCCTCTACCTCGGCCCCAGCCTCTGACGGCGGCAGCATGGGGCGCGGGTACCTGATCGTCGCGAGTAGCTCGTGTCCTCACCATCTGTGAGAGAATAGAAATCAATAGTTTAGATTTTGATGCCAAAAATGTCGCACGACAAGGAATGCAAAGAAATGAAGAGTTTCCTAAACAGTTACATAGCCCCTCGTAGATAAATACAGACATCTCCGTATCGATCAGCGAGACTCTAAGTAACCGGTCTGTGTCCCGTGACTCCTATGAACCTAGAGCTCTGATACCAACTTGTCACTACCCTAGTTCACCAATCGTGAACATGTCGTGATGGCACCTAGTCCCCACGACTAGGTAAGCCTAACACGTTGCGGAATATACCGGTTTATGAACATTTAATAAGAATTAGCGGAAAATAAGATGAAAGGAATGTAATCCATGCCGCTTGGCACATACACCAGTCAAATACGCTATTTAAAACACTACCAAGACCAGGAATCCCACGGGTAACACAGACTAAAAGAGATCATACAATTGTAGCTCTATGTAAAAGGAGTATCTAACAACGGAATGAAGAAAAAAAATACATCTACTAGCACTAGAATAGAAGGAAGGCCTCCGGATCCGCAGACGTAGCAGATCATACCTCGAGGTCTCCCAAATGTACTGCTGAATTACCTAGTATGGGCATGTCCTGATGTACCTGGATCCGCACAACAAAAGTGTGCGGAAGAGTAGCATGAGTACACCATGGCGATACTCAGTAAGTGCCAAGCCTAACCTCGATGGAGTAGTGACGAGGAAGGTCAGGGCCCTACTGAGAAAACAATAATACAATGATAATAACAACAATAAGCAGTTTAAATGACTAATAAATTTCCGAACTAGAAACAATAAGATGATTTCTACAATCGTCTACAATTAAGCTAACAATGAATAGCCAACTCAATAAAACAAGTCCAGGACCTGTAGGAATCGAACCCACAGTCCCATTGACAGTACCTCTGGGTCTCCGGGAATCGAACACGCAGTCCATATCTCAATAAACAATCAATTACTCAGGATCTCTGGGAATCGAACCCGCAGTCCCTACCAATAACTCAGGATCTCGGGAATCGAACCCGTAGTCCCTACCAATAACTCGGGATCTCGGGAATCGAACCCGTAGTCCCTACCAATAACTCAGGATCTCGGGAATCGAACCCGTAGTCCCTACCAATAACTCAGGATCTCGGGAATCGAACCCGTAGTCCCTACCAATATCACACCGGGTCTCTGGGAATCGAACCCACAGCCCTGGGTCTCCGGGAATCGAACCCGCAGTCCACAAGCACAACAAATAAAGGAATCCACAGAGAGATCAATTATGCTTAACTATAACTTCACCGAAAAATAGTGCCAATAATTATCAAGGAGTTCAAATAAGGCAATTAGGCAACTAAACAGTTAAGTACTACCTAATCATGCTTTCCTAACCACTACCGGGTAAAAATCTCAAATTAACAGCCAAAGACAGGAATATCGCTCATCGAACATTTTAATTAAAGTGCGTGTTCAACAACCAGCGCATGTATACGCCCGTCACCTTGCATACAAGGCATTTAAACTATCATATAATATCCTAGGGGTGAAAATTCCCCCACACGAGGTTAGACAAGCCACTTACCTCGACTCCGGTACAAAACCGCTATGAAACCACTCTCTTGCCGCGAATGTCGGCCTCCACAAGTGTAGAATCTGATAAAAATTAATAGAATCACATCAAAATAGGCTAATTGGGCATTACCAAATCAAAATAACTTAAAATACACCAAAACCCGCAAGTTGCCAAAACCCGACTTTCGGTACGCTTATCGAAAAATCACGAAAGTTATATTTTCGGAACCCTTGTCTCAATACGAGTCTAAGCAAATAAAGTTTATCAAATTTGGACTCCATTTGCCCACTCAAAACCTTGATTTTCTAAAGTTCAAGCCTAGGGTGAAACCCCCCAAATTCCTCCATTTTCATGAGATAATTGCATAATATTGTCAACAATAATCATAATTTGAGTCCATAGTTGATTACCTGATGATTTCCCTTGAATCTCCCTCAAAAATTGCCCAAATCGCCTCTTAAGCCGAGACCCCAAATGTTGGAATGTTTCTGAAAAACTCTATGCGATTTCCGCTTCTGCGGACCATTTCCGCCTCTGCGGAACCGCTTCTGCGACCACGTGGTCGCTTCTGCGAACCCCAGACCTGGCTGGCCCATTCCGCTTCTGCGAGCCTAGGGCCGCTTCCGCGAGACCGCTTCTACGATTCATCCTCCGCTCCTGCGGAACATTCCGCTTCCGCGCCTCCGAGTCCGCTCGCTTAAGCGGTCAATATTCCGCTTCTGCGGAACTCCCCTTCGCAACCCCGAATCGCTTCTGCGATCCTCTTTCCGCATCAGCGATGCCGCCTCTGCGGACCAGGATCCGCTTCAGCGATTAGTTCCGCTCCTGCGTTCACTTGTCCGCTCCTGCGGACTCGCTCCTGCGCTCCCTTTTCCGCAGGAGCGAAAACAACATAACAGAACCCCAAACCTGCATTTTCCAGGTTTTCCTTCCGTTTACCCATCCGAAAACACTCCGAGGCCCCCGGGTCCCCAACGAAAACCACCAACATATTCCAAAACATGATACGAACTTATTCCAATCATAAAAACACGTCTAACAACATCAAAACACATAATTCACATCGATTTAAGCCTAAGTTTCTTCAAAACTTTCAAAACTAACATTCAATCCAAAACCCGGCCAAACGACGTCCAAATGACCTGAACATTTGCGGACATATCCAAAATCACATAACGAAGCTACAGAAATTGTTGGAATTCCATTCCGACCCCCGGATCAAAATCTCACCTATCGTTCGGATTTGCCAAAATTTCAACCTTCGGCATTTCAAGCCTAATTGAGCTACGTACCTCCAAAATACGTTCCGAACGCGCTCCCAACCCCGAAATCACCTAACGGAGCTAATGGAACCATCGGATTTCCGTTCCGAGATCGTCTTAACACTGTGTTCCGGCTACGGGCCATTTTCTAGCTTCAAAGCTCTTATTTAGGGACTAAGTGTCCCAAAATGCTCAAATTTTTAGAACCGACTCTCCCGGCAAACCACAATAACAGAAATGAACTTAGGGGAACAGTTAAATTAGGGATTGGGGCGTAATTTTCTAAAACGACCGGTCGGGTCATTACACACGGATTCCCTCTCAAAAAATATAATGCTTTTTCCTTTGCTCTCCATGCTTGCATGTAGCTTAAGTTTAGTCCATGTTCAGATAACATGTCTTGTTGTATGTCCTTTGGTGTGTAGACAGTCTTAGGATCACAATATTTCGGAACAACCATGCTACCAACCACTGATGCAGTACGTTTGCGCTGTATAAATGTTTCATCCATTATACAGCAAGTGAGTTGTCTACTGAAACTTCTTATCTTGAACATTTCAGAATCGTTAATTGATGTTGCCTTGAAATGCCATTTGCAGCTTTCAGCTACACATATAAGCCAGTAGCTAAAAAAATTGTAGTTACACTATAATTAAATTCAAATAACTACAAATACAGTGATACAAAAAGCATAACTACAAATAGAATTCAACAATCCAGTAGCCTCAGAAATTTAGACTAATCTAAAATTAAATACAAATATACTACAAAATAACTACATACCTTCTATGACTAGATCTCTTTACTCTGAACTGAAACTTGTGTCGCACTGCATAATTCCTCATTGCAGCAGCTATTGTTTTCTTGTCCTGATACACTTGTCCTTCTTCAATACATAACTACTTAGATTCAGTTATTATTTCACTTTGATATTCCTCTATTGTTGGTGAAGACGGAATATCTAGTAACCTTAGTGATCCTGAAGAATCTGAAGAATATAAATCCAAAAATACAGTAAATATGTTGTATATTAATATTTGTAGTTAATATGTAGTTGAATGTAGTTTAAATGTAGTTAGTCAATAATTCCATAACACTCTGCAATTCGGATCAAGCATACCTGTACTGATGCTTTCATTTGTGATTGCCAATTCCATATTGAAATCTCTAACACTTACACATAACAGATATGAACTTAAGTTCCTATTATCCTTCTTCGTTTCCATATACACAGAAATACCCATATCATTCCTAATTTCCATTGGAGGACAATTCTCATCCACAATGTATTTGATTTCTATAATTTTCTCAGATGTATCAATCGACAATTGTTCTCCAATTGTAGAAACGAGATTTTCGTAGCTTGAATTATCATCTACCACAATCGCGTCAACTACAAAATCTCTATATCTTCCATATTTATCCCAATTACCATTCGATTTCAGCATAATTGTAATTTTTGCCATGATTTTGTGTAGTTAACCGAAAAAAACTTTAAGAACTGAATAGGTATGAGATCAGAGCTCTCGTTCAGTTGTATATCTACAATTGAAGAATAGAGATTGAGAAGAATAGTTTGTAGAAGAAAATTGTATTTCTACAATTTTAATTTTTGATAATTTTGCGTTTTTGAGAATAGAAGTGAGAACACATTTTTCATTCAGTTGAAGAAGGAGATTTTTTCGCAACTACAGATTTGTTTTCCTTTTCAGGAATTTTGAATTAAATGCAAAGATTCTTCCTTCTTATTCTATGCCTACAATTGCGCGCGAAATAATGGGCAGAATATCCTTAGAATCTCGTTATTTATGATTTGGTATATAAATTGTAGTCAAAATGTAAACAGGTTGGCTAATTTTCAAAATTTGCACATTTTTGGTAATAATGTTTGCTATAGGGTACATGTATGAAAACATCCCAATTATCATGTTAGGTTTGATCGTACGTGGACCTATATAATTCACTTATTATAACCCAATAATATATAGACTGGTAAGAGAATAGCCCAATGTATACGTTGATTAGTCCAATGTTATCTGCATGTTATTATAACAATGTATAGTCTATGAATATGATTTCTGGACTATACTTTGTTGATTCAGTTGGTCGTGGACCATTGACTACGACCAACTGTTATATGTGATTATTCACTTTTAAGTTTCATTTGACTAGGATATAATGAACTCCGTACATGGTTGGAGAGGGAAACCTAGGCTCACTACTAGAAATTAGAGCTATGACAACACTTTTTATGGCTACGGTTCTGGAACCGTTGCTATAGCTGGTCTACGGTTACGGTTTTAACCGTTACTAATAATTATTAGAACTATCGGAACGCTTACTAATTGAACCGTTGCCATAGTCCACAAACCGTCCCTATAGAAGCATATATGGCAATACTTTATATAACCATAACAATAAATCCATCTATGGGAACGGGTATCTCTATTGTTACGGTTATTAATTCCCTATTTTTTTCAACCCAAATTTTTACGAACCGCTAAATTATTGGTAGGCCCGCCATCTTATTTTTTTTTTTAGTTTTATATCTCATGAAATATGAAATACACTAATCCCCTAAAACTATCTGTCTTCCTCGATTGCATACTCCAATACAGTACTCCCAAAAATAGCTCTAACATCAAACCAAATCAGCGAAAATCCATCAAAATTGCGGGATTCAAGAGCTCTCTTCGCGATTGGGTTTGAGATTTGAGTCATTGTGCGCCTGATTCAAGAGCTCAGCTTTTTAGGGCTTCTGTTCTTGTGTAGATTCTATTCTGCGGTAATTCATTTTTCTTCAATGAGACCTAATCAGCAAATCGAGTCGATGCCGCGCTAGGCTGCTGCTCTTCGTAATCTCCTTCTCGGGTGAACTCGGCTGAAAATCGAGTGGTAAGCACCTTTGTTCTCCTGTTCATCCTGTCCATGGTTTGGCCTTGGTTGATTTGTGATCCACAAGCTGGTCTCTGTCTTTCCTGATCCTTGTATTCATTGTGTTTTAACCAGCTGCTATAGATATCGTGTGAGAATGTGTGTAGAACAGTGGTGGCCTGTTGGTGTGAGCTCTGTTGTGTTTTGTGGTTGAGATGAATGGGGTAACTTGACTCAATTGGGAATTTATCAGCAGGTTGAGCATTAAAAATGCTAATACCACTGCTTGATAAATTGGCAATTGAGTAAGTGTCCCCAAAATACCTGAAAAAACATCAGAAAAAGTTAGAAAAGTGGGCTCAAGACTTCAAGTTCATGTGTGAGCTACACTCCAAATTGTAGTTGCTCATATGAGTGGTTAGTGTCACACCTCCCCTTTTTACTACTTTTTAAAAGATAAAGTATACCCCGCTATTTACTAATACACCCCAAGAAGGGATATAATAATAACAACAAGGAAGGAGTTTTTCCACTTTAAGGACAATCAGAACGAGATTTATTTAGATTTCAGAGTCGCCACTTGGGAAGATAATGGTGTCCCAAGTCACCGGTTTAATCCCAAATCCGAGGACATATGACTCTATTTTAACAGTCCGCGAAACTAGAAATCCGGATAAGGAATTCTGTTAACCCGGGAGAAGGTGTTAGGCACTCCCGAATTCTGTGGTTTTAGCATGGTTACTCAACTGTTGTATTTGTCCTATTTGATTTCTTTATATGCTTTTACAAATGCCAATGTCCCATTTTCTTATTTTAACGACTTGCGACGTCGCGAAAATGCATTTCGAGTCACACTTCAACCAGTACGCCTGTGACTTTAGTGCATTTCAGCTTCGTCGGGATTTGAGATTTGAGTCACATAAATGTGCACTCGTATTAAAGATGTATATTTTTAGTCGCGCCTATAACGTCTACGCCTTATTATCTTTTGGAAAGACCATGAAATTCACTAAACGGTCCTTCTGAGTCTAATATTTTATATTAAAATTCATATGGGAGCCACGCGTATCATTTCATTTCGAATACGAGGCTCATCCCTTATTTTTAGAAGTCCAAACTTATCGTTTACTATATTTTGCTATTTCTGTTTTTCTCCCTTATTAGAATGTGGTTTTGTATTATTTCTAAACTTGTTATTACAAGGTCCAGGCCAATTATTTATTACTAGGCCTGGACTATTGGACTACTTTAACAGTCCATTGTGGGCAAACAGACCTCTGAAGCCCAGTGTACGTTAGTATCCCCACTCAAGGACCTAGATGTAACGTTAGTCAAGTCTGGGCCTATTCTCATGACCAGGCCTAGAGTAAATAGATGAAATATAGATCAGATTCGTAACCTCAACATAATATTTAAATAAATGTTCTTCAAATAACAGAATAAACCAATAAGATTCATATTATTTCATAAGGCAACAAATTACATATCGATCGCTACTAATTTCAAATTCTAATAACTAATTAAACACTCTAAGAACAAGAATTTGGTATTAGCACATTTATTTCAGATACTTATGTGGTTATTATAACGCTGATTGTAAACTTATTTGTTACCTAATTTCAACTGAAGGAAAACAACATCACCTATATACCAGTTTTATAGGTGAATTAATTTTAGTATTAGCATGTTTTAAACTTGGATTAGGTGATAGCGATTTCTAACTACGTATTACTACTATACTAGCTACTCTATTCTATCTTGACTTCATATAGGTGTTAGTTATCACAATCGATCCTAATTACTTACAATGATTCTAGGGATTAACAATTACAAACTAAAAAGGGAAAAACTGAAGCGAATTCATCCAAGAACTCATGTCGTTTCATTTCTTCAACACAATTTGCGATTACATCTTCAGGAAATAGAAGTGTACCTGATTCAAAAGCAAATCTATGAGTCTTGGCTTTGAGGATGAAGAATAGTCACCAGAATAACAACAATAGAGCAGCAAACAGAATCCCAAATATAGAAATCCAGCAGATCAACAAAGCAGAATCGAAGAGCTCAAGCAAAATCCAAATGAAATGAAGGACAATAGACCCAGTAGGAACTCCCAAATTAATACCCAGATTAATCAGCTAAGGGTTGTAGTATATAGAACCAAATTTCAGAATATAATTTTTAACTTGAAAATATGGACCTCAGAACTATCTCTCAATTTCAGAATTATGTCCGGAACCCTTAATCTCTAACCTTTTTTTCAGGCTTTCTAATAGCCTATTTATAGACTGGTTTTGGGAGGAATTGTGGGGAAACTCAAATAAGTTACTTTCATTCCCCTCCCCTTATTCTTTTCAATTATCTACAGATTAGTTCATTAAGAGTGTATCGAAATGCCTTAAAGCCCTTGCTAGAAGGTTCTAAGCAATTCTATAGTGTTCTATTAGGTGTATTTTACTTGGTTACCCTCACTTGCTAAGATTTATTACAGGACTGCCTTTTAACTATACCCAGTTTGTCCTTTGTTTTGTAGATAATTACAGAAATATTAGGCACTAAAGTCATTTTTAGCCATATAGGCTCTATTAAATCTTTAGGAATGCCATTTATTATTTCCTGTTATACCCTTATTACTTTTCTCAATTTACCCGACTTACTAAGGTCTGGCAGTGTTAGGGTTATGGGTTATTTATCTAGTAACCACTTTTAATAACTAATTTAAGACTTAGCTAATTTCAGCCCCAAACCCCTTTTCAAATTTAGCCAACATTTTAGCAGACCCAAACCCCTTATTTAACACATCTCCTTATTAAAACAAGGCAACTAATTAACCAACAGAGATATGTTCTCAGAAACAACCACTTAATACAACTAAAAAATCAGTATAACCACTTCATAACAGAAATAGCCATTTAATAACTAAACCACATAATAACTTTCAGAAATACCCCAAAATCTTTACAATCATAACCCAAATCACCAAAGCAGCCAAAGATTCAGAATGGACTCACAAATGAATCAGATTACAAATATAGCCAGTTTATGTTATTTTGCACATATAGCCTTAATCGCAAATCAACTTTCAATCAATCAGAATTCAGAGGGAAAGTTTGATAATGGTTGAATCCCAAATAATCAAAATTTAATTTTAGACATAGCATGATGAACAAACACATAAACATGCCTATTTAACTTAGGCATGTGTAACAATCAGAGGTAGAAAACATGCAGAACGAGATAGGTTCACAAGAATATCATAATCATATCAAGAAAACATTTTTAGAATCAAACAGACAAATAAAATATGAACAAAGATACTTAGCTTTTGGGCCATCTTTTTTCCTTCTCTTTTCTTTCTTTCTTTCTTCTTTATTTCTTCTTTCTTTCTTTCTTTATTTCCAGATCTCCAAAGTTTTGAAGACTTTTAGTCTTCTGACTATTGGACTTCTCCAATGAGGCTTCTTTTTTTGAGTTTTGGTGGGTAATGTGTGGTATGGGGCTTGCTTTAATGATTTTTTGGTGGGGTTGTTTTAGGGTGCTCGCTGGAGTAGGGTTCCGACGAGCCTTTTGGTTATATTTGAAGAGTTCCGGTGACATTCGAGACCAGCCACCTCGATGAGGTGAAAGATCGCCTCAGGGTGGTGTTATGGTGTTAATATCGAAGGTTGGTTCATAGATTTTGAGGTCGCCGGCTAGCGTTCTGGCGACCGGCGACCGGAATTTCAAGAAGAAAGGGGTTTTTTGGCTTAGTGGGGTTTTTATGGTGGTTGTAGTGTTTGGTGAGTAGAGGTGAAGCGTTTGGTGGCTGCCTGAGCCAGAGAATGTGGGAGTAACAGGCCTGTCCGGCCAGTCTCCATGGGAGACTAAGAAGAAGAAGGAGATAGAAGGGAGGCGGCTAGGGTTGTATAATGTGTATATGTGTGTGAATGTAATTGTATTGAACGGAGATGAGGCTATTTATACTCCCCTTGTCTCGTGTAATCCTGGCCTTTGGATCAACCAAGATCAATGGCCAGGATCTTTTCCTTCAAAACGTGAGCGTTCGATTAAGTGATAGGCTGCTTCATGTCCGTTAGATGTTGAATTTGAAAGGCCAGGATCAATCACTTGTACTACGTCGTTTAACTTTTAATGAGACTCAATGCCATCCATTTGATAATTCCCATCGAACGACCCAGATTAGTCTTTTATACGGTGTCGTTTAATTTTAATGACGCCGCCTCATCTGATCCATTGGATTCATTTCATCAATGGCTGAGATTCAAATGGCTTATAGGCCATCTTTTTGGCTATGTGCCTGGGCAGACCAGGCTTTTCTTTTGGGCCTAATATGCTTGGGCTTATCAATTGTGTATATATATATATATATATATATATTTCATGATATAGCCCAAATTGTATTGTATTCTTGTATTTTTGTCTTGTATTCTAATTATTTCTTGTATTTTGTTTTGTATTTTATTTTTCTCTTTTTGTATTTATTTTCAATTGTTTTATTTCTTTTATTTCCTATTTTTCCCTATTTTTTCTGGTGTTTTATGATATTTTATGCCATTTTCTTTTGTTTTTTGGTATTTTGTGTTGTTGTTGATTTTTCTAAATTTTCATATTTTTGTGATATTTTCTAATTGATTCCTTTTGTAGTTTTAATTTTAAATTTATTTTTATAAGCAAACACACAAGTATTTCAATTAAATCACAAAATTGCACACCAAAAACTATTTTTGTATTTATTTATATATTTATATTGGAATTTATTTGCTCAGGGCAAAAATCACGTGCTAATAGATACCCTTCTTTGCTCGGGAACACGAAAACTTTCAGTGCAAAGATAAGTGAGCAGTAATGAGATATTTTTGCCCACTTGCATATTCCGTAAGAAGCATTTTGAAAAACATTTGACCGCACCCTGCTTCAGAGGTTGCCTACATATCCTGGGCTAAACAGGAATTAGGTCAGTGTAGTTTGGGAAGGTCTGGTAGTTTGAAACTACCAGGACTTGCTGTTGCTGCTGTTATTGCTATAATCAATGATTAACTCCTTATTACACCGGAATAAAATGAAAATAAAGAAGCTATTCTAAGCTATGATCTTATGAATTAAAATAAAATCCTATCTATGACTTCTCTTCTTGTATTGTCTTGCTTTTCCATATCACATGTTGCTCTTTATTTGCATCATTCTTTTTGTGGATTTTGATTATTTCATATTTCTGATATACTGCTTCCATCCATTCGTGTGACTTCAAAATATGCTCCTTGCTTCCAAGTCGATACCTGTTTAAAAACAAAACAAAAAAATCTTTTTCCTCTGCCCCAGTGTGAGGCTTTCCATGTGTTATGGTGTTACTTTTGTTAGAAAAACAATTAAAATGCTGGAAAGTATTCCCTTGTTATACAGGTGGGCGCCTGAATAGAAATTAAAATGCTGGAAAGTATTCCCTTACAGGTGGGCGCCTGAACAGAAATTAAAATGCTGAAAAGTATTCCCTCGTTATACAGGTGGGCGCCTGAACAGAAATTAAAATGCTGAAAAGTATTCACTCGTTATATAGGTGGGTTCCTGAACCAAAATTAAAATGCTGAAAAGTATTTCCTCGTTATACAGGTGGGCGCCTGAACAGAAATTAAAATGCTGAAAAGTATACCCTCATTATAAAGGTGGGCACCTGAACAAAAATTAAAATGCTGAAAAGTATTCCCTCATTATAAAGGTGGGCGCCTGAACATAAATTAAAATGCTGAAAAGTATTTCCTTATTATCCAGGTAGGTGTCTGATGCATGAAATAAAAATGCAGAAAAATATTCCCTCGTTATCCAGGTGGGCGCCTGATGCATGCAAATGAAAATGCAGAAAATATTCCCTCGTTATCCAGGTGGGCGCTTGATGCATGAAAAATGAAAATGCAGAAAAATATTCCCTCATTATCCAGGTGGGCGCCTGATGCATGAAAGTGAAAATGCAGAAAAATATTCCCTCGTTATCCAGGTGGGCGCCTGATGTATGAGAAATCAAAATGCAGAAAAATATTCCCTCAGTTTGATAACTGGGTGTGAATTTTGGAAAGACAATACCTCCCTTGCTGTTTGGGTAGGTTCCTGGTTATTGAGTGAGTCCTCCTTCGTGGCTTCTCCCTTTTTATTGCTATTTTCTTTTTGATGTTTTCTCCCACATTGGTCACATTCACTTTAACGTGATTAATGAGAATTTGAATCTTTTGTCCCTGTCTAAATTAGTGAACAATCTTATTAGTTATAAAAATGATGGTTAGCAGCTGGCATTCTTGCTGGCCTTGCTTCCATCATCCGCCTCTTCTTGTTTCATCCTGCTTTGCAATTTATTGCCAGGTTTTCTCAACTTTCTCTCGCGATCCTCTTTTGCTTTTCTCTTTTTGTTTCTTTTCCTTTCATTTTCCTTCGTCCTTGATTGCCATCCCTTTTTTTTATCTTTTCCTTTGTCCCAGTGTTATTACGCCTTTTAACATGAGAAGCTGGTAGTTAGCTTTCAACTGGCAGCTGATTTTGATCAATGAAATGCAAAATATGAATTTGAGGGGGTAAGGGTATTTTGAAGTAAAGACAGAACTTATCTGGGTATGAAAGCTAATTCCTTTGACCATGCCATGTATTTAAATATCCGACCCAGTCTGTCCAATCGAATCATTGCTATCTTATTTTCCTTCAATCCCAAACCTTTCTTAATTATTTATTTCTTTTTTTTTTCTATTTTTCCTCTTTCATCAAAATATTCCTCACTTTCGCCTTATGGTGCCCGTTAAAGTTTTCACCAATAAGACTCTCTCATTTATTCTTCGCTCACCTCACATTCGCCTTATGGTGCCCGTTAGGACTTTCACCGATAAGACTCTCTCATTTATTCTTCTCTCACCTCACATTCGCCTTATGGTGCCCATTAGGGTTTTCACTGATAAGACTCTCTCCTTTTTATTTCTCTTTATTTTGTTTCCAAACCTCCGGGCATTGTTCATGCCATGTTTCTCCTTATTCTTATTGTATCATCATTTTCTTGAAATTAATCAGAAAGTCTTTATTTGGACTGTAATGTGGCTTTTGGATGGGTTTAGAAAGAAAGGTATAAAGGCTCAAAATTTATATGAGGGTTCAAAATATTTAGAACTCTCAGAATCATAAACATAACTTCTACCCCAGTTTCAACATTTGGGGAATCTTGGATTTTATTTCTGTCGTGACTGAACCTCACTGAGGCTGCCTACGTACCCTTACGGGATCAAGTCAGACGTAGTTCAAACCATAAGATCGTTCGTCTTTTGACATTTTCCCGATTTTTCCTTTGTACACTCTTTTTTTTTCATCATCATTTTTCTTTCATTTTCTTCATTCTCATTTTCTCATTCTCTTTTCTTTTCTTTTCAATTTGTTGTTCATAATTGATTCCGAGAGAGGGATATGAAAGAATTATGCAATCAGGCTCAACAGGGGTATCTATGGATAAAGTGTTCGGATAAAGAATAAAATGCCTTCATCATTTCAATTTCAAAATTATGACAAATACAATTTTACATATGAAAAAAGAATCATACATAATATCTCTTGACTGCATCTGAGTTGATAGCAGTCTCTACATATTTTCCCTCAACATGTGTTATATATAAAGCTCTGTTGGACAATACCTGGGACACCGTGAACGGCCCTTGCCAATTAGGTGCAAACATTCCTTTTGCTTCGGCCCAATGAGGTAAAATATGTCTTAGCACCAACTGTCCAACTTTGAATTTTTGTGGACGTACTTTCTTATTGTATGCTCTGGCCATCCTCCGCTGATAAAAATGTCCGTGGCAGACTGCTGCTAGCCTTTTCTCGTCAATCAAGCTCAATTGTTCTGGCGGAGGTTTTACCCATTCATCATCATCAATTTCAGCCTCAGCTATGATCCGAAGGGAAGGTATTTCAATTTCTGCAGGTATGACTACCTCTGTTCCGTACACCAATGAGTATGGTGTTGCGCCAATTGAAGTACGTACAGTTGTACGATAACCCATTAGAGCAAATGGTAATTTTTTATGCCACTGTCTTGACTTCTCCACCATTTTTCTGAGAATCTTCTTCATATTCTTATTCGCAGCCTCCACTGCTCCATTTGCTTTAGGCCGATAAGGTGTAGAGTTACGGTGCAGGATTTTGAACTTTTGACATGCCTCTGCCATGAGGTGACTAGTCAGATTTGCTCCATTGTCTGTGATAATCGCCTAAGGAATTCCGAAATGACAGATGATATTTGTGTGCACGCAATCCACTACCGCCTTCTTTGTCACTACTTTAAATGTCTTCGCCTCCACCTATTTAGTGAAATAATCAATTGCTACCAAGATAAATCTGTGCCCATTAGATGCTGCGGGCTCTATTGGTCCGATGACATCCATGCCCCAGGCGACGAATGGCCATAGTGCTGACATTGTATGCAACTCATAGGGTGGTGAGTGTATCAAATCTTCGTGTATCTGACATTGGTGGCATTTCCGCACATGTCTAATGCAATCACGCTCCATGGTGAGCTAATAATATCCTGCTCTTAGTATTTTCTTGGCCAAAACATATCAGCTCATATGAGGTCCGCAAGCTCATGCATGTATTTCAGCCATAATTGTGTCAGCTTGCTGTGCATCTATACATCTCAATAGACCCAAATCTGGTGTTCTTTTGTATATAACTCCTCCACTGAAGAAAAATCCATTTTCTAATCACCTTATAGCCCTTTTCTGGTCCCATGTGGCTTGCGCTGGGTACACTCATGTCCTCAAATATTCTCTGATATCATGATACCATGGCTCACCATCAAGTTCTTCTTCTACGGCGAAACAATAGGCATTTTGATCACGAACTTGTATCTGTAGTGGATCTATGTAAGCTTTATCTGGATGGTGCAACATGGATGATAATGTGGCTAGAGCATCCGCTACTTCATTGTGCATTCTTGGGATGTGCTTGAACTCTATGGATTGAAATCTCTAAGACAGTTCATGCATACACTGTCAATAAGGTATAAGTTTCAAATCCCTTGTCTCCCATTCTCCTTGAATCTGATGTATCAAGAGATCCGAGTGTCACAACCCAAATCCGGTCGTGATGGCGCCAAACAATTAAGCTAGGCCAGCCAGACCAAAAATTTATTTTCACAAATAAATATTAGTCCCAAATGGACAACTCAAGAAGAATATATGATTCAAAGAAACTCCAATAATAATAATAAGAATGAATACTGAGATGTGCGAAAACGAACTAATACTCCCAAAGACCTGGAGTCACAAGTCTAGAGCCTCTAAACAAAACCGAATAGTAATAGAGAATATTGTATGAAATACTCAAATCTTAGCATAAAGTGATAACTGAAAAGAGATGAGAAGCTAGGTTTTGCGAACGTCGGCAACTACCTCAGCAACTCGATATGACTCTCGAAAAGCTGGAGTGCTCGTCTACTTCTCCTGAGTAGCTGAATCTGCACACAAAGGTGCAGGGAGTAAGGGTGAGTACTAAGTGCTCAATGAGTAATAAATATATATAAATAGCTGAAGGTAAGAAATCCATAGAATACCACATAATGAAACTAAACTAAAGTCCGACCCCCCTACGAACTAGCAATAATAGTACTATACAATTATCATAGATAATTAAACAGATAAAGATGCAATGCAATGCACATGACCGCTACGACGTGTAGCCCGATCCATTTAACGTCGACGGCGCTCACTGGGGGTGTGTACAGACTCCGGAGGGGCTCCTACAGCCCTAACGCAACAATGCTGCGGCGTACAGCCCGATCCTCATATCAACTGCTGCGGCGTGCAGCCCGATCCATCTTCAGTCCACAACATACATATGAGTCACACAACAGTTCAATTTTTTTTGATTCCAGGTTCCAGTTCATAAGTTATGAAAATACTTTAGTTTTTGTTTAATTTTTCCAAGAACAGGTGACTTAGCATTTCAACACGGTGATTTCAAACCAGGACTGAGATCAGTGATTAAGCAATTAGAGCTATCACATATATAACTATCCCTAGGGATACTACAGGTCGGCACAAGGCCCCAAACATGTCTTACAGCCCACAATTATAGCAAACTCAGTGTTTTTCAACCACATATATCATATTATACTCATTCGGGATGGGCTAAGTCTCAATCCCCAGTCACAATAATTCCCGCACCTTCCACGGGGTGCGAGCCACGCCCTACTAGCGTCACAATGTGCTAAGCCAGGGTTTCGAACCCTTAGGCTACCATATACACAAACTACTCACCTATAGCCGGCCGTAGACTCGTCCGTGATGCCTTTTCCTTTTGAATTCGCCGCCTCGTGCGTAGAATCTAATCAAACCACAACAATTATATCAAATACGGGTCAAAGAATCATAACCCAATTCAATTTACACGAAATATGCGTTAATGTACTAAGTTGGTAAATCCCGAACCCCGGGCCCGCTTCTCAAAAAATTCTGAAATTCATGCCAACGTGTTCCTCGTCTTGCCATGAGTCTGTGCATATAAAATTTATCGAAACGGAATTCGAATGGCCTTTCAAAAGTCAAATTTTCGTTTTCAAAACCTAGGCCCTAATCCTTCACAATTTCTACCCAAATTCATGAGTGTTGTTGTTAATTTTAACATATAATCGTGTTTTTGAGTCAAGAATCTTACCTCCAATGTTTCCCCGATGAAAACCTCTTACTTCTCGTCCAAATTCTCTCAAATACGTACAATTTTTATGATAAAACTGGTTTAGTTCGCGGAGGTTCTGATATTAAACCCTTCTTTCATGTCTATATTTTACCTTATGCGATCGCTGCACTCCGCCCGCGATCGCGATACACAAAATCCCCCAGGCTCTGGTTTTCCCTACGCGATCGCTGGACCCAGCATGCGATCGCAGAGAACCCGATCACTCTTCTACGCGATCGCAGGGCCAATCACGCGATCGCAGTGTATTATATCCTTCTCCTACGCGATCGCAAGGAATGTTACGTGATCGCAGTGCATCACTCCACAGGCCTATGAGATCGCAGACCTATTCACGCGATCGCATGGAGGAACTTTTGGCCACCCATTTCCTCTTCTACGCGATCGCATCCCCAGGCTTGCGATTGCAGTGAAAGATTTCACTGTAAGTTTTCTGCTGCAGTTTCTGCTGCATTTTCCTAACAAAAACTCCCGTTGGGTATCAGAAATCATCCTGAGACCCCCGGGACCCCAACAAAAAGTGAAACTACATCACATTACCTCATTCAAACTTGCTCGTAACATAAAAACACCATCGTAAACATCAAAATCACCATTTCCACACGGATTCAAGCCTAAGTTTCTTCAAAACTTCCGAAACTAACATTCGATCAAAAACCCGACCTAAAACCTCCGAATGACCGAAAATTTTGCATGCACATCCAAAATCACCTAACGGAGCTATTGCTACTCTCGGAATTTCATTCCGAGCCCAGATCAAAATCTCACCTACCGTTCGGATTTCGCCAAAATTCAACCTTAGCCAATTAAAGTCTAAAACTACACCGGACCTCCGAATTCGATTCCGATTGCTCTCCTAAGTCATAAATGATCCCCCAAAACTAGTCGAATCATCAGAATTCAATTTCGAGCTATCTAACTCATCGATCAACGTTCGGTTGATTTTTCCAAACTATCAATTTCATAAAAGAGTTTTATGGTCTCATTTCTATCTAAACTCCTTCCGATTGGTTTCTAACTTTCCTAACACATATATATAAGCATATTGAAGTGTTAAATGAAGAAATTGGGACGATAACTCCCGTAACGATTGTGAGCACGTGATTTTTGCCCTAAATAATAAAATTTCAAAATTAAACAAATACTATTTTTCTGTGCAATTACATGTTAGTTTGAAATAAGATGCATTTGTGTGAGTAAACAAATAAATATGACAATTAGGAAATTAAAAAAATATAGTGAGTATAATTGTTACAAATAAAAGATATTAAAAGAAATTAACAAAAATACAAGTATATGCTAGAAAATAAGAAAAAATAGCAAAAAATGGCAAAAAATATCAGAAAAATTGGAAAAAATAGGAAATTAAAAGAATTTGAAGTGATTGAAAAAGAATATATAATAGAGGATAAAATACAACAAGAAAATACATAAAAACAATAAAATACATGAAAAGTACACAAAAATACACATCTGGGCCATTTGTGCAGGCCCAGATGCATGTGGCCCGATTGAATAAAAAGAGTCCGGTCCAGTTTTAAGTAACAAAAAATCTCAGCCGTCAATTTTCCTAATTCAACGGCTGAGAATCAATCCGGAAATTTAATTAATTCAATAAGGTTTTGATGATCAAATCTGAGCCGTCCATTTATTATGATCTAATGGAGAAGAGCCAACCCCTATCTTTAATTGAACGGTGTCGTTTTGAACATTTAATCCTGGTTGTTGATCATCAACGATTCATTGGCCAGGAATGAGTCATTTGTTACGAGTATAAAAGGCCCGGTCTCTTCAGAGACCGGCCATTTCCCCTAATCTCTAACCCTAGCCGCCATGCTTCATCTTCTTCTTCCTCTCAAGACCTCGTCGTTCATGGAGACTGCCCACCGATTATGGCAGTCTCCGACCACTCTCAAGCCCCAAACCACCTTTTTCCTATTCTGCTACCCAAAACCACCATAGACAACCAAGAAATTCCCAAAACCCCCAATTCTTGAAAATTCGGTCACCGGATTTCTTCTCCGGTGACCCCAAATCTTTGACACTGGCTTCCATATTAACACCATAAAACCCCCGTCTCTTGATCTACAACCCCATGTAAACCACTCCCCTCGAATCTTTCCCTAACTGCTCGAATATCCAAAAAAGAGTCGCCGGAACCCTAACTCCGGCCGAGTCAAAATCAAACCCCAAATCAAAACCTTCTCTTTAACACCCCTGAACCCACTTCTGTTAATAAAAACAATAAAAGACTTCAAGCTTGAAGTCTGAAAAGAAACTGAAAAAGAAAAGAAAAGAAAAAGGAAAAAATGGAAGCTCAGGAGACAAATCCTGCGAGCTAAGTTCCCAACCTTCTATTTTTCTATTTTTATTTGATAAACATGTTTTGTGTTCTTTTCTGTTTACATGTTAGATTTTATCTGATTCCTCTTCATCTTCATCTTTTATGATTCTGTTTCTATTTAGCTTTTTCTAAAATCTTTGTTAAATAACATGATTTACTAGTGTTTGTTAATTCTGGCTATTATGCTTGGCTATATTTGTTCGAGTACTTTAGGGTTTTTCTGTTAGTCTTTAACATGAAGAATATTCTGATTATGCCTCTTGCGTTAAAATTGATATATTGTGCTTGAAGTCTGAATTATGAAGTTATTTGATTGAAATTCAACAATATTCAAATTTCCCCTCTGAGTTTTGATTAAATGGCAAATGATTCTGATTTTGTGGCTATGTGTGCAATTTCATATGAAAAGGCTACATCTGTAATAGTTTCGTGTTATTAGACTGCTATTGAGCCTAATATGCTTTAGGATGATATTGGTTATAGCTGTTAGACAGTTAATTGACTAGTTTTGAAACATGCAAATAGTTTAATTAGATTTAAATGAAAACAACATAAAAAGTGGCTAAAATTTAAATAACAATAGAATGGCCAGTGTTAAAACTGGTTAACTTTGTAAGACTCTAAGTCCGAACTCAAGTGGTTATTTCTGAAATAAGTTTAACTTTTAGTAATAGACAATAAAAGCCTAAAATGGCTAGATTTATAAGTATTAAACTAGTTCTAAACTAAATAAATAGGCTAGTCCTGTAAACTAACTCTAATACAGAAAATGAAAAGAAAAAGAGGTTAAAATTGAAATGAAATTGAAGATTTAATCTGGCTAAGTCTTAAAGAATAATAGAACAAGTAGCCAAAAATTAAATAAGATCTAAAACAGAACACCTAGACCTGAACAAGGTCGGGTAAATAACAGTTGACAATAAGGGTATAGTTGGAATTTAAAATAGCATAATTGTGGATTTAATAAAGCCTATAAGGACATTTAGGACATTTAGGCCTAGTATTTCTTCAATATTGCATAAAACAAAGGGTATAATTGTAACGACCCGGCCTGTCGTTACGGGAATTTACCACCCCGTTACCTTGCATTTACATATATTATGCTTTTAAATCAGTATTAGAATATATTGGGTGAGTTAGGAGTGATTTGAATTAAAAATGAAACAAATAGCATGTTTGAAGGAAGCTTGAATATGGAAAGTCAACCGAGAGTTGACTATTGATTTAGAGTGCTCGGAACCGGATTCTGATGATTCGACTAGCTTCGGGGGATCAATTATGACTTAGGAGAGCAATCAGAATTGAATTCGGAGGTCCGGTGTAGTTTTAGGCTTGAATTGGCGAAGGTTGATTTTTGGCGAAAACCGGATGGTAGGTGATATTTTGATCCGGGGGTCGGAATGGAATTCCGACAATTTCTGTAGCTTCGTTATGTGATTTTGGATGTGTCTGCAAATTTTCAAGTCATTCGGACATCGTTTGATCGGGTTTTGGATTGAATGTTAGTTTTGAAAGTTTTAAAGAAACTTAGGCTTGAATTCGTGAGTAAATGGAGATTTTGATGTTTAGTATGGTGTTTTTATGATTGGAACAAGTCCGTATCATGTTTTGGAGTACGTTGGTGGTTTTCGTTGGGGTCCCGGGGGCCTCGGGATGATTTCGGACCATCAACCGGGCATTTGGACTTGGCAAAAATCTGCAGAAAAACTGCAGGTTCTGCCCAGGCCCTTAAGCCTTCGCGTTCGCGTGACAAGTGTCGCGTTCGCGAAGGCCAAGCCTTTCAGTGAATCGCGTTCGCGGGAGGGGGAGACGCGTTCGCGTAGGCCAGGGGTGTTCAACATCGCGAACGCGTTGCATGGGCCGCGTTCGCGTAGGGTCGTGGGAGTTGTGCTTCGCGTTCGCGGGAGGTGTATCGCGAACGTGTAGAAGGAATCTGGGCGGCTGGGAGTTTGAACATCGCGAACGCGTGGTTGGCGTCGCGTTCGCGAAGGGTAACTGGAATTGAGCATCGCGAACGCGTGGTAAGCGTCGCGTTCGCGAAGAGTAAGGCGGAGCTGTTCATCGCGAACGCGTGGGGGCTCACGCGAACGCGAAGAACAAAAGTTTCTGGCAGTGAATAAAATCCAGAAGCAGAGGGGTTACGGGTTTACACTCCCAAAACTCAATTTTGCGCCCTAGAGAGAAGAAAACTCGAGGAAATCACTGAGAGTCATTGGGTATTCGTCGGAGGTAAGATTCTTGACTCAAAAACATCATTTTATGGTAGTATTAACATCAATTTTCATGAAATTGGATAGAAATCTTGAAGAAATGTGGCCTAAGTATTGAAAACGGGATTTTTGGATTTGGAAGGCCATTTGAACTCCGATTTCGATAAATTTTATATGCACGGACTCGTGGCGAGATAAGGATCGCGTTGGTACTAATTTCGGATTTTTCCGAGCAGTGGGCCCGGGGTCGGGTTTTACCAACTTGGTGTATTTATGTGAATTTCATGTAAATTGAAATGGGTTATGATTCTTTGACCCGTATTTGATATAATTATTGTTATTTGACTAGATTCTACACACGAGGCAGCGAAATTCAAAGGAAAAGGCATCGCGGACGAGTCTACGACCGGCTAGAGGTGAGTAGTTTGTGTATATGGTAGCCCGAGGGTTCGAAACCCCGGCTTAGCACATTGTGACGCTAGTAGGGCGTGGCTCGCACACCGTGGCAGGTGCGGGATTGATTGTGACTGGGATTGAGACTTGGTCCATCCCGGAAATGAATAATATGTTGCTAGTGTTGGAAATACACTGTATTTGCTATATTTGTGGGCTGTAAGCCTTGTTTGGGGCCTTGTGCCGATTTGTAGCGTCCTTAGAGGACAATATTTATGTGATAGCTATAATTGCTTAAATCACTGATCACAGTCCTGGAAATTGAAATCACACTTTTGAAATGCTAAGTCACCGGCTTTTACAAATTTAATAAAGTTAAAGTATTTTTCATAAATTATGAATTGAGAATTGGAATTAAGAACAATGAACTGTTTTGTGACTTAATTTCTTATTGTGGACTGAGTATGGGATCGGGCTGCACACCGCAGTGGTTGATATGAGGATCGGGCTGCACGCCGCAGCAGTATTGCGCTTGGGCTATAGGAGCCCCTCCGGAGTCTGTACACACCCCAGTGAGCGCCGTCGACGTTAAATTGGATCGGGCTACACGCCGTAGCGGTTATGTGCATTGCATTACATCTGTATTTGTTGAACTACTCTGTGGTAGTTGTATTGTATTGTTGATGCTAGTTCGTAGGAGATTCGAACTGTAGTTTAGCTTCATTATGTGGTAATCTGTGGATTTCTTACTATCAGCTACTTATATATATTTGTTACTCACTGAGTACTTAGTACTCACCTCTACTCCCTGCACCTTTTGTGTGCAGACTCGGGTACTCAGGAGCAGTAGACAGGCAATTCCAGCGGTTGCAGTGTCATATCGGGTTGCTGAGGTAGCTGCCTACGTTCGCAGAACCTAGCTTCTCCTCTCATTTCCAGTTGTTATTTTGTATTCTGTATTCAGACTTGAGTACTTCTATATCGTACTCTCTATTTCCTGTTGGGTTTTGTTAGAGGCTCTAGACTTGTGACTTCGGATCTTTGGGAGTGTCAGTATTTTGTTCAGTATTATTATTATTGGAGTTCTTAAACTCATATATTCTTCTTGGGTTGTCCATTTGGGACTGGTATTTGTGATAATTAAATTGTTTGGTCTGGCTGGCCTAGCTTGATTGTTGGGCGCCATCACGACCGGATTTGGGTCGTGACAATAATAGACCTAAATAAAAGGCAAATCAGTGAATAACCTTAGCAAGTAAGAGTATACTAGTAATACACCTCCAATAGAATCAAATAGAACCTTCCAGCACATACTGGAAGACAAATTCAAATCTGAAATGGGTATTGAAGTGTAACAATTGAAAGAATTAAGGGGAGGGAATTAGAAATAACTTTTCAAATGTTCCCCACAAAATATTTCACCAACTTTACCTATAAATAGACATTGATAGAGCATGATTAAGGGCTGGATTTTTGAACAAAAATTCAGAGACACACTAAATATAGATACATAGAGTAATTTGCCTGGGTTAGTCGAAGCTATATTCTGAAGCTCTGTAGAAAATCTCTTGCTGTTTACTGGTTTTTCTATTGGTCTTTTGCTGGATATTGCTTTGCTGGTTCTGGGATTCATATTTGATCGATGAATTCATTCGTGTTGCTGTGATTCATTTCTTCCATTGCTGTTGCATTACTCGTTGTGGTCTACTTGCTTATTTCCTGCCTTCATCTCCCTTAGACTCATTGATTTCTATTGCTAAATCAGGTACACAGCTTGAATCTCATGTAATTACAGTTGGAATTGAAGTTGAAGAAATAAACAATTTGAATTTTCTTCAGTTTTCTGTTAATGTTTTCTGAATCTGTATTATGTAATTAGATTAATGATTAGCTGAAATTGTAATTTGGTAGGGAGTATTGTATAATTGACTCAAAATGAGACACGGACAAAGCATGAACAATGTAATAGTGTAGTAAGTAGACTAGTATAGTAGTAATGATCGTAATCGCTTAGTTAATTAGAATAGTTTAATAATTAATCTGATATAAAAGTAAACCTGCATACAAATAGACAATTAATGGCATTAACATGCAGTAGTTAGTTTAATTCACTAATAATAGGATTAATCTGAACAGTGTTAGTAGTAAATGAAACACTGTCGTCAAATGATATTCTAAAATGAAGTCACATATCACATAGTAAATATAGTTTAATACATTCAGTAGTTCTCTGAAATCTGTAAGTAATTGAGTTTAGAATGTTATCAACTAATAATACTGATAGCTTTAGATATTAAGTAATTAGATTCAGTAGTTTTTTTTTAGCTGTTAAACATAAGAACGGAAACAACCTGTTAATTAGACTTCATTCACACTGAACATTTAAGGTCTCAAATTATTATTGTAATTCTGTATTTTATTTCTCTTCATTGAATAAAAATAGTTTAAGTTCTATTATCTTCTGAATGTTGATCTTCTATGTAAACAATGAGTTCTGATTTTTTGTTATTCTTTTCCAATTATGTCTGATCTGGGCCAAATAATTTACGAAGGCCCAGAGATATGTAAATATGATGTTGGGCTATCGCAGAACCTGTTTCAGCATGTTCCTGGGGTTTCGGTACCCAGGAATGTAAATTGAAACATTAGATATGAGCCCAAAGTCCAGGCCCGTGTAATATATAGGTAAAGCCTGGACTTAAATTCTGAAAACAGTGAACTAGGGAGAAACCAAAAAAAAAAATAGAAAACATAGTATATACATATAGGATTGGACTGTAAAATTAAATGGGATGAGCCTTGCATTAAAAACAAAATAGCGGGGCCCCAAATAAACGAATAAGTTATATACTAGACTCGGGAAGGTTGTTAGTTAATTTCACGACCTTTCCAAAAGATTAAGAAGCTGACAGACCATTTAGGCACGAATATAAAAATATACCTTCCCTAATACGAATGCACATTTGATGTGACTCAAATCGTAAATCCCGGCGAAGCCGAAACGTGTTAAAGGTCACATGCGTACTGGTTGTGGTGTGACTCGAAATACATTTTTGTGACGTTGTAGTTCGTAAAATATTCAAGTTGAAACACATACATATTGTTAAAAGGCATGTAATAAATCATATAAAACCAAGAATGACAGTTGAGCGACCGTGCTAAAACCACGGAATCCGGGAGTGCCTAACACCTTCTCCCGGGTTAACAGAATTCCTTATCCGGATTTCTCGTTGCGCAGACTGATAAAAACAGAGTCAACTTCCTCGGATTCGGGATTAATCGGTGACTTGGGACACCATTATTTTTCCTAGTGGCGACTCTGAAACTGTTAATAAAATCACGAACCGATTGTCCTTTATTTGGAAAAACTCCTTCCTCGTTGTTATTATATCCTTCTCGGGGTATTCATAATATCGAGGTATACCTTATTCTCTCGATCGGGGACTTAATCATAAGGTAGTAAAAAGGGAGATGTGACAGCTCTGGCGACTCTGCTGGGGATAAGCAACCCAGAACTTCGGTTCAGGGTTTAAGAATTCGAGCTCGTTAGAATTGCCATTCTTGGTATTATTTGACTTTGTTACATGCTTTGACCAACATGCTACATGTTTTATCGCTTTGATAATATGTGGATTGTATATATAGACTCTGTCGAAAACACTTCTCTTCTTTACCTCCGGAGATGTGCTTACTGGTTGAGACTCCCCTTTCTGTTAAGTTATACCCAAAATAAGAAACAAAGGCCGGATAAGATACAAAGCCGAATGACCCCGCGGGTCACCGGTACGTAGCCCCCTCTTAGATCCGAGTTGTCCACTCGGGTACACGGTCTAGCACTCTATGAAACTATAAGATATTGAACATAGGTCTAGGACGATTATTTGCATCATAACTGACTTAGGGGACTCAACACAGGGGTTGGGTCCGTCTAGGACAGGTGACCCGGTAATTAAAGACCGAGCATACTATATGTTGCATTTTAATTGTCTTGGATCATTATGCGGATCGGCAAAATTCCTGAGAAAAACAAAAAAGAGTATATTCCAAAAAAAAAGAGATATTGAGATATTAGCGAAGAATTGTTAGAAAATCGAAAAGAAAATCTAAAATAAAAAAAAACATTGTTGTTAAAATAATTGGTCAAGTAATCTGACCGAACTACGCAGGTTTGATTCTCGCCATTAGGTGGGATACGTAGGCAACCCTTGACGGGTCCAACCGCCCTTTTAGAAAATGACCAAAAATATTTCAAATAATCGAGGTGATCGCTATTTTTGGAAATAGCCGAATGTTCCGAATGGACGCCGGAAGGCTGTTTTGGCAAAAATGGCCACTTCGAAAATCATGTCTTTTTATTTTTTCAAAATAAAACCTAAGAAGGTTAGAAAGTGAAAATTGGTTTTGAGAAACAAAAAATATTTTTTTTTCTTTTTTCTGAATAAAATCACCTTTAATAAATGTGCAGGATGAGCACAGTACAGAATGAATCCTTCACTTTAATGAATAAAATCCCTTTGGAGCTAAGATTATGGTGGAATGACATGGGTCAGGAAGGACAAGATTGGGTCAAATGTTATTTGAAGGACCTTACGGGATTAGTGGACATAATTCCCCGTGGTGATATAATTCGAGCACTTGTCACATGCTGGGATCCTGCACATAATGTCCTACATTTTCTCGGACTTCGAGCTCACTCCTACTCTAGAGGAAGTTGCTTACTATATAGGGAAAAATGAGGTTCCTCTAAAGGAGAAATACCCGGTGGCAGAGCAGTTTAAGGAACACAAATATTGGGTGGCCAGAGAAAATGAGTATAGAGCCAAGATCAGCTTGCTAGAGAAATAATTTTGAGATCTCCAATTCAAGAGCGGATTACAAGCAGCATCTGACGAAGGAGAAAAGAAGCAGCTGAGAAAAGAGAATGAAATCTTAAAGGCTCAAATTGCAAAAATGAAAATTGCATCCTAGACCCCAGTTCGCCTAGCCCGAGATGAGAAATTGATTTAAAATCTTCGGCGCAAAGTGAATGACTACAGCTTCGATCTTGATAAAGCAGAAAAGGAGTTAGTCAAGGTTCGGAAACAACTGGCTAGAGATGCCGAGGAAAGAGCTAGAATGGTTCAGCAACTACAAGATAAACACGAGGTTGAGGTAGCTCGATTGAGAAAGAAGGTCATTACAGCCGCAGTCAAAAGTATCAAGGTAATCAAAGGGTTTGAAGAGGAGAGAGAACATTGTTACACAACTATGGCTCGATTAGAATTTGAGTTACAACAACTATAGAAAGAGAACCAACAAACCTTAGACGCTCGTTCCAAACAGATCAGCAGGCTGCTTCAAGAAAAAGGGGTCATTCGAGAAAGAATCGTCAATATTACTCAGTACATCACCAGAAAATGCCAATTGTGTGAAGATAAGTCCCAGGCAACATTCGCATCAGCCGTGAAGTTCTTTGAAAAGTAAGTCATGTCTGATCTAGATAAACTCCAAAGTGGATTGGCATATAGGCCCGCGGCAAGATCGAATGACGTCTCGCGTGCATTAGGAGCATTAATGTACTCATAGGGCATGCATTTTGTATCTGTATTTCTTTTGCATTAGTAGCACAACATCATTTTGTAATCAATATTTTTGAGTATCAATGAAGAAGTTCAGAAGAAGTTTTTATCATTCTTTTTCCGCTTTATACCAATTGTCTGGGCGATAGGCAAATATGTAGGAACGAAAAAGCAAAAAATTGAAAATAAAAAAAATTGAAAAGGAAAAAGGAAAATAGAAAGAAGAAAAAGAAAAAAAAGAAGGAAGAAAAAACAAAGAAAGAGAAAAGAAAAAAAAAGAAAAAAGAAAAAAAAAAGAGAAAAAGGAGATGAATGGAAAAAGGAATGAAAAAGGAGAGAGAAAGAAAAGATGAATGTTGATTCAAAAAGGAATAAATGCCGGAATGATGTATAATGATCAAGGACAAAAGTTGTGATTTTTAATCATTACATTTTACCCCTTATGAACTAACTATTAACAAGTGTTGTTGTTGATGAGAATCAGATTTCAGTTGGCAACTGGCATTCTGGCACTTCATCATACAACACACGATCAAAAGCTATGTCTAAGGCTCTGACTCAGGAGATTGAACCTACCATCATGGACTCAGTACAGGAAGAAGAGGTTGTGGATGTTGCCGGTACGAAAGAGGAGATGTATAAGCTAAAGCAGCAAATGTCGGAAATGTACCAAGCCTGGTCCAGGGGTCAACCTTTGCCCACATATCCCGCCAATCCAGTATATGTCCCTCCCGCAAATCCTAATCCTGAACCACCTACCATGAACTCATCCTCCACGTACCCAAATTACCAACACTACTATGCCACAACTTCACAGGCACCACCACCACTATCCAAATAGATTCCACCTCAACCACCACAGGTCTCCCCGGTATATGTGGCACCACCACCAGTTGCTCTGCATAAATCATCAAGTGAACCAGTGTTCCAGGTGCAAGATACGCATTACTATCCGCCGGAGCCAACATTTAGGCAGCATGACTCCTATACCCCACTTATGGATATGACGGAAGAAAAGCCCGTCAGGAACTTGGAGCAAGAAGAAATGGCACGGAAGATGAGAAGATTAGAACAATCTTTCCATAACATACAAGGGCTAGGAGGCCAAGTAAGCGTTGCATATACAAATTGTGTTTGTTTCCAGAAGTGCAGCTCCCGGTTGGATTCAAGCTACCTAAGTTCGACATATACGATGGACATGGGAATCCGGTAGCCCATCTAAGGGGTTTTTGTAGCAAGATGCGTGGTGCAGGGGGAAGAGATGAACTGTTGATGGCTTATTTTAGCTAGAGTTTGAGCGGTTCTGCGCTGGACTGGTATACACATCAGGATCACACCAGATGGTTCATCTGGGATGATCTAGCTCAGTCATTTGCTAACCACTTCCAGTACAATTTGGAGATAATTCCAGACAGGCTGTCGCTAACAAAAATGGAAAAGAAGCCCAGGGAAAGTTTCCGGGAGTACGACTTTAGATGGAGGGAACAAGCAGCACAAGTGGACCCTCCTACGAAGGAAACAGAAATGGTGGATTTTTTTCTACAGGCCTTAGAGCCTACTTACTATGGTCATCTGGTATCAGCTATTGGTAAAACTTTTAATGAAGTGGTGAAAATGGGGAGTTTCGTAGAAGAAGGATTGAAAACCAATAAAATCATGAGCTTTTCGCCTAATAAGGCCACGAACCAGGCAATACAAACTGGAAATGGGGGATCTATCGGTAAAAAGAAGAAGGAAGAGGTTGCAGTTGTTGAAAGTAGACCGTGGTCTCGGGGCCAAAATACATACCATCACCCACCTCGCCCATACCAACCATACCCACCAGCATCTTACAACCCACCTCCACCATATTATCCACCCACTATCCCACATTATTCCATCCCACATGCTCAACATTATCCACCGCCTCCACATGTATGGCGAGCCCGAACCCCACAAAACGTCTACCACACACAAAATACTTACCCACCTTTCAGAACATATAAAAATCCAAATAGACCCGGCTTCCGTCCAGATCCAGAAGTGAGAAACAGAGTCCAAACAAAGAAAACATTCACTCCACTGGGGGAGTCTTACACCAGTCTTTATCATCGCCTGAAGGAGTTGGGGATGCTAAGCCCAGTTGAGCCACAACTTCCAAACCCACCACCTAGTAACATTGACCAGTCAGTCAGATGCAAATATTGCTCCGGGGCGCCGGGGCATGATACTGAAAAGTGTTGGCACTTGAAATCTGCTATACAATAGCTTATTGACACTTGGAGGATCGAGGTACAGGCTCCAGAAACTCCTAATATTACTCAGAATCCATTACCAGCTCATCATGAGACGCACATGATAGAGTTAGAACAAAGAGAAAGTAGCAAGAAACCGTCCCAATCGGTGATGATAAAAGCCAATAGCAAAGTGGAAAAAGAGGTTGAGAAAGAGAAAGCGACAGTCGAGTTTCCAGTGAAAAAGCCGCCAGTGGTTGAAACTATGAAAATTGTGGTGCCAGGGGTTAAGCCGTTGTTGACAGTGAAAGGAGCATACATAGAACCGGTGGTCATAAAACCGGTGGTGCAAATGCCGGTGGTGGATACTAAAGCCATACCTTGGAACTAGAACAAGGTCACAGTGATGTACAGGGGAAAAGAAGTTACAGGGGAGGTCAATGAAACACATGGCCTAACTCGTTCTGGGCGGTGCTTTACCCCGAAAGAGTTAAGGAAAACAAAAGTGGTGAAGGAGAATCATGTGAAGAAAGCGGTTTATGAAGAAGAAGCAGAAGAGTTTTTGAAAAAGATGAAAGCTCAGGATTATTCGATAGTAGAGCAGCCGAGAAAGACGCTTGCACAAATTTTATTGCTTTTATTGTTAATCCATTCAGAAGAGCACAGGAAGGCGTTAATGAAGATTCTGAACAAAGCACATGTCCCCGAGAAAATCTCAGTTTACCATCTTGAAAAGATCACGAACAAAATTTTTGACGAACAAGATAACATTCTTGGATAATGAATTGCCACTTGAAGGGACGGAACACAACAAAGCACTTTATCTCACCGTCAAAAGCAAAGAATCTGTGGTTACTCGGGTCCTAGTAGACAACGGGTCAAGTGCAAACATTTGTCCACTGTCAACTCTGGGAAAATTGAAGATTAATCCTGATAGAATCCGTCGAAACAGTGTGTGTGTACGGGGCTTTGACGGAGGAAGCAAGAATACTTTGGGAGACATTGTGCTGGAAGTCACCATTGGACCGATGGACTTTACCATGGAGTTCCAAGTGTTAGATGTTGCTGTTTCTTGTAATCTATTATTGGGACATCCGTTGATCCACGCGACCAAAGCTGTACCATCTTCCCTGCACCAGATGGTAAAATTCGAATGGGAACAGCAGGAAATTATAGTGTATGGAGATGATGATGTCTGTAACACCATAATTCCTTTTGAAGAAACTGAAGGGGACAAGGGCCCATGGGTGTATCAGGTGATGGATGTTGTGGTAGTTAACAAGATATCCGAAGGGGAGAGCATGCCAATTCCTGCAGTGGCACCTACAGCAGTAATGGTGGCTAAAGAAATGATCAGAAATGGGTTCGCACCGGGAAAAGGTTTGGGGATAGCTTTACAGGGGATAACACAGCCCTGTCCACTTGCCGGGAAATAATTATACCTTTGGCCTGGGCTTTAAACCTACTTATACCGACATCCAAAGAGCCAAAAGAATGAAGAAGAAAAGTTGGACCCTCCCGAAACGAATTCCAAAATTATCTGACACCTTTACTAGGCCTGGTACACAAAGATATTTGACAACTACTGTGCCAAGATATGCCGAAATAAGGCCAGATGCGGAGCTTCTCGCAAGGTTTGAAATGTTGTTCGAGGATTTAAACATGTTGGAGATGGGTGAGGGGACGAGAAAGATGGATGTCCAGTTCGTGGGACCCAGCGCTGCAATTAATAATTGGGAAGCTACTCCTCTTCAGATCAGGAGGGAGTTGTGGTAGTTAGCCTTAAAAATATTTGATCTTTCCCAAAGCTGTTTTATTTTGTAATTCCACACCCCACCGAAATCAAATGTATCCAACCTATATTATCTTTTTGAAAAAATATCAATGAAATGCAATTTCTTCTTATTTCTTCACTATTGCCTTATTATTATTTTTCTTCTTTTTGTACAGTTCAATATTCGCTGATTCTGATGATATGTCATGCATGAAGGATTCCCGGTCCAGTCTTGACAATCGAATAGTTATACAAGAGATTGAAATGAAAGTGAAATAGAATATGAAGATGAGGAAACACTGGAGGAAATCAGTAAAGATTTGAATCAATATGAGGAATAACCCAAACCGAACTTAAATGAGACAATATCTATTAATCTGGGGAGTGAGGATAACGTCCGGGAAACAAAGATCAGTGTACATTTAAAGGCTTCCCTCAGAGAAGATATAATAAAGTTATTACATGAATACGAGGACATATTTGCCTGGTCCTATGATGACATGCCCGGACTCAGCACTGATCGAGTGGTACATAAATTGCCCATTTATCCAGAATGCCGGTCGGTAAAATAGAAGTTGAGAAATTTTAAAACGGACATCAGCGTGAAAATAAAAGAAGAGGTTAATAAGCAATTTGAGGCGAAGGTCATGCGAGTTACTAAATACCCCACCTGGTTAGCAAATTTTGTGCCAGTTTCGAAGAAAGATGGAAAACCAGGGTGTGTGTTGACTATAGAGACCTCAATAAGGCTAGTCCAAAGGATGATTTTCCATTACCGAATATCCATATACTGATTGACAATTGTGCCAAGCATGAAATTGGCTCTTTTGTAGATTGTTATGCGGGTTATCATCAGATCCTAATGGACGAAGAAGATGCAGAGAAGACAGCCTTTATCACGCCTTGGGGAACATATTGTTATGGAGTGATGCCGTTTGGGTTGAAGAATGCCGGAGCTACATATATGAGGGCAATGACCACTATGTTTCATGATATGATGCACCAAGAAATAGAAGTGTATGTGGATGATGTCATCATTAAGTCTAAAAAGCAATATGATCATGTCAAAGACTTGAGGAAGTTTTTTCAGAGGCTCCGAAGATATAATCTTAAGCTCAATCCAGCAAAATGTGCTTTCGGGGTGCCTTCAGGGAAGTTATTGGGGTTTATAGTAAGCCGGCGTGGCATTGAATTAGATCCATCAAAGGTAAAAGCAATCGAGAATTTGCCTCCGCCGAAGAACAAGAACGAAGTGATAAGCTTACTAGGCAGGCTGAACTATATTAGCAGGTTCATTGCTCAGCTGACATCAACATGTGAGCCTATTTTCAAATTGTTGAAGAAAGATGCAGCGGTAAATTGGACCGATGAATGTCAAGAAGCCTTCGATAAGATTAAAGAATATTTGGCTAATCCTCCAGTGTTAGTTCCTCCAGAACCGGGAAGACCTTTGATCTTATACTTGACAATGCTAGACAACTCTTTTGGCTGTGTACTGGGGAAGCATGATGAGACTTGAAAGAAACAGCAGGCTATATATTACCTTAGTAAATAGTTCACATCTTACGAGGTAAAATACACTCAGTTAGAAAGAACATGTTGTGCACTAACCTGGGTTGCTCAGAAACTGAAACACTACTTGTCAGCTTACACCACATATCAGATATCACGGTTAGATCCTTTGAAGTATATATTTTAGAAGCCCATGCCTACAGGAAGACTTGCTAAATGGCAGATTCTGCTCACAGAATTTGACATCATCTATGTAACACGCACGGCAATGAAGGAACAAGCAATTGCAGATCATCTAGCAGAGAATCCAGTGGATGATGAATATGAGCCGTTAAAGACATATTTTTCGGATTAGGAGGCAATGAATGTTGAAGAAATAGAGCAAAGTGACAAGCCAGGTTGGAGAATGTACTTCGACAAAGCCGTCAACAGTAAAGGAGTTGGAATTGGAGCAGTACTTATTTCAGAAACGGGTCAGCACTATCCCGTTACCGCTCAACTTCGATTTTTTTGTACCAACAATATGGCTGAATATGAATCGTGTATATTGGGATTGAGGATGGCAATAGATATGGGTGTTCAGGAGATTTTGGTCATGGGTGACTCGGATCTCTTGATACATCAGATTCAGGGAGAATGGGAGACAAGAGATTTGAAATTGATACCTTATCGGCATTGTCTACATGAACTATCCCAAAGATTTCAATCTATAGAGTTCAAACACATCTCAAGAATGCACAATGAAGTAGCAGATGCTCTGGACACATTATCCTCTATGTTGCGTCATCCGGATAAAGCCTATATAGATCCACTTCAGATACAGGTGTATGATCAAAATGCTTATTGTTTTACTGTGGAAGAAGAGCTGGATGGAGAACCGTGGTATCATGACATCAAGGAATATTTGAAGACAGGAAAGTACCTAAAACAAGCCACTGGAGATCAGAAGAGGGTTATAAGACGATTAGCAAATGGCTTTTTCCTCAGTGGAGGGATTGTATATAAAAGAACACCAGACTCGGGTTTACTGAGATGTGTGGATACGCAACAAGCTGACTTGATTATGACTAAGGTACATGCAGGGGCTTGCGGACCGCATATGAGCGTGGTATGTTTTAGCAAAAAAGATACAGAGAGCATGATATTATTGACTCACCATGGAACAGGATTGTATTAGGTATGTGAAGAAATGCCATCAATGTCAAGTACATGGAGATTTGATTCATTCCCCACCTTATGAATTGCATACGATGTCTGCACCTTGGCCATTTGTTGCCTGGTGCATGGATGTCATCGGACCAATAGAGCCTGCAGCCTCTAATGGACACATATTTATCTTGGTCGCGATTGACTATTTTACCAAATGGGTGGAGGCAAAGACATTCAAGGCGGTGACGAAGAAGGTCGTGGTGGATTTCGTGCATGAAAATATCATATGCCGATTCGGAATTCCCAAATTAATTATAACAGACAATAGGGCAAATCTGAACAGTCACCTCATGGCGGAAGCATGTCAGAAATTTAAAATCCTGCATCGTAACTCTACACCTTACAGACCAAAGGCAAATGGGGTGGTAGAAGCTGCGAATAAGAATATAAAGAAGATTCTCAGGAAAATGGTGGAAGAGTCTAGACAATGGCATGAGAAGTTACCTTTCGCTCTTATGGGTTATCGCATAACAATACGTACTTCGATTGGTGCCACACCCTATTCATTGGTGTATGGAACAGAGGCTGTTATACCCGCATATATTGAGATACCATCCCTTCGAATCATAGCTGAAGCTGAGATCGATGATGATGGATGGATAAAAGCCCGGTTGGAACAATTGAATCTGATTAATGAGAAGAGGTTAGCTGCAGTTTGCCATGTGCAATTATATCGACGGAGAATGGCTAGAGCATATAATAAGAAGGTACGTCCTCGGAAATTTGAAGTAGGACAATTGGTATTGAGGCGTATCTTGCCGCATTGGGCTGAAGCGAAAGGCAAATTTGCACCAAACTGGAAAGGACCATTCATGGTATCACGAGTATTGTCCAATGGAGCCCTATATCTGACAGATGTTGAAGGAAAATGCGTAGAGACTGCTATCAGTTCAGATGCAGTCAAGAGATATTATGTATGATTCTTTCGCATTTGTATAATTGTATTTTTTGTGATTTTGGAATTCAAATGATGAAGGCATTTTATTCTCTATCCAAACACTTTATCCATTGACATCCCTATTGAGCCTTGTTCGATCTATTCTTTCATACCCCTCTCTCGGAATTGCTTATGATACAAGAGGAAAGTAGAAAAATGAAAAATGGAGAATGATAAATAAAAAAGAGCAAAAGAAAAATGCAAACAAAAGAAAAAGACAAAGAAATCGGGAAAAGTCAAACGAAACCATGAATTAATGGCGTAGTTTGAACTACGTCTGACTTGATCCCGAAAGGGTACGTAGGCAGCCTCACTGAGGTTCAGTCACAATAAAGGAAAAATCCAAAAATCCCCCACATATTGAAACTAGGGCAGAAGTGATGCTTTATAATTCTGAGAGTTGTAAATATTTTAGACCCTCGTAAATTTTTGAGCCTTTATATCCTTCCTTCTGAACCCATCCAAAAGCCACATTACGGTCCAAAGAAAGACCTTCTAATCAATTTCAAGAAAATAACAATACAATGAGAATAAAGGAGAACATGGCATGAACAATATCAGTGGTTTAGAGAACAAAAAGAAAAAAGGAAAAAATATAAAAATGAGAGATTCTTATCGGTGAAAACCTTAACCGGCACCGTAAAGCGATGGTGAGTTTTTGAGAGAATAAAAATGAGAGAGTCTTATCAGTGAAAACCTTAAACGGCACTGTAAGGCGATGGTGAGTTTTGAGAGAAATAAATGAGAGAGTCTTATTGGTGAAAACCTTTAACGGCACCATAAGGCAACTGTGAGGACTGTTTTGGAAAGAAGGAAAAAAACAAAAATAAGATCGGTTTGGGTTGAAAGAAAGTTGGAGTGTTGAAATAATGGCAATTCGATTGAACAGACTGGGTCGGAGTTTAAATACATGGAAAGGCCAAAGGAATCAGCTAACATACCCAGATAAGTTTTGTCACTTTCCCAAATCACCCTTACCCTTTTTAAATTCATTTCTGCATTTCATTGATTAAAAAGCCAATTTGTCCATTGAAAGCTAACTACCAGCTTCTCATGATAAGAGGTGAAATAATACTGGGTCAAGAAAAAGAAAAACAAAAAGAGAGAAAGCGGAAATAAAGAAGGACGATGATCAGAGCCAAAGAAAATAAAAAAAAAAGAAGAAAAACAAGGAAAATACAAAAAGAGTTTACGAAGGAAGTCAACTGAAAGGTCGCGTATGCAGAAGAAAAGCAAAAAGAGGAAGGCAACAAAAGGCAGAAGCAACAAATGCCAGTTGCCAGCAGTTTACAACTAATAAGATTTCTTTTTTGATTTAGACAGGAACAAATTGTCACTAATTAATTTAAAGTGAATGTGACCAATGTGAAAAGAAAGAAAACATAAAAAGAAAGTACATCAATGAAAGGAGGAATCCGTAGAGGAGGAATCACTCAATCAAGCAAGAAAATACCAAAAACAACAAGAAGGTGTCATTCTTTTTAAATTCACACCCCAGTTATCAAACCGAGGGAATATTTTTCTGCATTCGCATTTCATGCATCAGGCGCCCACCTGGATAACAAGGGAATATTTTTCTGCATTCGCATTTCATGCATCAAGCGCCCACCTAGATAACAAGGGAATATTTTTCTGCATTCGCATTTCATGCATCAGGCGCCCACCTGGATAACAAGGGAATATTTTTCGGCAATTTTTAATTTTTGTTCAGGCGCCCACTTGTATAACAAGGGAATATTTTTCTGCAATTTTTAATTTATGTTCAGACGCCCACCAGTATAACAAGGGAATACATTTCTGCAATTTTCAATTTTTGCAAATTTTGATGTGTTAGCTAACATGAGTAACACCGTAATATGAAAAGCCCACACTGGGGCAGAGGAAAAAGTTCTGTTGTTTTGTTTTTTTTAAGCAGGTATCAATTCAAGGAGTACCATTGAAAATCACAAAAAAAGAAAGAAAGCAAGAAAAGAAAATCAACAAAAAGGAGGATTGTAGCACAGAAAATCAAGGAAAAAGAGACAAAGAAGAATAAGAAGACAAGAAGTAGATAGGAACAATTGTAATTCGTAGTATTATAGCTTAGAATAGCTTCTTCATTTTACACTTTTCACCCCTGGTGTAATAAGGAGTAAGTCAGTAGTCATAGCAATAGCAATGCAACAACAAAGTCTTGGTAGTTTTAAACTACCAGACCTTCCCGAACTACACTAACCTGATTCCTGTTTAGCCCAGGATATGTAGGCAACCTCTGAGGCAGGGTGCGGTCAAAAAGGTTTTCAAAATGCTTCTCACGGAATATGCCAGTGGGCAAAAATCTCTCATTACTGCTCACTTGTCTTTGCACTGAAACTATGCGTGTTCCCGAGCAAAGAGGGGCAGCTGTGAGCACGTGATTTTTGGCCTAAGCAATAAAATTCCAAAATTAAACAAATAATATTTTTGTGTGCAATTACATGTTAGTTGGAAATAAGATGCATTTGTGTGAGTAAACAAATAAATATGAAAATTAAAAAATTAAAAAATATTGTTTGAGTATAATTGTTACAAATAAAAGATATTAAAAGAAATTAACAAAAATACAAGTATATGCTGGAAAACAAGAAAAAATAGCAAAAAATGGCAAAAAATATCAGAAAAATTGGAAAAAATAGGAAATTAAAAGAATTTGAAGTGATGAAAAAGAATATAAAATAGAGGATAAAATAGAACAAGAAAATACATAAAAATAATAAAATACATGAAAAATACACAAAAATACACATCTGGGCCATTTGTGCAGGCCCAGATGCATTTGGCCCGATTGAATAAAGAGAGTCCTGTCAAATTTTAACTAACAAAAAATCTCAGTCGTCCATTTATGTAATCCAACGGCTGAGAATCAATCTGGCAATTTAATTAATTCAATAAGGTTTTGATGATCAAATATGAGCCGTCCATTCATTGTGATCTAACGGAGAAGAGCCAACCCCTATCTTTAATTGAACGGCGTCATTTTGAACATTTAATCCTGGCCGTTGATCATCAACGATCCAATGGCCAGGAATGAATCATTTGTTATGAGTGTAAAAGGCCCGGTCTCTCAAGAGACCGGCCATTTCCCCTAATCTCTAACCCTAGCCGCCATGTTTCATCTTCTTCTTCCTCTCAAGACCTCGTCGTTCATGGAGAATGCCCGCCGATTATGGCATTATGCGACCACTCTCAAGACCCAAACCACCCTTTTCCTATTCTGCTACCCAAAACCACCATAGACAACCAAGAAATTCCCAAAACCCCAAATTCTTGAAAATCCGGTCATTGGATTTCTTCTCCGGTGAACCCAAATCTTTGACACTGGCTTCCATATTAACACCATAAAACCCCCGTCTCTTGATCTACAACCCCATGTAAACCACTCCCCTCGAATCTTTTCCTAACTGCTCGAATATCCAAAAAAAGTCGCCGGAACCCTAACTCCGGCCGACTCAAAATCAAACCCCAAATCAAAACATTCTCTTTAACACCCCTGAACCCACTTCTGTTGATAAAAACAATAAAAGACTTCAAGCTTGAAGTCTGAAAAGAAACTGAAAAAGAAACTGAAAAAGAAACTGAAAAAGAAAAGAAAAGAAAAAAGGAAAAAATGGAAGCTCAGGAGACAAATCCTGCGAGCTAAGTTCCCAACCTTGTATTTTTCTATTTTTTATTTGATAAACATGTTTTGTGTTCTTTTCTGTTTGCATGTTAGATTTTATCTGATTTCTCTTCATCTTCATCCTTTATGATTCTGTTTCTATTTAGCATTTTCTAAAATCTTTGTTAAATAACATGATTTACTAGTCTTTTGTTAATTCTGGCTATTGTGCTTGGCTATGTTTATGAGTACTTTAGGGTTTTTCTGTTAGTCTTTAACATGAAGAATATTCTGATTATGCCTCTTGTGTTAAAATTGATATGATGTGCTTGAAGTCTGAATTATGAAGTTATTTTATTGAAATTCAACAATATTTAAATTTCCCCTCTGAGTTTTGATTAAATGGCAAATGATTATGGTTTTGTGGCTATGTGTGCAATTTGATATGAAAAGGCTACATCTGTAATAGTTTCGTGTTATTAGACTGCTATTAAGCCTAATATGCTTTAGGATGATATTGGTTATAGTTGTTAGACAGCTAATTGACTAGTTTTGAAACATGAAAATAATTTAATTAGATTTAAAATGAAAACAACATAAAAAGTGGCTAAAATTGAAATAACAATAGAATGGCCAGTGTTAAAACTGGTTAACTTTGTAAGACTCTAATTCTGAACTCAAGTGGTTAATTTTGAAATAAGTTTAACTTTTAGTAATAGACAATAAAGGCCTAAAATGGCTAGATTTATAAGTCTTAAACTAGTTCTAAACTAAATAAAGAGGCTAGTCCTGTAAACTAACTCTAATATAGAAAATGAAAAGAAAAAGAGGTTAAAATTGAAACGAAATTGAAGATTTAATCTGGCTAAGTCTTAAAGATTAATATAACAAGTGGCCAAAAATTAAATAAGAGCTAAAACAGAACACCTAGACCTGAACAAGGTCGGGTAAATAACAGTTGACAATAAGGGTATAGTAGGAATTGAAAATGACATAATTGTGGATTTAATAGAGCCTATAAGGACATTTAAGACATTTAGGCTAGGTATTTCTGCAATATTGCACAAAACAAAGGGTATAATACACCCAAATAAAAGGTAAATCAGTGAATAACCTTAGCAAGTGAGGGTATACTAGTAATACACCTCAAATAGAATCAAATAGAACCTTCCAGCACATGCTGGAAGACAAATTTAAATCTGAAATGGGTATTGAAGTGTAACAATTGAAAAAATTAAGGGGAGGGAATTAGAAATAACTTTTCAAATTTTCCCCCCAAAAAATTTCACCAACTTTACCTATAAATAGACATTGATAGAGCTTGACTAAGGGCTGGATTTTTGAACAAATATTCAGAGACACACTAAATATAGATACATAGAGTAATTTGTCTGGATTAGTCGAAGCTATATTCTGAAGCTCTGTAGAAAATCTCTTGATGTTCACTGGTTTTTCTATTGGTCTTCGGCTGGATGTTGCTTTGCTGGTTCTGGGATTCATATTTGATCGCTGAATTCATACGCGTTGCTGTGATTCATTCTCTTCCATTGTTGTTGCATTACTCGTTGTGATCTACCTGCTTATTTCCTGCCTTCATCTCCCTTAGACTCATTGGTTTCTATTGCTGAATCAGGTACACAACTTGAATCTCATGTAATTGCAGTTGGAATTGAAGTTGAAGAAATAAACAATTTGAATTTTCTTCAGTTTTCTGTTAATGTTTTCTAAATCTGTATTTTGTAATTAGATTAATGATTAGCTGAAATTGTAATTTGGTAGGGAGTATTGTATAATTGACTCATATGAGACACGGACAAAGCTGGAACAATGTAATAGTGTAGTAAGTAGACTCGTATAGTATTAACGATCATAATCGCCTAGTTAATTAGAATAGGTTAACAATTAATCTGATATAAAAGTAAACCTGCATACAAGTAGATAATTAACGACATTAACATGCAGTAGTTAGCTTAATCCGGTAATAATTAGTTCGATCTGAATAGTGTTAGTAGTAAATGAATTATTGCGGTTAAATGATATTCTAATACGAAGTCACATATGACATAGTTAATATAATTTAAATGTTTAATACATTCGGTTAGTTTTCTGAAATCTGTAAGAAATTGAGTTTAGATATTAAGTAATTATAGTCAATAGTTTTAAAATAATTGTTAAACATAAGAATGGAAACAACCTGTAAATTAGACTTCATCCACACTAGACATTTAAAGTTTGAAATTATTATTGTAATTCTGTATTTCATTCCTCTTCATTGAATAAAATAGTTTAAGTTCTTTTATCTTCTGAATATTGATCCTCTGTGTAAACAATGAGTTCTAATTTCTGTTATTCTCATCTCATTATGTCTGATCTGGGCCTAACAAGTTGCGAAGACCCAAATTTATGCAATTACGATACTGGGCTTCTGCTGAACACGCTTCAGCATGTTCCTGGGATTTTAGTACCTAGGAATGTAAAATAACACGTATCAGATAAGAGCCCAAAGTCCAAGCCCGTGTAAATAAAAATAAGGCCTGGACTTAAATTCTGAAAAGAAAAACAAAAAGAAAATAGAAAACATAGTATATACATATAGGATTGGACTATAAAATTAAATGGGACGAGCCTCGCATTAAAAACAAAATAGCGGGGCCCCCAAATAAATAAATAAGTTATATATTAGACTCCGGAAGGTTGTTAGTTAATTACACGACCTTTCCAAAAGATTAAGAAGCCGATAGACGATTTAGGCACGACTTTAAAAATATACCTTCCCTAATACGAGTGCACATTTGAGGTGACTCAAATCGTAAATCCCGGCAAAGCCAAAACGTGTTAAAGGTCACAGGCGTACTGGTTGCGGTGTGACTCAAAATACGTTTTCGCGACGTCGCAATTCGTAATATATTCAAGTTGAAACACATACATATTGTTAAAAGGCATGTAGTAAATCATATAAAACCAAGAATGATAGTTGAGCGATCGTGCTAAAACCACTGAATCTGGGAGTGCCTAACACCTTCTCCCGGGTTAACGGAATTCCTTATCTAGATTTCTCTTTGCGCAGACTGATAAAAACAGATTAAACTTCCTCGAATTCGGGATTAATCGGTGACTTGAGACACTATTATTTTCCCAAGTGGCGACTCTGAAACTGTAAATAAAATCCCGAACCGATTATCCTTTATTTGGAAAAACTCCTTCCTCGTTGTTATTATATCCTTCCCGGGGTATTCATAATATCGAGGTATACCTTATTCTCTTGGTCGGGGAATTAATAAAAGGTAGTAAAAAGGGAGGTGTGACAACGATGAGTCGGGTCGTTACACCGAGTCACCCATGACCAAAATCTTCTGAACACCCATGTCTATTGCAATTCGCAATCCCAATATGCATGCTTCATACTCGGCCATGTTATTAGTACAGAAAAATCGGAGCTGAGCAGTAACAGGATAGTGCTGATCTGTTTCTGAAATGAGTACTGCTCTGATTCCGACCCCTTTACTGTTGACGGCCCCATCAAAGTACATTCTCCAGCGTGGCTTATCATCTTGTTCCACTTCTTCAATATTCATTGTCTCCTCGTCAGAAAAATATGTCTTTAATGGTTCATACTCATCATCGACCGAATTTTCTACCAAATGGTCAACAACTTCTTGTGCATTCATTGTAGTGCGAGTTACGTAAATGATGTCAAACACTGTAAGTAGAATTTACCATTTAGCGAGCCTTCCTGTGGGCATAGGCTTCTGAAATATATACTTCAGTGGGTCCAACCGAGATATCAGATAAGTAGTATAAGCCGACAAGTAATGTTTTAATTTCTGCGCAACCCATGTTAAGACACAACATGTTCTCTCCAACTGAGTGTATTTTACCTCGTAAGATGTAAACTTCTTACCAAGATAATATATTGCTTGCTCTTTCTTCCCTGTTTCGTCATGCTACCCAGTACATAGCCAAAAGAATTATCCAATACAGTCAAATAAAGGATCAAATGTCTTCCTGGTTCTGGAGGAACCAATATTGGAGGATTAGCCAGATATTCCTTAATTTTGTCAAAATGCTTCTTGACATTCATCAGTCCAATTCACCGCAACATCATTCTTAAGTAATTTGAAAATGGGCTCACAAGTCAACGTTAACTAAGCAATAAATATGCTAATATAATTCAACCTTCCCAATAAACTCATCATTTCTTTCTTGTTCTTCGGTGGAGGAAAATTTTGGATTGCTTTTATCTTTGACGGATCTAATTCAATACCATGCCGGCTTACTATAAACCCCAATAACTTTCCTGACGGTACTCCGAAAGCACACTTTGCTGGATTGAGCTTGAGATTATATCTTCGAAGTCTCTGGAAAACTTTCTTAAATCCTTGACATGGTCACATTGCTTTTTGGACTTGATAATGACATCATCCACATATACCTTGATCTCTCGATGCATCATGTCATGGAACATAGTGGTCATTGCCCTCATATATGTAGCTCTGGCATTCTTTAACCCAAACGGCATCACCCTATTGCAATATGTTCCCCAAGGCGTGATAAAGGCCGTCTTTTCTGCATCTTCTTAGTCCATCAGAATCTAATGATAACCCGCATAACAATCCACAAAAGAACCAATTTCATGTTTGGCGCAATTGTTGATTAATATATGGATATTTGGCAATGGAAAATCATCCTTTGGACTAGCTTTATTGAGGTCTCGATAATCAACACACACCCTGGTTTTTCTGTTTTCTTTGGAACAGGCACAACATTAGCTAACCAGGTGGGATATTTAGTGACCCGTATGACCTTCGCCTCGAATTTCTTGTTAAATTCTTATTTTATTTTTACACTGATGTCTGTTTTAAACTTCCTTAACTTTTGTTTTACCGGCCGGCATTCTGGATAGATGGGCAATTTATGTACCACCAAATCAGTACCGAGCCCGGGCATGTCATCATAAGACCAAGCAAATATGTCCTTATACTCATGTAACAACCTGATTAAATCTTCTCTAAGGGAAGTCTCTAAGTGCACACTAATCTTCGTTTCTCGGACATTCTCCTCACTTCCCAAATTAATGGACTCCGTCTCTTTTAAGTTCGGTTTGGGTTTTTCTTCATAATGACTCAAATATTTACAAATTTCATCCAATACTTCCTCATCCACATATTCCACTTCATGTTCATTTTCAATTTCTTTTATAACTATTCGATTATCAAGACTAGACCGGGAATCCTTCATGCATGACATATCATTGGAATCGGAAAATATTGAACTCTACAAAAGAAGAAAAATAAAATAAGGCAAAAATGGACGAAGAAAAGAAATTGCATTTCATTGAATTTTAAAAAGGTAACAAGAGTTGGATACATTTGATTTGACGGGATATAGGATTACAATTTTAGAACAAGACAGTTTATGGGAATGAAATATTTAAAGCTAACTACCACAACTCCCTCCTGATCGGAAGAGGAGTAGCTTCCCAGTTATTTAGCATAGTGTGGGGTCCAACAAATTGAACATCCATTTTGCTTGTTCCTTCACCCGTCTCCACTACATTCACATCTTCAAATAGCCTCTTAAATCTTGCTAAAAGCTCTTCATCAGGTTTTATCTCCGCACGGTTTGGCATGACAGTTACCAGACGTCTCTGTGTACCAGGCTTGACAAAGGAGTTGGATAGTTTTGGGATAGGTTTGGGGAGGGTCCACCCTTTCTTTTTCAACTTCTTAGCTCTCTGGATATCAGCAATGGTTGGCTTGAAACCCAATCCAAAAGTATCAGTGCTGTCTGGAAGGTGAATTGGCTGTGTTATACCTTGCAAGGTAGCTCCTAAGCCCTTTCCTGTAGAAAACCCATTCTTTATCATCTCCTTGGCGACTATAACTGCTGCAAGGGTCACCGTGGGCACTGGCATGTTTTCTCCCTCAGATATTTTGTTCACAATCACTGTGTCCACTACTTGGTACACCATGGACCTTTATCTCCTTCAACTTCCTCAAATGGTGTAATAGCATTGCAAACATTGTCTTCCCCGTGCACTATTATTTCTTGCTGGTCCCACTCAAATTTTATCATTTAATGCAAAGAAGATGGTACTGCTTTCGCAGCGTGGATCCACGGACATCCTAACAAGAGGTTGTATGATACAGCGACATCTAGCACTTGAAACTCCATAGTGAAATCCACTGGCCCAATTGTAAGCTCTAGTATGATATCCCCCACTGTGTTCTTTCAGCCTCCATCAAAACCCCTCTCACATACACTGTTTCGATGTATTCTCTCATGATTGACTTTCTGCTTCCCAGGGTTGACAATGGACAGATATTGGCACTTGATTTGTTGTCCACCAAAACACGAGTTACTACAGATTCTTCACATTTTACCGTGAGGTATAATGCTTTATTATGCTCTGTTCCTTCTAGTGGCAACTCGCTGTTTGAAAATGTTATTTTATTTGTCTCAAAGATCTTGCTTGTGATTTTCTCCAGATGACATACCGAAATTTTCTCCGGCACGTGGACTTCATTTAGAATCTTCATCAACGCCTTTCTATGTTCATCAGAATGAATTAGCAGGGATAAAAACGATATTTGCGCGGGCGTCTTCCTCAATTGCTCAACTATAAAGTAGTCTTGAGCTTTCATCTTCTTTAAAAATTCCTCAGCTTCCTCCTTAGTGACGACTTTCTTCACATAAGCTGGGTTTTCTTTCACCATTTTTGTCTTTCTCAGTTCATCCGGGGCAAAGCATCACCCAGAGCAAGTTAAACCATGAGTTTCACAAATTTCTCCCTTAACTTCTTTCCCTTTATACATCACTGTCACCTTATCATAATTCCACGGAATAGCCTTGGTATTCACAACTGGCATCTGCACAACTGGTTTGATAACCACTGGCTCTATATAAGCTCCCTTCACAGTCAGCAATGGCTTCACTCCAAGTACTATTACTTTCACGGGCTCAGGTTCAATCATCACTGATGACTGTTTTGCTGGTAACTCAATTGACACTTTTTCAACTTTCCCCTCAACCTTGTTGTTTGCTTTAATCGTCATCACTGTCTGAGAAGGTTTTCTGCAGCTCTCTCCCTGTTCTAGCTCTATCATATGTGTCTCATGATGTGCTGGCAAAGGATTCTGCGTTATATTGGGAGTTTGTGGAGCTTGCACCTCAATTCTCAAGGAATCAATAAGTTTTCGTATTGCGGACTTTAAGTGCCAACACTTCTCCGTATCATGTCATGGTGCCCCAGAACAGTATTCACAATGGATAGATTGACCTAGATTTCTGGGTGGAGGATTGGGAATTTTAGGTTCAATAGGGCTCAACATCCCTAATTCTCTCAAACGGTGAAAGAGACTAGTATATGATTCTCCCAGAGGAGTGAATGTTCATTTCCTTTGAGCCCTATCCCCTTTTACCTCTGGATCAGGACGGAAGTTGGGTCGGTTTGGATTTCTGTAGGTTTTTGAGGGTGGATAGGCATTTTGTGCATGGTAGACATTTAGTGGAGCTGGGGTACACCATGAAGGTGGAGGCAGTGGGTAAGGTTGAGCATGTTGGACAAAAAATTGTGGACCGGTTTGAGGATAATATGGTGGAGGTGGATTATATGGTGCTGGTGGATATGGTTGGTATGGGCGAGGTTGATGATGATATGGGTTGGGGCCCCGGGACCAAGATCTACCTTCGATGACCGCCACTTCTTCGTTTTTCTTCTTTCCAATCGACCCTCCTGTTCCCGTCTGTATTGCTTGGTTTGTAGCCTTGATGGCTGAGTAGCTCATAATCTTATTCGTCTTTAAACCTTCTTCCACAAAGCTTCCCATTTTTACTACCTCGTTAAAGGTTTTTCCAATTGCAGACACCAAATGGCCGTAGTATATCGGCTCCAAAGCTTGTAAGAAACAATCTACCATTTCTCCTTCTTTCATTGGTGGATCTACACGTGCCGCATGTTCCCTCCACCTAAATCCATACTCCCGAAAGCTTTCTCCGGGTGTTTTCTCCATCTTAGTCAATGATAGTCTATCAGGGATAATTTCCAGATTATATTGGAAATGGTTTGCAAATGATTGAGCTAAATCATCCCAAATGAACCATCGGGTATGATCTTGTCGAGTGTACCATTCCAATGCCGAGCCACTGAGGGTTTGACTAAATTAGGCCATAAGTAATTCATCCATTCCTCCTGCTCCGCGCATTTTACTGCAGTATACTCTTAAGTGGGCGACTGGATCACCATGGCCATCATACATGTCAAACTTTGGTAACTTAAACCCGGCAGGTAGCTGTACCTCAGGAAACAAACATAATTCTATGTATACCACATTAACTTGGCCTCCCAGCCCCTGCATATTACGAAACGAGTGCTCAAGACTCTTCATTTTACGGGCCATCTCTTCCTGTTCAAGGTTTCTAGTAGGTTTC
>JASVEL010012480.1:0-52763 GCA_032618575.1 Nicotiana noctiflora | reverse complement strand
TTGTCACGACCCTAGTTCACCAATTGTGAACATGTCGTGATGGCACCCAGTCCCCAAGACTAGGTAAGCCTAACACGTTGCGGAATATATAAGTTATAAATACTTAAATAAGAAACAGCGGAAAAATAACATAAAAGATATATAATCCGTGCCGCTTGGCACATACATCCGTCACACAATGAATAAAACACTACCAAGATCCGGAACCCCACGGTAACACAGACTAAAAGGGAAATACAACTGTGGCTCTATGTGTAAAGAGTATCTAACAACGAAATGAAGAAAAATGTCAACTAGTAATACTAGAATAGAAGGGAAGCCTCCGGATCCGCGGACGTAGCAGATCATACCTCGAAGTCTCCAGAAAGCTGCGGAAATCACCTAGCACGAGCCTGCTCTGATGTACCTGGATCTGCACAACAAAAGTGTGCAGAAGAGTAGCATGAGTACACCACGGCGGTACTCGGTAAGTGCCAAGCCTAACCTCGATGGAGTAGTGACGAGGAAGGTCAGGGCCCTACTGAGAAACAATAATAATATGATGATAACAAAATAAACAGTTTAAAAGATAATAACAATAATTTCCGAGATAACAATCATAAGATGATTACCGCAACTGTCTACAATTAAGCTAACAACAAATAATCAACTCAATAAAACAAATCCAGGACCTGTGGGAATTGAACCCACAGTCCCATTCTCAGTACCTCTGGGTCTCCGGGAATCGAACCGCATCCCATGTCTCAATAATATCTCAATAACTCGGGATCTCCGGGAATCGAACCCGCAGTCCCTACCAATAAGTCAGGATCTCGGGAATCGAACCCGTAGTCCACATTTCAATAATCTCGGGATCTCGGGAATCGAACCCGTAGTCCACATTTCAATAATCTCAGGATCTCGGGAATCGAACCCGTAGTCCATATTTCAATAAGCTCGGGATCTCGGGAATCGAACCCGTAGTCCATATTTCAATAATCTTAGGATCTCGGGAATCGAACCCGTAGTCCATATTTCAATAAGCTCAGGATCTCGGGAATCGAACCCGTAGTCCATATTTCAATAAGCTCAGGATCTCGGGAATCGAACCCGTAGTCCATATTTCAATAAGCTCGGGATCTCGGGAATCGAACCCGTAGTCCACAACCACAGCAAGTAAAGGAATACACAGAGAGAAGTATAATATGCTTAACGATAACTTCGCCGATGAACAGCGCCGGCGATTACCAAGAAAACTCAAGTAAGTCAATTAAGCAACTAGACAGTTAGATTCTATCTAATCATGCTTTTCTAACTACTACCGGGTAGGAATATCGAATTTAACAACTAAGAACAGGAATATCACTCATTGAACATTTTGAGTAAAGTATGTGTTCAACAACCATCGCATGTACACGCCCGTCACCTCGCGTACAAGGCATTTAAAGTATCACAATAATATCCTAGGGGTGAAAGTCCCCCACACGAGGTTAGACAAGCCACTTACCTCAATTCCGGTACAAAACCGCTAAGAAATAACCCTCTTGCCGCGAATGTCGGACTCCACAAGTGTAGTATCTGATAAAAATCAATAGAATCACATCAAAATAGGCCAATTGGGCATTACCCAATCAAAATAACTCAAAATACACCAAAACCCACAAGTTGCCAAAACCCGACTTCCGGTACGCTTATCGAAAAATCACGAAAATTATATTTTCGGGTTCCTTATCTCAATACGAGTCCGTGCATATAAAATGTATCGAAATCGGACTCCGTTTGCCCATTCAAATCAAAGATTTTCTAACATTTAGGCCTAGGGCTCAAACCCACCTTTAATCTTCCAATTTCAGTGAAATAATCACGGATTTCATGTTAAAATGATGTAATTAAGCCACAAAACTTACCTCCGACGAATCCCCGATGAATTACCAGCAATTCCCGTGATTTTCTCTCTATAGAACTCAAAAATGGCGTTTTGGGGTATGAAACCCGCGACTGGTTCTGTTCTGTAATTAAACTCAGTGCCAGCCTATTTTCTTCATCGCGTTCGCGACGCCTCCCACGCGAACGCGATGCCTTGCTCCAGTCCTTCATCGCGAACGCGACGTGAAGTCACGCGTCCGCGAAGGTCATCTTCCCAGCCTCCGGACTTTTACTCTACGCGAACGCGTCCCAGTCCACGCGAACGCGATGCCCTGCCTTTTCCTCTTACGCGATCGCGACATTACTCCACGCGAACGCGATGCGTTCCAGCTCTCTCATACGCGAACGCGTCCCTGGCATCGCGAACGCGATGGTCATCAAACCTAGGCCATCGCGAACGCGGCCCAGTCATCGCGAACGCGATGACCAATGCCCTGCTGCACTGCTGCTGCATTTTCTGCAGATTTTTCAAAGTTCCAAATGCCCGTTTGATGGTCCGAATTCATCCCGAGGCCCCCGGGACCCCAACGAAAACCACCAACATACTCCAAAATACGATACAAACTTGTTCCAATCATAAAAACACGTCTAACAACATCAAAACCCATAATTCACATCGAATTCAAGCCTAAATTTCTTAAAACTTTCCGAATTGCACATTCGATCAACACTCCAACCAAACGACGTCCGAATGACCTGAAAATTTGCGGACATATCCAAAATCACATAACGAAGCTATAGAAATTGTCGGAATTCCATTCCGACCCCCGAATCAAAATCTCACCTATCGTTCGGATTCGCCAAAATTTCATCCTTCGGCATTTCAAGCCTAATTGAGCTACGGACCTCCAAAATACATTCCGAACGTGCTCCTAACCCCGAAATCACCCAACGGAGCTAATGGAACCATCGGATTTTCGTTTCGAGATTGTCTTAACACTGTTCCGGCTACGAACCGTTTTTTAGCTTTAAAGCTCTCCTTTAGGGACTAAGTGTCCCAAAATGCTCCTAATTTCAGAACCGACTCTCTCGGCAAACCACAATAGCAGAAATGAACTTAGGGGAACAGTTAAATTGGGGATTGGGGCATAATTTTCTAAAACGACCGGTCGGGTCGTTACATTTCTCCTCTTCTGTCATGTCTATGAGTGGGGTGTAAGAATCATATTGCCTGAAAGTGGGTTCTGGCGGGTAGTAATAAGTATCCTGAACATGGAACACAGGTTCACTGGAGGATTTGTGTAAAGTAGCTGGTGGCGGTGCCACGTATACTGGAGCGACCTGAGGTGGTGGTGGTGGAGCTTGTTTAGGCAGGGGTGGCGGTGCTTGGGATGTTGTAGCATAATAAAATGGGTAAGTCGGATATGTGGAGGATGAGTTCATGGTGGGTGGTTCTGGGTTTGGATTCGGAGGAGGAACATATGCGGGGTTGGCTAGGTAAGAAGGTAAGGGTTGACCCCTCGACCAAGCCTGGTACATCTCTGACATCTGTTGTTTCAATTTGTACATCTCTTCCTTCATACTAGTTACCTCCATAACTTCTTCCTCTTGTACAGGATCCATAATCTTAGGCTCGATTTCCTGGGTTACCGCTTTGGTCATGACTTTAGAACGTGTGTTGTAGCTGTGATGTGCCAGAATGCCAGTTGCTAACTGTTTATCTGATACTCATCAACAACAAAAACTTGTTAATAGTTAGATCATAAAGGATAAACATCACAAGTTCTAAAACCACAACTTTTGCCTAGTAATTATGCATCATCCCGGCATTATTCTTGTTTTTGAACCGCCAGCTTTCTTTCCACTTTTGTTTTTCATTATTTCATTGCTTTTGTTTATTTCTTTTTCTTGTTTTCCTTTTTTTCTCTATCTTTCATTCTTTTTTCATTTTTTTTATTTTTCGTTCCTATATATTTGCCTATCACCCAAGCAATTTACATATATAAAAGAAAAATAATGGAAATTTCTTTTGAATTTTCATTGATATTCAAACATCGGTTACAAATAATGTTGTACTACAAATGCAGAAGGAAAGTACAAAAATGCATGCCCTATGAATACATTAAAGCTCCTAGTGCCCGCGAGATATCGTTCGGTCTTGCCGCGGGCCTATATGCTAATCCACTTTGAAGTTTGTCCGGGTCGGTCATTGCTTGCTTTACAAAGATCATTATTGTTAATGTGAATGTTGACTGAGACATATCTTCGCACAGTTGGCATTTCCTTGTGATGTATTGAGCAATGTTGACAATTCTTTCCCTGATGACCCCTTTTTCTTGAAGCAACCTACCAATCTGTTCAGCACGAGCATCTAAGGTTTGCTGGTTCTTCTTTTGAAGTTGTTGTAGCTCCAATTCTAACCGAGCCATGGCCATGTAGCAATGTTCTCTCTCTACTTCAAATTCTTTGGTTTGTTTGCTACTTTTGACCTCGGTTGTAATGATCTTCTTCCTCAATCGGACTACCTCAACATTATGTTCATCTTTTAACTGTTGAACCATCCCAGCTCTTTCTTCAGTATTCTTGGCCAGTTGTTTTCGAACCCCGACTAATTCATTCTCAGCTTTATCTAGATCAAAGCTATAGTCATTCACTTTGCGCCGTAGATTTTCAATTAGCTTCTCATCTCAGGCAAGTCGAACTGGGGTTTCGGCTGTTGTTTTCATATTTGCAATTTGAGCCTTCAGGATTTCATTCTCTTTCCTTAGCTGTTTCTTTTCACCCTCATCGGATGCCGCTTGTAAGTTGCTTTCGAATTTGAGGTCTTGGAATTGTTTCTCCAACAAGCTGATTCTGGCTCGATATTCATTTTCCTTGGCCATCCAATATTTCTGTTCCTTAGACTGCTCGGCGAACTCTTGAATGTGAGGCCTCTTCATCGGTCTCTCATGCTCAACATCTCTGCGGTACCATGCTGAATACCCCGATGATACTTCTCCTCTAGCCTGGTTTCCCACAAAAGTGTTTGCATTGGCATTCATTCCAAATTTCCCGAATTTTTGCTTCCGCGAATTGCCCATCAGGACTGATTTCTATTACTTAAAGGCTGAGGTCCCCATCTTTTAGTACAAACTGATGTCTTCCGAGTTGCCTTAATACCCGATATGGCGCATAAGGTTGGATGATCTTGAGACCCATTATCAGAAAATGCGACCCTTCTGCTGGCATGTATATAACTTCGTTGAGGGGCAACCATCCATATGCCCAATCTATCTGGCTAGCAGTCAGTGATTGCAAATATGTGATCCATCCTTTTGATCCTTCTGGCAACTTGACTTCTTTTGTTCTCACATAGAATTCTTCAATACACGTCTTTTCAGACGATCCATAGCTTGAGAACTGAGGGTGGCCGCACAAATGCTCTATTATCTACATTTGGAGAAGTAAATTGCATCCCTCGAAGAAATCATGTCCTGCTTTACAGAATGTGAGGGCACAAAAGATATCGGCCTCTATCATTGGTGCCAGTGTGCTATTGTCTTGCACAAGGAGAGTACTGGCAATTCCGGTGACTCTAATGTCAATATTTCCATCTTTCCTCGGGAATATGATCAACCCCAATAAGGCTACCATGAAGGCGAATCGCCTGTATTCCTCCCACTTAGCCCCGTTCTCTTTGCTGTAGAGTTTGTTTGTTGGATCATTAAATCCCCAATGTGGCCATATCTGTGGTATATAAATCGTATAGTGCAGAACCCGTGGACCAAGTCTTCATTGTGAATATTTTTGGCAATCTTTAAGGAGTCGAGGAATCTATGCTCTATAATAGCCCTTGGAGCCATCGGATATTTGTCTTTAAGGGGAACCTCGCCTTTCCCGATGTAGTTAGCAATTTCCTCCAATGTCAGAGTGAGCTCAAAATCTGAGAAGTGGAGCACATTATGTGCAGGATCCAACAAGCAACGAGAGCCCGAATAATATCACCCCGAGGTATTATGTTCATCAACCCAGTAAGATCTTGACCCAAACCTGTCCTTCTTGGACTAGATCGTTCCACCATAACCGCAACTCCAAATGGATTTTATTCATTAGTGCAAAGGGTTCATTTTGTGTTGTGCTCATCCTGCACATTTATTAAAGGCGATTTCAAAAAGGAAAATTTTTTTGAAAGACAATTTTTCATTATTTCGAAAGAGTTAACCTTTCCACATTTCATTTGAAAATTTCAAGGCTACTATTTTAAAAGGAAAAGAAATGATTTCAAAGCGGCCATTTTGCAAAAACAGCCTTCCGGCGTCCTTTCGGAACATTCGACTATTTTAAAAAACAACATCACTTCGATTTATTGAGAACTAAAATTCGATATTTTTTGGTTATTTTTTGAAAGGGGTGGTTGGACACGTCAAGAGTTGCCTACGTATTTCGCCTAATGGTGAGAATCAAACCTACGTAGTTCGGTCAAATTGTTTTGTGACCAATTATTTTAACAAAATTTGTTCTACCTATTTTAACACTTTCTTTTCAACCTTTCGGCAACGTTTCGTCAATATTTCAATATTTTCTATTCTAAAATTTTCTCTCTTTTTTGTTTTCAGGAATTTAGCCGGTCAGCATAATAATCCAGGACAATAAATGCAACATATAATATGCTCGATCTTTGATTTCCGGGTCACTTGTCCTAGACGGACCCAACCCCTGTGTTGAGTCCCCTAAGTCAGATATGATGTAAATAATCATCCTAAATCTAGGCTCAATATCCTGATTTTTTATGGTAATATTGTGTACCCAAGTGGACAACTCGGATCGAGGAGGGGGCTATGTACCAGGGACTCGCGGGGTCCTCCGGCTTTGTAACTTATCCAGCCTCTATTTCTTATTGGGGTATTGACACTAACAGAAAGGGGAGTCTCAACCAGTAAGCACATCCCCAGAGGTAAGAAGAGAAGTGTTTTCGGCATAATTTTTATATACAGTTCACGTAATATCAAAGCGATAAACATGTAGCACATTGATCAAAGCATATAATGAAATTAAATAATATCAAAAACAATAATTTAATCGAGCTCGAATTCTTAAACCCTGAACCGAAGTTCTGGGTTTCTTTTCCCCAGCAGAGTCACCAGAGCTGTCACACCTCCATGTGTTTACTACTTTTTAAAAGATAAAAGTATACCACGCTATTTGCTAATACACCCCAAGAAGGGATATAATAATAACAACAAGGAAGGTTTTTTTTCTACTTTAAGGACAATCGGAACGGGATTTATTTAGATTTCAAATTCGCCACTTGGGAAGATAATGGTGTCCCAAGTCACCAGTTTAATCCCAAATCCGAGGAAATATGACTCTGTTTTAACAGTCCGCGAAAGTAGAAATCCAGATAAGGAATTCTGTTAACCCGGGAGAAGGTGTTAGGCACCCCGAATTCCGTGGTTTTAGCACGGTCGCTCAACTGTTGTATTTGTCCTATTTGATTTCTCTATATGCTTTTACAAATGCCAATGTCCCGTTTTGTTATTTTAACGACTTGCTACATCGCGAAAACGCATTTCGAGTCATACCGCAACCAGTACGCTTGTGACTTTAGTGCATTTCAGCTTCGTTGGGATTTGAGATTTGAGTAACATAAATGTGCACTCGTATTAAGGATGTATATTTTTAGTCACACCTATAACGTCTACGCCTTATTATCTTTAGGAAAGACCATGAAATTCGCTAAACGGTCCTTCCGAGTCTAACATTTTATATTAAAATTCATATGGGGTCCCCGTGTATCTTTTCATTTCTAATACGAGGCTCATCCCTTATTTTTAGAAGTCCAAACTTATCGTATACTATGTTTTGCTATCTTTGTTTTTTCTCCCTAATTAGAATGTGGTTTTGTATTATTTCTAAACTTGTTATTACAAGGTCCAGGCCAATTATTTATTACTAGGCCTGGACTATTGGACTACTTTAACAGCCCATTGTGGGAAACAGACCTCTGAAGGAGTCCGGAAACTAAATAATAAACAATTAAACAAAAATTACCCTTTTAAAATTAAAAAAAAATACCAAAATACCCAATTCGCAGTTTTGTACTGCGAATTGCATTTCGCAGTACAACACTGCGTATTACCCTTATAAAATCCGCCCTTCTCTCCTTCATTCCCCACTTTCACTTTCAACTTCAAACAAAAAAATCCCTCGGCCCCCTCTCCTTTTCTCTCAATATTTTTGTCAAAAAAGAGATTTCGAGGTCCCATCCGTCCCCTTCAAGAGTAACACAAGTGGGCCCCACACGGAGACAGTGTTGGACACGGTTTCGGTTACAAAATTTCAGTTTTACAGCTTTAATTTGAGGTATTTGAATTAATTTTATTTTATAAATTACTAGAAAATATGTTAGTGTTAGTTTTATATTATATAGCAAAGAAATGTTAATTGTATTTATGTTATATGTTGTATATACCATGTGCGAAATGTTAGCAGTAATTTACCATGTTAGATTTAATTTATAATGTTGGTATATTTATTGTGTTAGTATTAATTTAAAATGTTATTGTATATCATGTTAGCATAGAGCCTGTTAGCGTAGAGCCTTGTAGCGTAGAGCTTTGTAGCGTAGAGCCTTATAAAATTTTAGCGTAGAGCCTTAGTATGAATTTATTATATTTTGATATTTTTATCAAGTTGTCATAAATAAAATTATGAAAATATTAAAATTAATATTTACAATAATTAAGCAATATTAGGTGTTCCCGGGCCTAAAAAATCAAGTCTGGAACATTTAAACAACCATTATATTTAATTTGTAAAATTATACATAATTTAATTAATTAAGACAATAAAATTATGAAAATATTAAAATTGAGATATAGAATAATTAATCATTATTATGTAGTCCCGGGCCTAAAAAATCAAGCCTGGAACCTTTAAACAACCATTATATTAAATTTGTAAAATTATACGTAATTTAATTAATTAAGACAATAAAATTATGAAAATATTAAAATTGAGATTTATAATAATTAATCATTATTATGTGGTCCCGGGCCCTCAAAAATCAAGACTGGAACCTTTAAACAACCATTATATTAAATTTGTAAAATTATACGTAATTTAATTAATTAAGACAATAAAATTATGAAAATATTAAAATTGAGATTTAGAATAATTAATCATTATTATGTGGTCCGGGCCTCAAAAATCAAGCCTGGAACCTTTAAACAACCATTATATTAAATTTATAAAATTATACGTAATTTAATTAATTAAGACAATAAAATTATGAAAATATTAAAATTGAGATTTATAATAATTAATCATTATTATGTGGTCCCGGGCCTCAAAAATCAAGCCTGGAACTTTTAAACAACCATTATATTAAATTTGTAAAATTATACGTAATTTAATTAATTAAGACAATAAAATTATGAAAATATCAAAATTGAGATTTAGAATAATTAATCATTATTATGTGGTCTCGGGCCTCAAAAATCAAGCCTGGAACCTTTAAACAACCATTATATTAAATTTATAAAATTATACGTAATTTAATTAATTAAGACAATAAAATTATGAAAATATTAAAATTGAGATTTATAATAATTAATCATTATTATGTGGTCCCGGGCCTCAAAAATCAAGCCTGGAACCTTTAAACAACCATTATATTAAATTTGTAAAATTATACGTAATTTAATTAATTAAAAGACAATAAAATTATGAAAATATTAAAATTGAGATTTAGAATAATTAAGCATTATTATGTGTGTCTTCATTTATGCAATAATTAATTTTTCTAATTTATAGTACACGACATGGCATCTCGTCGACCTGCACACCCTGGACCTTCGGAAGAAGGATTATTAGTACTGCAGGGTGACCATAGGTCATCGTTTATTTGGGAGGGCCAGCTAGCTCTTCAGACTATACGCCCCAGGAGGCCGGACGATCCGTGGGAGTTTTTGGCGCAGCATCCCTTTCATCCACGAGTTGTACAGCTTCTAGAGCAGACCGGCTTGTACAACATATTTGAGCTGGGACGGATGCAGCTTGACTGGTCGCTCATCACAGCGTTGATAGAGCGGTGGCGACCAGAGACGCATACATTTCACCTGCCTACTGGAGAGGCTACGATCACTCTCCAGGATGTGCATGTGCTGTATGGATTGCGCATTGAGGGCCGCGCATTGACACTGCCCTAGGCGTGGAGACGGATGACCCGCGCACAGCTGGCGGATGCGATGGGGCGGATGACAGGTTTGCACCCGGAGGGCGACCGTGGTGGTTGTCGTGTCCAGCTATCATTGATTAGAGCGTCCATGGCGGAGTTGCATCCACAGTTCACGCAAGAGACAGAGGACCTGTGGATTATCCGTTTCACTCAGATGGCGTTGCTCATGCTATTTGGGTGTGTCTTGTTTCCCGACACGTCGGGGAACAAGATATTCGATGCGGTTTCTCCACTCTCTGGAAGATATGGAGCAGGTGCAGCATTACAGTTGGGCAGCTGCTGTTCTGGCGTATCTCTATAGGAGCATGTGTCGGGCTAGCATCGGTCCAGCTATTGATATTGGTGGTTTTTTGCCACTCCTTCAGGTGCAAAATACTTCCAAAATTAATTAAGCCCAAATTATATATTGTGAAATGACTCATAATTTACATCAACATTTGTTCTTAGGTTTGGGCGTGGTAGCGTATCATGCCACTGCAGCCACCTCTGCCGGCACAGGACTATCCGCCCCTCCCGCTAGCTGTGAGATGGATTCTCCGGTGGGGGAATTACCGAGGAGTGGATGTGCACCACAATCTCCCCCTTATTAGGGACTAGTTGGATATGTTGCTTGCTGGACAGGTAAACACCTACATAAAGTTGGTTGTTTTAAATGTAGTTGTACTTTGCATACTAATTTGTTGTTATTGGTTGTAGTTCATCTGGATGCCGTATACTGATGAGCTACTTGCCCACCTACATGTTATTTGCTCGGCAGACCGGCTCATATGGAGCAGCTCCGTCCCATTGATATTCTGGGAAGTTGTTGAGTATCATGCGACGGAGCGTGTGCTTCGTCAGTTTGGTCGTCATCAGCCGGTACCGAGTGATCCCTCCTGGGACCCTACTCATTATCAGCGTGACGACCGTCACAACATGAGCCGGGATTATGTAGCGTGGCTGCGTGAGCAGGTAGTTCATTGGGAGGAGCGAGCTCAGCGCATCCCGCCACCGCCGACACCGTACCAGGAGGCTACTATTGCGGTTTGTGAGGGCTGGTACAAACATCACACTCGACGGCATGTCGGGAACCCCAACCACATGCTTGACAGCCGGTACAGACCGTATGCCGGGAGGCACGAGTCACTGGTATGTTTTTTGACTTATTAATATCATATAATTATGGCATAGAGTTATTTAATTACTAATTGACTTATTTCACAGGTTAGTGGGCTTCACCGGGGCTTCCAGTCTGGTATAGATATCCAGCAGTATGAAGACAACGCTAGACTGGTTGATTATAGACGGGAGGTTGGCCAGATGTGTCGTTTGGTACTAGAAGAGGCGAGGGAGGGTAGTAGGTTAGACCATGAGCCCGAGTATATGGCTCCAAACGCGTACCGGAGGGGTGGGCCAGTCCCCCGTGCAAGGGCTAGGGCTCGCAGGGGACGACGACGACGTGCCCGGCAAGGGGTGTTGAGGAGCCGGTCGACCCACCTGCAGGGTTTGGAGCTGGGAGGTTTGGAGATGAGCAGGAGGGTTATGTGCCTCATCCAGCTGACCCTTCCAGCAGCATGCAGCGGGGTTTTATGACTCATCCAGCTGACCCTTCCAGCAGCATGCCCTCATACGACCCTGGCAGCAGCATGCCCTCATACGACCCTGGCAGCAGCATGCCCTCATACGACCTTCAGTTGTGATTGCCAGCGACACAGATGACCCCGTACGGACCATTGCCGATTATGGGTACCTTTGACGGGGATATACATCAGTACTTCGCTGGCACATCTACTGCAGGTGAGCATCGGCCGACCCGTGACGTGGATGGCGGTCGTAGGTTAAGTTATCCATCGTCCCCTGCATTTGATGCGGTATGTTTGTATTACTTTTGTTTTTCAATTCTAAATTATTTTTACTTTCGATGCAATAAATTAATTACATCTGTTTTTATGCAGTCTTCATCCTAGACCATGTTTGAGCATACTACATGCGATGATGAGCTGACCATCGATGAATATACGCAGGACCTCGACGAGACCATGGTGAGAGGAATAATTTGTTAACAATAATAATTTAAATACCTATCTTATTTTATCTAACATTACTTATTTTTTATAGGTTGGTGCCGGCCCAACGACCTATTCCTCCGACCCTGCAAGTTGTGTTGTAGATGCCGCTGCACATCCTCCCATAAAGAGGCGGCTTGACGATGATGATCCAGATAGTGTGCCAGACCGATAGGGGATGCGACTTAGGCCAACAGCAAATTTGAGGCACAAAGCCTACGGCACTCATTGATTTCATTATGTATATATACTTGTGTAAATAACATTTATTGTGAATAAATAAATATTTTTTGATTTCATTAATATGTAAATACAAACATAGCATTAATAGTAGAAACAACACTTCCAATTCAAATATAACTAAAGCAATAAATAGAACAATGAGCCAAATATATATATATATATATAAATACAAACACAAACATACTATTACAGTATAAATATATCAACTAAGTAATCACTTCCAATTTAACCTCCATATTAAAATAAAACACAAACATAATATTCCAATAAAACTTAAAATTGTACAATACAAACACAAACATACTATTACAGTTAAACTGAAATGCCACTTAAACGAGAGTAAAATCAAGTAGACAAATCTAAAACGCAACTAAACACATAGTACGAATTGTTTCGTCTATGGGCTTCCATTTAGTCTGCGTTCTAGCCACTTAAATTGTTCTAGTAGTCGTTCTTGTTCGTCTTCTAAATCTTTTACTCTCGCCTTAAGCTCCGCAATTTCCTGTTTATTTTTTTGGTTTTCTCCCACAGCTGATGCCAATTTCCATTCTGCTCTCAGTTTTTTATTCTTTTCTTCCCTCACCTCGTCCCTGAGTTCTATCCTTCTTATATTGCTATTATAGCTGCTTTCTGCTTGGGCTAACCACATATTATGCAGATTAAGCATTCGTTCTCTGTAGTTTGCTTGGAGATATTGTTCCTCAGCCCATTCATTGAACTCACACATTGGTTCATTCGGATTTTTGTAGCAATCCATCTGGTTCATGCACATCCAGTACTTACGTCCAACATCATCACCTTCCCAACATGTTTGTTGCACACATTTTATTCCACAGTAACACATTGGTGTTCCATATTAAGCCATTTAAAATTTGCACAGTAACACACTTTGAAAATATCAAACGTTTGCAAGAAATATTTGCGTTTTGTAAGATTTTGAGCCCGATATTTATAGGCAACATGTAACATAAATCGTCATATAATACTACGAATTGCATTTTGTACTGTTAAACTACGAATTACAAAAAAATTCAGCTTTTTCGTATGAAATGACAACTTTACATTTCGTAGTATTGAACTACGAATTACATTTCGTAGTATTGAACTACAAATTACATGGACACGACAAATCACATGATTTTCAACTTTTTTCAAATAAAAGGACAAATTTTCATTTCGTAGTATTGAACTACGAATTACATTTCGTAGTATTGAACTACGAATTACATGGACATGACAAATCACTTGATTTTTAGCTTTTTTTGAAATAAAACGACAAATTTACATTTCGTAGTATTAAACTATGAATTACATGGACGAAATGACATAGACATGACAATTCACATGGTTTTCATAACTTCACTTTTCGTATTATTATAGACTTAAATTTTTCTAGTATTGAACTACGAATTACATAGAGACTACGTAGTATTTGGACATAACTTTTTAAAATTGCACAACATCACATTAAGAAAATTAGAACAAGATACGTAATTTGAAGAATAATTTTATTTCAAATGCACAAAACGTACTACAGACATATATTACAACTAATAATACAAAAATAAAGAACTAATGTTATGGTTGATAGTTGGGTACATTGGACGAACTTGCACCTGAAGGACATTTACGACGGTCATGTCCAGTTTGGGAGCATATGCTACATTTACGTGCATAAACGGACTCACCAACATCTATTTGGTTTGGTATACGTGTTCTCTTTTGCACTCTCAGCTTGCGCAAGTACTCCTTGTTACATACCAACTTAAAAGGTTACGACGGCCAATAATGCTCAGCACCTAAGGGATGCAACTTCCCACTATTTGTGTCTACGCATGCTGCAACACTGTACTACCTATCAATGTAGTTTGTTGCCCCATATCCAACTTGTTGAAAGCACTTCAATGCATGTGGGCGCGGCATGTGGTAGATGGTCCATTTCCCACACGAACATAACCTTCTATCTTTATTCACCGTATGTACATTATTCCCACGGTGTCCACGATTACCGGTCTTAACTTCGAAACACCTAGTTCATTGTCGTACTGAAGAAAAGAATGCCACTGTGCTCGCTTCCTGTACTTTTCGAATCTTACCATGGGTATTGGATAAATTCAACACCCCTATCCAACAATGACGATGCAGCTGCATGCCTTTCAACAAACCTCTCTGCACTCTGTTTGAAAGTCATGCGGACCATGGCAGTGACAGGCAGTCCACGGGCAGATTTCAACAAGCCATTAAATGACTCCGACACATTCGTGGTGAGGGCTCCCCATCGTCTGCCACTATCAACATGCAATGTCCATATTTGAGGGTCATGTTGCATCAACCAAGTATAGGCTCGTGGTTCCATCTGCCGGATTGCTTCCATGCACCTCGTGAATTTACAGAGCTGGTGCTCGGTTGCAGCCATCCACATTAAGTCATGCAACGCCTTGTCAGGAAATCTCTTTTGAAAATTGGCCTTTAGGTGCCTCACACAGTAACGGTGGTATGCATGCGGTGCCTGCCATTCAGGTAAGTGACGTACATAACTTAAAATACCACCATGCCGATCAGATATTAGACAAATACCTGAACGCTGTTTGACAACGTGCTGCTTCAAGTGGTTCAAGAATTGCGTCCACGTCTCTTCACTTTCGTTCGCACAAATGGCAAAAGCTAGTGGAAATATTTGGCCGTTGGCATCTATAGCAACTGCAATCAAAAGCTTAATATCATACTTTCCATAGACATGAGTACCGTTTATGGAAATTACAGGACGACAATGCACAAAACCATCTATTGCTGGTTTAAATGACCAAACTAGATAGTTGAATATAAATTCCGGACTGCCAGGACTTCGCTCGCGCCTCCATTCAACAATAGTACCGGGGTTAAATTGTTGCAGTGCAGCCATGTACCTGGGAAGATTTGAAAAGGACTTATCCCAGTCGCCATAAATTAGTTCAAAGGCACGTTTGCGACCGAGATATGCCTTTCTTTTAGTTATAGTACAACCATACTCCTTGTGGACAGGTGTAATACACTCTTTAATCTTAAATCTAATAGACACTTCCAAAAATGGAACCAAGACAAGGGAAATCAAGTCAACATCCAGGTTGAAGTGGTTCTCATTGAATGTGTCCATTTCACATCTATGATCGCTAATAAATTTACCAACTTTCCACAAACCTGATTTTTTCTTTGTGGCACGGAGCATCCAGTGACAGCCCAAGAACCACCTACGACATATAGCCTTGTATCTATCCGTAGTTGACTCACTTATCGTCATCTCACGACACTCTCTTATGCTATAGATTTTTACAGCCCTAACTAGGCGAGCTTTGTCAGGGAAATACATGCCTTTTGTAAGAACAGCTGGTCTACATTCATCCCACATCTTCAATCGTAATTCATCATCATCCCTTGTCAATGCATCAACATTAGGCATGGCGGGCAAATTATCAAGGTATGGAATATTTCACTCATGAAAAGGCACGTGGGATTCATACACTCTTGGTCTAACGGGGGGGGGGGGGGAGGAACATGCTCCCTATTCAACTCAGGCTCCATATTCACTTCCTCCTCCTCATCGTCACACTCCACATCATCACCCTCCTCACGGAAGGGTGTCTCATCACCAGACTCATCCGCATTGTTATCGTAATCACTATCATCCTCTTAACTCTGTGCATCTGCTAAGTCACGAGTAAAAACATCGACTACGGGCAACTGTGTTAGTCCAGGAGCTTCAAGAAGCTCGTTTTCACTGCATAAAACCAACAAAAATTTAAGTATCCTAATCGTATTGTCTTGAAATTTAACTGTACATATCACTATATCACTTTACTTACAAATCGTATTGTCTTGAAGTTTCATGCTGGCTATCTTGAGGTTGCTGACCAGAGGGACCACCGTGCTCCAATACTACAAAGTTTTGCAAATTCCAACTAGGGACGTGGTCATAATTTGTCAAATTCAAATCCGGACGGTACACCCTATGAAAATTAGAACTATAAATACAAATCCAATTAAAACATCAAGAAAAAAATTTCACTAAATTTAAGTTTACCAGTCGTCTTGTTGATTATACGAAGTACTAACATTATTTTCTGGCTGCTCATTCGCCTGTGGTGACAAGTTCAAATCAAGAGAACCTCTTCCATCTCCAACCTGTCCGCCTAATGCTCCTCCAAAATAACCACTCGATGATTGGGGGTTATCACTTATACGCACTCCCTCATTACTACTAAGGTCTTCAACCTTCACATACATTTCTAATAATTTTATTACAATGTATTCTCTATATTCGTCCAGAACCCGCAAAAAATCTCTAAAACTTTCATCATCGTCAATGTTTAACTCAGAATAATAAGCAAATCCATGCGGGGTCACTGAATAAGGAAATCTTCCGGTTACTTTAATGCTAACCGAACGCCTCCGCTCACTCATTTTTTACGTAACAACGATACCAAAGTATCGTACTCCATATTAAGCGGCAATTTAACATGACACTGTGGAGGAGAGCTATACCTCACAGAGTTATTATCCACAACAACCTCACCCCCCCAATACAATGAAACCCTTATTTTGGCAACTTCAGACATTATAAAAAATGGATTGATAAGGAGAAGAGAGAATAACCGTTTGTTTGAAGTTTAAGTGTTGATGGAGTTTTGATGAAGTTCAATCGTCTATAAATAAGGAAATTTTGAGCAATTTTTCAATAAAATTCGCAATACAAAACTACGAATTATGAATTTTAATTAAAACTGGGCCCCATTTGCAGCCTATTTCGCAGTTTTGTACTACGAAATAGCCTAATTCGCAGTACAAAACTGCGAAATAGGCCAATATTAAAAACCAGCCATTTTTTTTAAAAAAAATAATAAAACCCAATTCGCAGTTTTATACTGCGAATTAGCTAATTTGGTATTTTGTGCAATTCGCAGTTTTATACTGCGAATTAGCTAATTTGGTATTTTTTTTAAAATTTTAAAAGGGTAGTTTTTGTTTTATTGTTTATTATTTAGGTTCCGGACTCACCTCTGAAGCCCAGTGTACATTAGTATCCCCACTCGAGGACACAGATGTAACGTTAGTCAAGTATGGACTTGTGTTCATGACCAGGCCTAGAGTAAATTGATGAAATATAGAACAAATTCGTAACTTCAACATAAAATTTAAACAAATGTTCTGGAAAATAATAGAATAAACCAATAAGATTTATATTATTTCATAAGGCACCAAATTACATATCGATCGCTACTAATTTTGAATTGTAATAACTAATTAAACACTCTAAGAACAGGAATTTGGTATTAGCACATTTATTTCAGAGACTTAGGTGGTTATTATAACGCTGATTGTAAACTTATATGTTACCTAATTTTAACTGAAGGAAAAAAACATAACCTATATACCATTTTTATAGGTGAATTAATTTTAGTATTAGCCTTTTCTGAACTTGGATTAGTTGATAGCGATTTCTAACTACGTCTTACTACTATACTAGCTACTCTATTCTATCTCGACTTCATATAGGTGTTAGTTATTATAATCGATCCTAATGAATTACAATGATTCTAGGAATTAACAATTACAAACTAAAAAGGGAAAAATAGAAGCGAATTCATCCAACAACTTATGCCATTTCATTTCTTCAACACAATTTGCAATTACATCTTCAGGAAATAGAAGTGTACCTGATTCAAAAGCAAATCTATGAGTCTAGGCTCTGAGGATGAAGAATAGTCAGCAAAATAACAGTAACATAGCAGCAAACAAAATCCCAAATATAGAAATCTAGCAGATCAACAAAGCAGAATCGAAGAGCTCAAGCAAAATCCAAATGAATTGAAGGACAATAGACCCAGCAGGAACTCCCAAATTAATACCCAAATTAATCAGCTAAGGATTGTAGTATATAGAACCAAATTTCAGAATATAATATTTAACTTGAAAATCTGGACCTCGGAACTATCTCTCAATTTCAGAATTATGTCTGGAACCCTTAATGTCTTACCCCTTTTTCAGGCTTTCTAATGGCCTATTTATAGACTGGTTTTCGGGGGAATTGGGGGGAAATTCAAATAAGTTATTTTCATTTCCCTCCCCTTATTCTTTTCAATTATTTACAGATTAGTTCATTAAGAGTGTATCAAAATGCCTTAGAGCCCTTGCTAGAAAGTTCTAGGCAATTCTATAGTGTTCTATTAGTTGTATTTTACTTGGTTAACCTCACTTGCTAAGGCTTAGTACAGGACTGCCTTTTAACTATACCCAGTCTGTCCTTTGTTTTGTAGATAATTACAGAAATATTAGGCACTAAAGTCATTTTTAGCCCTATAGGCTCTATTAAATCTTTAGGCATGCCATTTATTGTTTTCTGTTATACCGTTATTGTTTTTCTCAATTTACCCGACTTACTAAGGTCTGGCAGTCTTAAGGTTATGGGTTATTTATCTAGTAACTACTTTTTATAACTAATTTAAGACTTAGCTAATTTCAGCCCCAAACCCCTTTTCAAATTTAGCCATCATTTTAGCAGACCCAAACCCCTTATTTAACATATAGCCCCTTATTAAAACAAGGAAACTAATTAACCAACAAAGATAAGTTTTCAGAAACAACCACTTAATACAACAAAAAAATCAGTATAACCACTTCATAACAGAAATAGCCATTTAATGACTAAACCACATACTAACTTTTAGAAATACCCCAAAATCTTTACAATCATAACCCAAATCACCAAAACATCCAAAGAATCAGAATGGGCTCACAAATGAATCAGATTACAAATATAGCCAGTTTATGTTATTTTGCACATATAGCCTTAATCGCAAATCAACATTCAATCAATCAGAATTCAGAGGGAAAATTTGATAATGGTTAAATCCCAAATAATCAAAGTTTAATTTTAGACAAAGCATGATGAACAAACACATAAACATGCCTATTTACTCATGATTCATACGTACTAAACATTAAGAACCCTAAGATTAATATAATAGACTTAGGCATGTGTAACAATCGGAGGTAGAAATCATGCAAAAGAGATAGGTTCACAAGAATATCATAATCATATCAAGAAAATATTTTTAGAATCAAATAGACAAAGAAAATAGGAACAAAGATACTTAGCTTTTGGGCCTTCTTTTTTCCTTCTTTTTTTTTCTTTCTTCCTTTCTTCTTTATTTCTTCTTTCTTTCTTTCTTTCTTTATTTACAGATCTCCAAAGTTTCGAAGACTTTTAGTCTTCTGACTATTGGACTTCTCCGATGAGGCTTCTTTTTTTGAGTTTTGGTGGGTAAGGTGTGGTCTGTGGCTTGGTTTAATGATTTTGGGGTGGGGTTGTTTTTGGGTGCTTGCCGGAGTAGGGTTCCGACGAGCCTTTTTGTTATATTCGAAGAGTTCCAGTGACATTCGAGACCAGCCACCTAGATGAGGTGGAAGATCGCCTCAGGGTGGTGTTATGGTGTTAATATCGAAGGTTGGTTCATAGATTTTGAGGTTGTCGGCTATGGTTCCGGCGACCGGAATTTCCAGAAGAAAGGGGATTTTTTGTTTAATGGTGGTTATTATGGTGGTTGTAGGGTTTGGCGAGTAGATGTGAAGCGTTTGGTGGCTGCCTGAGCCGGAGAAGGTGGTGGTAACAGGCCTGTCCGGCCAGTCTCCATGGGAGACTAAGAAGAAGAAGGAGATAGACGGGAGGCGGCTAGGGTTGTATAATGTGTATATGTGTGTGAATGTAAGTGTATTGAACGGAGATGAGGCTATTTATACTCCCCTTGTCTCGTGTAATCCTGGCCTTTGGATCAACCAAGATCAATGGCCAGGATCTTTTCCTTCAAAACGACAGCGTTTGATTAAGTGAGAGGTTGCTTCATGTCCGTTAGATGTTGAATTTGAACGGCCAGGATCAATCACTTGTACTACATCGTTTAACTTTTAATGAGACTCAATCCCATCCATCTGATCATTCCCATCGAATGGCCCAGATTAGTCTTTTATACGGTGTCGTTTAATTTTTAATGACGTCGCCTCATCTAATCCATTGGATTCATTTCATCAATGGTTGAGATTCAAATGGCTAATATGCCATCATTTTGGCTACGTGTCTGGGCAGACCAGGCTAGTCTTTTGGGCCTAATATGCTTGGGCTTATCAATTGTATATATATATTTCATGATATAGCCCAAATTGTACTGTATTTTTGTACTTTTGTCTTGTATTTTAATTATTTCTTGTATTTTGTTTTGTATTTTATTTTTCTCTTTTTGTATTTATTTTCAATTGTTATATTTCTTTTATTTCCTATTTTACCCTGATTTTTCTAGTATTTTATGATATTTTTTGTCATTTTCTTTTGTTTTTCGGTATTTTGTATTTTTTGTTGATTTTTCTAAATTTTCAAATTTTTGTAATATTTTCTAATTGATTCCTTTTGTAGTTTTAATTTCAAATTTATTTTTAAAAGCAAAGACACAAGTATTTCAATTAAATCACATAATTGCACACCAAAAACTATTTTTGTATTTATTTATATATTTATATTGGAATTTATTTGCTCAGGGCAAAAATCACGTGCTCACAGTGAGGAACAGCCTTGAGAGTCCATAAGAGAGTGAACTATTGAGGCTCCTGAGGGTGATCTTAGAGTGATATAGGAGAGGTGTCATCCGTTATGCAGATATAATGTTCTGTATCTGTGTGTGTACTGCTGCATGTTTATGGATTGTGGCTTTCATCTTCAGCATGTGAGAAAGATGGTACACTTGTCATACCTTCAGCAGAATGAACATCTGTGATGTAATACCACTGCTTGAAGGTAGACCAAGTGTCCATTTCTTCTGTTAGTTCCTGCAAAAAAGAGCAAATAGGTTAGTGAAAGGGGAGCTCAAAATCATTACTCTGTTTGAATGATCCATTCCATTAGATATATCCATTATCTAATTATTTTTCAATTAAACAAAATTTGGTACTTATAAGTAATTTCAATTGAATAAGTGCGTCCAAACAATCAAAAAATAAAAATGTAGGAGATCTTTTTTTATCGTTTTTCCTTTGCTATACATGTGACTAATTCCGCATAAGATACTCTTAACTTGAATTTGAGAAAACACCAATTCCATCTTGTGAACTTATAATCTGGAATCATTTTTGCTCCTGAGAATAATTGGACTCTCTTTAATCAAATATTTTCAGCATTACAAATCAGTCTACAACCTCAGATATGCTCTGCAATGAGGGATGCCAAGTTCTTGATTTTGCACCTATAGGCTTTCGATGTTTTTCGTGTTTAACCTGAAAATTTAATCAGCTATTTCATGTAAACAAACATGTTCTTCCTTTGAAATACAAAGGAAATTAAGTTTGTGAATTTGGAAGATGAGTATTTACTTGTTTAGAGTTGTCCTGAACAGATGTTCTAACACCTCCCTTAGAATGTAATATTTGTGTCATTTTGTCCTCTGAATATTCAAACTGTTTCTGCTTTGCATACTTCTTGGCACATAATCCTTTCATTACCTCTGTGTATAATCAAGAAAAATGTGTAACTACATAACACATCAAGAACCAAGATAATTTAACCTAGAAAATGACCAACCTTCCTGTAATAACTACACAGATGCAAGCTTTTCCTATTTCTTCCTGTAGTTCTTTCCACTTATTATGATATTGGCTGCCAATTCTTTTCTCAGTTTATATTGGGGAAACCATGAAGGTGTATAAAACTGTTAAGATAGTACACTTACATTTTCTAGTCTCTTTTTCCATTTGTCATTCTCATAATATTTTTATTTTCTTCTGTCAATTTTCGGACATATAGGATTTACATTCTTGCCATGTGTACTTGTTGGGCTTAGCACTGCACAACAGTATTTGGTCGAAGGAAACATCTTTTCAGAGGTACACATATATCCTCTTTCTGAATCTATTTCTCATTCCTTTTTTTTTGTTGATAAATGTGACTGTTGACTTGTTGTAGAATCTAAGTTTTTCTAAATATGAGAGTGTACTGAAGTGATTGCTAGCTGTGTGTAATGTGTTTCTGAAGTAGGATCATTTGTTTGGTGAAAACATATACATGCATATGAATCAAGAATTTCTTCTCTTCTCTACTCCTCTGATTCTTTAAGATGGCTATCCTCTGCCATATTCTCTTTATGTTCCGGAAAGATTGTTTAAGATGACTACTGTGATTTTTTCCTTTTTGGTGTTTTTCCTCTTACCTTTTTAAGAGAAACGAAATAATATAGTATTGTGGAGATCTTGATAGAATTGTAGTATAGTATGTTTATTCTAATGTGTGTTACAATGTTGGGAATGAGGATATTTAATTGAATAATTGTTATTCACAATCCCTTATCCTACATCTGTTTGTGTCTTGTCTAAAAGGGTTGATTCTATTTTTTTACCTCCAAGTATGTCCTTCTTGATCCCTGGATCTTACTTACCTTGAATACTAATTTTGGTGATTTGAATATATTATATAGGATATCCATGGATTATGGTGATAAAAGTTGGATGAATCTCCTTAGATGGACGGATGAGTATATAGGTGGAGTGAATAATTTTCTTGATAAGGCATTTGAACGAGCCGCCCAAGGAAATGAAATTTTATGTCCTTGAAAAAGTGCATTAATCGCTATTGGCATTATAGAAATGTGGTAGAGGATCATTTAGTTGTTCATGGGTTTGTTGATGGTTATACCAAATGGGTTTTCCAAGGGGGGGGGGGGGTGAGGGGGGATTTTCCTTGAGAAATACACCTTCTCCAAGCACTGACGATGAAGGTACTAACATGCGTGACGATATTGATGAAATGCTTCATGATACATTTAGCAATATAGATGGTCAGGCAGGGGATGAAGAAGGGGCTGGGGAAAGACAATCTGAAGATGCAAGGAAATTTTTCAAATTACTAGAGGAAGGAAAACAAGAGTTATATCCGGGATGTTAAAATTTCAGTAAACTGAGTTTCACTATTCGGTTGTACTTGCTTAAATCCTTGCACGGGTTGAGTAATGTGGCTTTCTCAGATTTGTTAGAGTTGATAAAAGAGGCATTTCCCTTTGCTCGGGTACCAGAATCCTTCAACAAGGCTAAAAACATGATAAAAGATTTGGGTCTTCATTATGAAAAAATACATGCATGCCCCAATGATTGCATGTTATTTTGGAAAGAAAATGAGAAGGCCTATAATTGCTCTATTTGTGGGTCTTCAAGATGGAAGAATGCTGATCCTTTGAATAATGCAAGCTCTAAAATCACTACAAAGATTTTAAGGTACTTTCCTTTAAAGCCTAGGCTTCAGAGGATATTCACGTGTCCTGAAACGGCTGCTATGATGAGATGGCATGCTAATGAACGACTTAATGATGGGAATATAAGACATCCTGCTGATGGGGAAGCTTGGAAGGATTTTCATTCTTTGCACCCAGATTTCTCTAGCGACCCTCGTAATGTTAGATTGGGTCTTTCAAGTGATGGTTTCATCCCGTTTTGTACGATGAGCATTTCTCATAGCACGTGGCCTGTTATGTTAATGAACTATAATTTATCACCGTGGATTTGCATGAATCCAGAGTATATAATGTTATCTATGATCATTCCAGGTCCATCATCTCCGGGAAAAGATATAGACGTGTACCTACGACCATTAATTGAAGAATTGAAGGAACTATGGGAAACAGGGATAGACACATTTGATGCTGTAACCAACCAAACTTTTTGAATGCGTGTTGCCTTATTATGGACAGTTAGTGATTTTCCAGCATTAGCTATGCTTTCAGGATGGAGCACTAAGGGGAAATTGGCATGCCCCACTTGCAATTATGGCACATGCTCTCAATATCTCAAACATAGTCACCAGATGTGTTACTTGGGTCATCGAAGATTTTTGCCTCTTGATCATCAATTTTGAAGAGATAAGAAGTCATTTAACGGTAAATAGGAGCACAAACTTGCACCTCCTCCTTTGTCGGGTGAGGAAGTGTTTGAAGAGTTGATTGAATTCAACAATATCTTTGGAAAGTTAACTAAAAAAAGGTCTCGGGGTGCTAAGGGTCCATGGAAAAAGAGATCCATTTTTTTGAATTGCCATATTGGGTGCATAACAAATTGAGGCACAATCTTGATGTGATACGCATTGAGAAAACCATATGTGATAGTTTGCTCGAGACGTTATTGGAAATAGATGGAAATTCAAAGGACCATGAAAATTCTCGCTATGACTTGCAAGAAATAGGGATACGAAAGGAGCTACAACCAAAAACAAACAATAATAGAACTCTAAGTTTGGCTAAATCTTGTTTCTACGTGGAACCAAGACAAAAAATTTTGTTTTGTACCATCATGAAAAATGCTAAATTACCAAAAGGGTGTGCTTCGAATATTTCAGAACGTGTGCATTTGAAGGAGATGAAAATATCATGGTATAAGAGTCATGATGCTCACTTTATGATGCATTACTTGCTCCAGGTTGTTGTTAGAAAAGTGTTGCCCAAGAATGTTTATTGGCCTTGATTAGGTTGGGAATTTTCTTTAGAGCCATATGTAGCAAGGTCATATGGAAAAGAGATCTTGAAAAGATGCAGTCTGAAATTGTTGAAATAACATGTGAGCTTGAAAAAATTTTCCATCCAACATTTTTTGACATAATGCTACATTTGCCTATTCATTTGGTGAATGAAATTAAGCTTGGGGGGGGGGGGGCTCATCTTCGTTGGATGTATCTCATTGAGAGAAACCTATGTAAGTACAAGGCATTTGTACGCAATCGAGCTTATCCAGAAGCGTCAATAGCAGAGGGGTTTTTGGCTGACGAGTGCTTGACTTTTTGTTTGAGATATCTACATGATGCCGTGAAGACAAAATTCAGCAGGTACCAAACTGTAGATGATGAGTGCTCTCAAAATTTGTCACCTTTATTCCCTAATATAGGCCTGTCACGCCCCAAATTGAGGGACATGACCGGCGCCTGACCGGGTAGCCCCAGTCAAGCGGACCTGGGTGCCTTTCTATCCCCACGCGTTACCCCTGTGTTGCTTATTACTCATAAGCCAAAGATCTTACCAATTTTAACTGAATTCACAATGTACAAACATAACCATACGATTGATTTACTAACAAGTTTACAATTTACAACGCCCGACATATATATACTTAGGCCATAATCCCATAGTTTACATGTCTACGGAGCATCTAAGATTACAAAGGAGGATACAATACTTGCCGGTAACAAGGCTCCAGCTATACCTTACAAAATCAAAATGAAGTCTTAAAACAAAAGTGGCATGAGCCACGCAGGGCCCCTGAGGAAGAAAGGGACTCACCAAAACGGGCAGTGGAAGATGAAGGATACTACTGCCGATGGAGCTGAAGTGCCTGCTACTGATCCACCTACAATCATAACACGAATGTAGCGTCCCCGACAAAAGGGACGTCAGTACACTGGAATTGTACTGGTATGAATGGACAAACTTTGTCCCAAAGTAAACTCAAGCCATTAAACAAGTAATCACTATGATAAGACTACCAATAAATTACACCAAAAATTAATTAAGCCAGCCAACCATGTTTTCCACATTTTTCTTCATTTCAAATAATTCTCAACACAAAGCACGATTTAAGATCAACAAGGAGAAAAACAACCAATCAATCACGTAAAACACAAGTAGTCAAACAAAGGGGCAATAAGTGGCCCACAGGTTGCAAACTCTCCTGCTGTATCCTTTCACAATTTCATATCAATGATTTTATATCAATTTGAATAGCGATTTCGATCACTTTCCATTCTTGTTACCTCGGCCACCCTTATTTCCTCGGCCACCCTTATCACCCCAACCCACACCTTATTTCTTCGTGTTGCAGCGCGCAACCCGATCCCACCATACAGTTTCAATCACAACAATCACAAACAACAAACAAGGCACTACACAAGATCACAACAAGTGCAAATAATTAAGTTACAAATTGGTTCATGTTCTCAAATACTTTTCAAACCAATAGCACAACCAAGTTACAATATTTCCATATTCGAGAGTACCCATACCATTATGTTCAACAACTCATCACAATTCAAGTGTTTCATTTCTTTCCACAAGAATCCATGAATGTCGTCACAACAATTGTTCTCAGTTCTTTACCAATTTCAATTCCCTTTTATCTTTTGGTCCATATTCCATACTACTTCACACATAGTTCAACATCCATTGAATACTCAACGACAAAATCAAGAAAGTTCACACAATCTCTCAAATTAGCACATACCAAACGAATTGCACACATAAGGGCGATTTTACAAGAATCAAAGTTAGCCATACATACTTCGATTGAGCTTTCCTTAAGTTACTACAACACTCCAAAAACTCTAGCAATTCCAATCTACTATGAGACATAACAAATTTAAACACATATTAGAAAGATATTCATGAAACTAGCTCATTTGCGCATTTTATCAAATACTAGTTGGGCATCTTGATTTCAAATCCCCTTTTCAAGAATTTCTTCATTCCCTAACCCATTCTTTACTTATCTATGTTCAAAAATCTTCCCATAAACCTAAGTTGTACATGAATGCATACACAATACTAATATACCCAAGAATCATACCTTAATAACTCATTTTATACACCAAACTCGAAATTAAACCCTAGGGTATAGAATATTACCTCTTAGATGAAGATCTTGTGATTCGGTTCTTTGATTCTTGAATATTGAAGCAAGGTTTGGATATTTAAATGTTGGGTTCCTCCTTATCTCTCTAAAATGCTCTCACCTCTCTCTAAAATAAGTGTAATATGACCCCAAAATGAACCCCTAAGCCTATATATTGAAATGGGGTCGGGTTATAAAAATTAGAAAATTTACCTTCCGTTGACAGCTCTGCGATTGCAGAACGCACCGCAGATTGGCTATGCGGGTCGCAGATGCATCGCAGATTTCGTTGTCCTGAACTGGGCTATTCTGTGCCATTCTGCGACCATTCTGCGATAGAAGAATGGTTTCTGCGGTCCGCAGAGTGAAATCTGCGATCACAGATTTCACACCGATTCTCATATTTTCAGCTTTTGGTAATTTGATCATAACTTTGTGTCGGAATGTCCAAATGACTAACGGTTTGAAGAGTTGGAAACTAGACTCAAAGAGCTTTCATTTGATATACTATTCACCACATAAAACCTTATACATAATTATCTATAATCGTTTAAAGTGGAGCCTTGTGTGAATCCATTAGGAATATTGGCATATTACGAAAACTTTCCCATTTGGCATACACTTGGGCTTCTATTTGGAACTGATATCACTTACCATAAGACTCATATTCATATTTATCAAGTCTAATTGATGTCCATCATGTTCATAGCACATAAAATATAATAATTAGCCTACGTGGCACCACAGAATCCTATATTACTTAGCGAAATTTTCTGGGGCCTTACATTCTCCCCCCCTTAGGATCATTCGTCCTCGAATGAGGAGTATAGTCTTTCCCAAACATTTTAACATAACATATCTCTTTTCTAACCTACCTCCAATCCAAAAATTTTCACTAACTCGTAAAGTTTTTAAAAATTTTGGCAGAGTTTCCTTTGTAACTAGACCTATCCACCTGCCAGAGAATCACCAAAAATCGTCTTAACCACACATCCACAACTGTACATAGCACCATAATGTATATATCCACAATCCTAATCCCAGTATTACAAGCACTACATTAACATATGGATACCACAGCATGTACTGCACAATTTTACATCAAAATACCTATATGGTACATTCCAAGTCAAAACTAACTGGTATTCAATCAAACGAAAGTACTTTCCTTCCACGAAACATATATCCTTCCACAATACATTATCGACATACAAGCATTGTCATATCACCTTCTCAAAAATAATATCAACTCCCAAACATACATAACAAGGATGACAGATAAACATCTTGCATGAGATAACTATCCATTGACTTTACCTTTTGATAACTTCCATTGTACAATTTACACTCCACTGGATATTGCAATTCATGATAACAACAATAACCCACAATTCCATAACTTGGCATCATACCATCAAGGATGTCAGTTCATAGTAAACAAACAATCATGTGTTCATAATAGTCCTTACCAGCCATTAATATAATCGCAAAGGTGTTCATCAACAAGAATATAATTTCATTTCAATCAACAGTCCATATGAAGTCAAGCCATCATGAGTCTTGCTAGTAGTGCATCATGATCATATAGTTCAATCAAGTCAATTTGTACCCACATTTTTTTATCACTATCTTCTTAGGCATAAGCATATAGAAACACAATGTACATGAGGAACAGTTAGGGGAAATATCATATAGCTATTGCAACCTAATGTGTAATACAGTCATGTTACCTTTATTATCAACTCACATAACATTTTCAGGGGTACACTCACACTAAACCCTTGATGACCCTTAATAGTTACCCTAAGATGTGATACCATAATCCGACCATAACTTTATCTATCCAATATATATGTGATCACACTATGAAGCTTTATCTTTGACTTATCTGAACTTACAATACCCAATGGATCTAATACAACGAGGAACAACAGAGTTCAAGATCAGGCTGGAGTTCTTCAGGAATCCATTAATGCACTGGGTAGAGTACTTTATGAGGTCGTATACTAAGAGACACTAAATGTTACTACTAACAATACTGACATGGTTAATCACTGTGACTACCTCAATTAATACACAATTGAGGCATAGGAGTAAGTAGTACATGTGAAATAGGAATCATTTAAGAGGAATACTCAAGTACATGAACCACTCATTTTCTAGAGTGTAGGGAAAATCCGTCAACCCCGCATAGGAATACTCTGGCACCTTGAATGTGATATGGGATTCAAAATACACGAAGTTTAATTACACCCTTAACATTACTTGACGCACAGAATCTATGCCACAAGTCTATAAGGGTGAAAAGAATTGAACGTTTATGAGATTACCATATTCTAGACAACTTAACACTTCTTGGTAATTGATCATATATGAGGAAACTAAAAATAATGACCATTGTTTCATTCAAATCAACATGTTCATGATATGTACAAAAATTTGAAGTCATTTGATCTCAACCTTTCGCGAGTGAAACTCAATAACTAGGAAATCTTGATATTGGGACAAACTCATGAACTGGTTAGATGGTTCTAATAGTTAACACGACGCTCCGGAGAGAAGGCAAATAACACTCATATCCAGCCAAGAAGGTAAGATACCAAGGGTAGTAAAACATTCCGTACATGACAACGACATAGTCCACGATTCTAGAAGTTGAGGGTGTAAAGAAAACCAAACTCAATGAGACAGTGCACAATAATCACTGAAGGTTTGCAGATGTTCATGATGAGATCTCCATAGGTTTTGACTTGAAAAAGGAAGTGTCATAGTGATACATAGAAGGGCATGTTCTCTTATGGTTGTCGTACAAGTGAAGGGAACTAGCACAATGAATTCACTAAATAAGGAATAAATTTAACACATTGTGGAGACATAAAGAGAAAATAATCATTGGTTATAAGCTGGACACACTTCTACTATATTAACTCCCCACTACAATACATGACCATGGCACGAGCAACCACAATACTAGGACAGAGTGAGCTACTTACTGCGAGATGTCCCAAGTGGGCACAAAAACCATGGCGACACAAGATATCTATGATGGGCATGTGAGGATCTCAATTTTTCAGAGAGACTTTATGCACTCGGTGACCATTTCGATTGATATGAACTCATATGATAGGCACTGAGACGTGCATACATGTTACTAGATAGTGAAAAGGTTTCATGATGATACTCGTAGGAGAGTAGATTGGTTGATCAAGCCATATAAGCAACACACAACTAAGTAAAAGAGTGACTCGAGAAGGACCACAAATCTTGGATACTTTACATGGAACTTGACACCACATGTACAAACTTTATGGTTGTGCACGTATAGGCACAAGTGAGCAGATGTTGTCCATTTAAATAAAAAGTTTCTGTAAGAAATTCATCGAAAATAGTCCTTTGTTGAGAATTTAGGAAAAGCAAGTGGGAAGTATCAATAGTGGTATAACTCAATTCCGGAACATAATTATAGAGCTCAATTCCATAGGAGGTTGTAAACAATAGAACTATGATAGGGAGACTTTGTAAATAATACGTCTCATTCAAAGAGAATGCATGTGCATGAACTGTTTTGTAATTTAGATTCTTTTTAAGAACATATCTATGCATGGACAAGGAAATCATAAGGGTTTAACAAAAATTTTAAACAATCACCATATTATCCAATAAAATGGATCACATAGTTTTCATATAATTTCCATATCTCTAGGCTGCATTTCATAGCCCTTCCATAGGGTTCACATATCAAATTATACACATATGCGTTTCACAGCCTGTCCATAGATTTAACATATCATATTATACACCTATGCGTTTCATAGCCCGTCCATAGGGTTCATATATCAATTAATCGGCACATGGGGCCACACTCAATTTCCCAATATCATTTGATTACTTCAACATCTCTACACATAAAGGATTTCACATAGTTTGGCATAAGATATGCAACTCAATCTCAATTTAAGGTCTTAGCATTTCAATACATGATTCACATTCCTTGCACCTCTTTTTAAGCTATCAACAATAGCAACTTGATCATATTGGAATGCATCTTTTACAATTATAGGGTCACAACACCAATTCATGTAAAGTAGCAATCCCAACAAGAATCCAAAGTTCAATCTTACCACATTTACACAACCACTTTCTTCGCTTCCAAATATCTTTGTATATTACCAACAACTAGACACAATCAATCAAATTCTTTCGGTACACATAAGAACAATTTGGAAGAATCAACCATAACAAGTTTTCTCACAAAATTTGGCATCAAAATATCAATTTAAACTTGACTAGAAGTCTAGGCATTTTAGCACATAGTTCACATTCTTTACATATCCTCATCTACCAAGAATAATATGTTAAACAAATGAAGAAGTGCGTCCCATATATATTTTCAAAACAATAATTCTCTTAACATAACAAAACGGGTACTGCATATTTATATTTTGAACCTACAACATTTATGTGGGCACCATATAAGCTTAATTTCTAAGAGATGGGGTTTTAGCCGTACATACTGATGATATACTATATGATCTGGTGGGGCAGTGACATTAGTTGGAACAAGGGTACTCTCCTTAACAACAAGTTCTACCAATCACTCCATGGCTCAACACATTCTTCTAATAAATCCTTGGGTAATCCACTTGGACTCAATGGTGGGAAAAATCCCACCTTACATGCTTCAAATTCACAGATTATGTCACGACCCGGATTTCCCCCAACATCGGGATCGTGATGGCGCCTACTCGTGGTAGCTAGGCAAGCCACTTTATTCATACTATCCTGTTTTTAGCAATATTTCATAATCAATTTAACAACCAAAACCATAACCTTAATTAAACAAGGGCGGAAGACTTTATAAAATAGTAATAAGCAGTTTCAAGGTAAAATAATACTGAAATCCTCTACCCAAGACGTGGAGTCACCAACTCACGAACTACTACATGAATACTACACATAAAGGTCCGAAAGAAATATAACATAATCTGTTTGTCTCGGAACAAGGAGACTACAACTAATGGAATAAATAAAAGAAAGAGACGACGGGCCTGCGGACGCCTGCAAGCTACCTCGGTCTCAAATATGATCAACTCCCACGCAAAGGATCTACTGCTGCTGCTCCTGATCGAAACCTGGACCTGTGCAAAAACGCACAGAAGTGTAGTATCAGCACAACCGACCCCATGTGCTGGTAAGTGCATGGCCTATCCCGGCAAAGTAGTGACAAGCCTAGGACCAGACACCCACATAAACCTGTGCAGTTCTATATATATGTATACCACAAGATAACGAGAAATAACCAAGTAACAACGCAACAAGGAATGCCACAGAAGAACTCAACAGTTAACAACAATCATTAAATCAACAAGGAAAACAAGTATAATGAGAAACAAGTAATGTTGAGTCAATGAAATAGCAAATAAAGTGCACGGCATCACCCTTCGTGCTTTTACTCTCATCCTCACCAAATAAGCAAATAAAGTGCACGGCATCACCCTTCGTGCTTTTACTCTCATCCTCACATCCATGGTACGGCATGATCCTTCGTACATGGTTCAATAACAAGGCACGACATGATCCTTCGTGCATAGTCAATAACATGGCACGGCATTAACCTTCGTGCATAATCAATAACAAGGCACGTCATGATCCTTCGTGCATAATCAATAAACATGGCACGGCATTAACCTTCGTGCATAATCAATAAATCAAGGCACGACATCACCCTTCGTGCATTATCACTCTTTCTCACCCAAATAACAATCACAGTTAAGGGCAGAAAATGAAAACAATAAATCATGAACCGTCCCGGCAAGGGACACAATAATCATCACAACCAAGTCCCGGCAAGGGCAATAAATATCTCACTTCACAACAAGTCCCGGCAAGGAAGAACAATAACAATTCTACAACCCGACAAGGGTTCAACAATTTATCTTCAAATATGTCTCACAACAAGTATTAACAACGACTCACGGTCATGCAAGACGCCGGTGTATGGATGCTCGTCACCACAGCCCATACACCGCACTCGATCACATAGCACATAGCACATAATCCTATTCCCTCAAGCTAGGATAGAACAAACACTTACCTCTAGCCTTGAAGTCCAAATTATGCTTCAATTATAGCTTTTTCCCCGAAATTCCGCTTTCAACTAGCTCAAATCTAATCAGAATTGGTTCCATTATATTGATAATCGCTAATTAACTTGGTTTGAATGCTTAAAAATGGTTTTCTCAAAGTTTACCCCAAAATTTCCCAAAACGCCCCTGGCCCCACATGGTCGGAACTCGGGGTTCGGACCAAAATCCGGTTACCCATTCCCCCACGAGTTCAAATATATGATTTGTTTCAAAATCGGACCTCAATTCGAGGTCCGATTGCCCAATTCATGAAAACCCTAGGTTCTACCCAAAAACATGAATTTCTACCATGAAAACCTTTGATTCCTATGGAAAAACATGTTTAATGTTGTTAGGAATTGAAAGAATTAAGTAAAAAGTGACTTACAATTGCTTTGGAGTAAATTTTCTCTTGAGTGGTCGTGTGTGGTGTGTGGGTTTTTGAAAGAATGAAGAATGAGCTTTAAAATTCGTTTAAGTATAAAATTGCACAGCTGCGGATATCGCAAATGCGAAGTTTTGTTCGCATTTGCGAACATAGCAGGCTTGGGGACTGTCAGCATTGCATTTGCGATATTAAGTTCGTATTTGCGAACTAAGCTGAACTGTTGGGGCCTTCGCATTTGCGACATTTTAGTCGCATTTGCGAAGCTGGACCTTTTACTGAAGGCCTCGCATTTGCGAGGTATGGTTTGCATTTGCGAACCCCTTCACTCCCCTGCCATCTTCGCATTTGCGAAGATTGGTTCGCATTTGCGAACCAAGGCCAGCCTGGGACTTCTCGCATTTGCGAGAAAATCTTCGCATTTGCGAAGCCAACAGCAGGGTGAAAAACCAACAGTGTTAAAATTCAGAAATTGATCCAACGGCCTACCAAATCTTTGCCCGAGCCCCCCCGGGCTCCAAACATAACATGTACACAACATCAAAAACACATTACAAACTTGTTCGTGCGATCACATCGCCAATATAAGATCGTTTTCATCAAATCAAGCCTCAAGTTCATGATTTTCATACTATTGGTTTTCAAAACTTTCAAACTTGGAACTCAAGGTCCAAAACATATCAAACGACATCCAAAGGTCACCAAACTTTGCAGAAAGCACATATATAATATTTAAGACTTGTACCGGGCGTCGGAACCAATATACGAGCCCGATACCATGGTCAATTAATTTATTTTCCTTTAATAATTACATCAAAAATAATTTCACAGAAAAATTCATAACTTGGGCTCTAGGTCTCAGAATTCGACTCCGGACGCATGTCCAAGTCCCATATTTTCCTACGGACCTTCGGGGACCGTCCGTTCTCGGGTCCGGGTCCGTTTACCAAAATATGTTGACCGAAGTCAACCATATCAATATTAATATCATTTTTCTCCAAATTTCTCATAGAATTCATATTTTCTATCACAAAATCTTTCCGGCTACATGCCCGGATCGTGCATGTAAATCGAGGCAACATAGAATGAGGTTTTCAAGGCCTCGGAAGTGTAGGACAAATGAGGAAAACAGGTGATGACCCATTTGGGTCGTCACATCTTCCACCTCTAAAACAACCGTTCGTCCTCGAACGGACAAGAGAAGGAAGTACCTGAGTTGGGGAACAAATGAGGGTAGCGGCTCCGCATATCGGACTCGGACTCCCGGGTCGATGCCTCAGGAGGCTGACCTCTCCACTGAACACGCACAAAAGTATAACTCTTCGACCTTAACTGTCGAACCTGCCGGTTTAGAATGGCCACCGGCTCCTCCTCGTAAGATAGATCATTGTCCAGTTGGACAATACTGAAGTCTAACACATGTGTGGGATCGCCGTGGTATCTCCGAAGCATAGATACATGAAAAACCGGATGCACGGCTGATAAGCTAGGCGGCAAAGCTAATCTGTAAGCCACCCCTCCCACTCTGTCTAGAATCTCAAATGGGCCAATATACCTAGGGCTGAGCTTGCTCTTCTTCCCGAACCTCATCACGCCCTTCATAGGCGACACTCGGAGCAATACTCGCTCACCAACCATGAAATCTACATCACGAACCTTACGATCCGCATACGTCTTCTGTCTGGACTGAGCCGAACACAATCTCTCCTGGATAGTCTTGACCTTATCCAAGGCCTCCTAAACTAAATCTGTACCCAACAACCGAGCCTCTCCCGGCTCAAACCATCCAACTGGAGATCGACATCGCCTACCATACAACGCCTCATACGGGGCCATCTGGATGCTGTACTGGTAGCTGTTGTTGTAGGTGAACTCTGCTAATGGCAGACACTGGTCCCACGAGCCTCCGAAATCAATAACACAGGCTCGAAGCATGTCCTCTAGAATCTGAATAGTCCTCTCGGACTGACCATCCGTCTGAGGATGAAAAGCTGTACTCAGCTGAACCTGGGTGCCTAACTCCTGCTGGACCGCTCTCCAGAACCGCGAGGTAAACTGCGTACCCCGATCAGAGATAATAGATACCGGCACCCCATGAAGTCGAACAATCTCTCTGATGTAAATCTCTGCTAACCTCTCCAATGAGTAGGAGACAGATACTGGAATGAAGTGTGCTGACTTGGTCAGCCTATCAACAATGACCCAAATAGCATCAAATTTCCGCCGAGTCAAAGGAAGTCCAATAACGATGTCCATAGTGATCCGCTCCCATTTCCACTCGGGAATTTCAATCCTCTGGAATACACCACCAGGCCTCTGGTGCTCATATTTCACCTGCTGACAATTTAGACACCGAGCAACATACCCAACGATATCTTTCTTCATTCTGCGCCACCAATAGTTCTGCCGTAAGTCCTTGTACATCTTCGCAGCGCCCGGGTGAATAGAATACTGCGAACTGTGGGCCTCCGCTAAGATCAACTCTCGAATCCCTTTGACATTGGGCACACAAACTCGACCCTGCAATATCAATACCCCATCATCACCTAGATTTACCTTCGTGGCACCTCCCCGCTGTACTGTATCTCTCAAATCACGCAAATGAAGATCATCAAATTGCCTCTCACGGATCTGCTCTAATAGAGATGAAAGAGCGACCGTGCAGGCTAACACCCTGCTAGGCTCAGAAATGTCTAGTCTCACGAACTGGTTGGATAAGTCCTAGACATCTAGAGCAAATGGTCTCTGACTAACCGGGATAAAGGCAAGACTACCCATGCCGGCAGACTTTCTACTCAATGCATCGGCCACCACATTGGCCTTACCTGGGTGGTATAGAATAGTAACATCATAGTCTTTCAGCAACTCTAACCATCTCCGTTGTCGTAGATTCAACTCCTTTTGCTTGAACAAGTACTGTAGGCTCTTGTGATCGGTGTACACCTCACACGTCACACCATATAGATAATGCCTCCAGATCTTTAAGGCATGAACCACTACTACTAACTCAAGATCATGGACTGGATAATTCTTCTCATGTATTTTTAACTGCCTCGAAGCATAAGCGATAACCTTACCATCCTGCATCAATACCGCTCCAAGCCCTGTACGAGACGCATCACAGTAAACTGTATAAGGCCCTGCACCCGTAGGTAGTATTAACACTGGTGTCTTAGTCAAGGCTGTCTTGATCTTCTGAAAGCTCGCCTCACACTCATCTGACCACTGGAACTGGGCACCCTTCTGGGTCAACCCGGTCATCGGGGCTGCAATAGAAGAAAACCCCTCTACAAATCGACGGTAGTAACCGGCTAACCCCAAGAAACTCCGGATCTCAGTCACTGAAGCTGGTCGAGGCCAATTCTGGACTGCCTCAATCTTCTTTGGGTCCACCTGAATACCCTCCACTCATACAATGTGGCCCAGAAATGCCACCGAACTCAACTAGAACTCACGTTTCAAAAATTTGGCATATAGCTGATTATCCTTCAGAGTCAGAAGAACCACTCTGAGGTGCTGCTCGTGCTCTTCCTGGCTGCGGGAGTATACCAGGATGTCATCTATAAAGACTATCACGAACGGATCTAAGTAAGGCCTGAATACCCGATTCATCAACTCCATGAATGCTGCTGGGGCATTGGTCAACCCGAAGGACATGACCAAGAACTCATCTGCCTATATCTAGTGCGAAAGGCTTGTTATAGGAATGTCAGCCGCCCTGATCTTCAACTGATAGTAGCCTGACCTCAAGTCTATCTTTGAGAATACGCTCGCTCCCTGGAGCTGGTCAAACAAATCATCAATCCTCGGCGGTGGATACTTATTCTTTATTGTCACTTTGTTCAATTGCCGGTAATCAATACACATCCGCATCGAGCCATCTTTCTTCTTTACAAATAATACTAGTGCTCCCAGAGGGAAACACTGGCCTGATAAAGCCCTTCTCAAGAAGGTCTTGCAACTGATCTTTTAACTCTTTTAACTCCGGCGGGGCCATACGATAGGGTGGAATAGAGATGGGCTGAGTGCCCAGTGCCAGATCAATGCAGAAATGAATATCCCTGTCGGGTGGCATGCCTTCCAGGTCTGAAGGGAAAACCTCAAGAAACTCCCGTACAATAGGGACTGAATCAATAGAAAGAACCTCTGCACTGTAATCACGAACATAAGCCAGATAAGCTAGACACCCCTTCTCGACCATGCGTTGAGCCTTCACATAGGAAATAATGGTGCGAACGGAGTGGCTTGAGGTACCTTTCCACTCTAGCCGGGGTGATTCTGGCAAGGTCAAGGTCACGATCTTAGCATGACAATCTAGAATAGCATGGTATGGGGACAACCAGTCCATCCCCAATATGACATCAAAATCCACCATGTCCAAAAGCAACAGATCAACACGGGTCTCAAGACCCCCAAGGATAACTACTCACGAGCGATGTACCCGATCGACTACAATAGAGTCGCCCACTGGTGTAGACACATAAACTGGAATATCCAGAGCACAGCTAGGTACGACCAAATACGGTGCAAAGTAGGAAGACACATATGAATATGTAGACCCAGGGTCAAATAATACTGAAGCACCTCTGCCACAAACAATAATGATACCTATAATCACGACATCTGATGCCTCCGCCTCTGGCCTGGCTGGCAAAGCATAGAATCGGGGATCGGCACCTCCCCTCTGAGCTACATCCCTAGGACGGTCATCAACTGGCTGACCTCTGCCTCTGGCTGGACGGTCTCCACCTCTACGGTCTCGACCTCCACCTCTATGATCTCTACCCCCGCCTCTGGCTGGCTGGGCAGGCTGAGGGTCAGCTGGGGCCTGAATCATAGGACGAGGACCCCGCTACTGAGAGTTGCCCGTTGCTCGAGGGAAGTTCCTGATAAAATGACACGGGTCACCACAACCGTAGCAACTCTTAGACTGATAGGGCTGCTGGCCCTGACGACCTGAATGGCCTCCACGAACACTCTGAAGAGGCTGGGCACTAATAGGAGACTGATCTGAATACCGCTCACGAAACTCACGATCGCCTGGTCCACCCTGTGAAGCCTGAAGGGCGGAATGGAAAGGCCTGGAAGACTGGCCCCTATCAAAAGATTCCCTGCCACCAGAAGAAGAACCACTAAACCTGCCTGAATGACGAGGCCTCTTGTCTGAAGAATAACCACCTCCCCGAGCAAGAGCCATCTCAACTCTACGTGCTGCATTAGCTGCCTCCTGAAATGATATATCACTCCCCACTCCCATAGCCATCTGGAGTCTAATTGGCTGATTAAGCCCATCTATGAACCTGCGGACCCTCTCCCGCTCTGTGGGAAGTATCACCACTGCATGGCATGCCAAATCAACAAACCTCATCTCATACTGAGTGACAGTCATAGTGCCCTGCTGGAGGCGCTCAAACTGCCTCCGAAGTGCATCCCGCTGAGTAACAGGTAGAAACTTCTCTAGAAATAACTCTGCAAATTGATCCCATGATAAAGCCGGGGACCCCGCTGGTCGAGTCAAACAATAATCCCTCCACCAAGTCTTGGCGGATCCTGAAAGCCTGAATGTACAGAAGTCAACTCCATTGGACTCCACTATCCCCATAGTCTTGAGAATCTCATGGCAACTGAATAAGAAATCCTGAGGATCCTCTGATGTGGCACCGCTGAAGGTAGTGGTAAACAGCTTGGAGAACCGATCAAGTCTCCATAAAGAATCGAAAGTCATGGCCGCTCCATCTCCAGCCTGAGCTGTGGTACCTGACTGAGTGGCCACAGCTGGCTGAACCACTGGTGCCTGAGGCTGAGGAGCTACTGGCTCCGGAGTACGAGCAATAGGAGTCTGGGCCCCTCCTCCAGCCTGAGAAGTGGCTGGTGCAACTGGTAATAAACCTGCTCTAGCAACACTGTCCATAAATCCCGCTATCCTGACCAAAGCCTCCCGAAGATCTAGGGTAATTAAGGCCTCTCCTGGGACCTGAGCTGGGCCCACTGGAGCTACTGGGACTGAAACCTCCTCGCCAGTCTGAATGTGAGGCTCCACCTCTAGAATAGCTGCCGGGGGCTGAGCTCTACCCCTACCACGGCCTCCGATACGGCCTCGGCCCCTGCCCCTCAGGGGAGCTGCCTGGGGCTCGGGCTGCTGGTCAACGGACGAAGAAGCGCGTGTCCTCACCATCTGCGAAAGGACATAGTAGAAGTTCAATCAGTATTTGAAGGACAAATTGCACGACAAGAAGGAACAAATGAGAGACTCTTTCCTAACTCAATAGACTCTAGAGGACAAGTACAGACATCTCTGTACATACCTCTCAAACTCTGCTAAGCTTGTTCGTGAGTGGTGAGACCTATGTAACCTAGAGCTCTGATACCAACTTGTCACGACCCGGATTTTCCCCCAACATGGGGATCGTGATGGCGCCTACTCGTGGTAGCTAGGCAAGCCACTTTATTCACACTATCCTGTTTTTAGCAATATTTCATAATCAATTTAACAACCAAAACCATAACCTTAATTAAACAAGTGCGGAAGACTTTATAAAATAGTAATAAGCGGTTTCAAGGTCAAATAATACTGAAATCCTCTACCCAAAACGTGGAGTCACCAACTCACGAACTACTACATGAATACTACACATAAAGGTCTGAAAGAAATATAACATAATCTGTTTGTCTCGGAACAAGGAGACTACAACTAATAACATAAATAAAAGGAAGAGACGCCGGGCCTGCGGACGCCTGCAAGCTACCTCGGTCTCAAATATGATCAACTCCCACGCAAAGGATCTACTGCTGCTGCTCCTGATCAAAACCTGGACCTGTGCAAAAATGCACAGAAGTGCAGTATCAGCACAACCGACCCCATGTGCTGGTAAGTGCCTGGCCTATCCCGGCGAAGTAGTGACAAGCCTAGGACTAGACACCCACATAAACCTGTGTAGTTCTATATATATGTATACCACAAGATAACAAGAAATAACCAAGTAACAACGCAACAAGGAATGTCACAGAAGAACTCAACAGTTAACAACAGTCATTAAATCAACAAGGAAAACAAGTATAATGAGAAACAAGTAATGTTGAGTCAATGAAATAGCAAATAAAGTGCACGGCATCACCCTTCGTGCTTTTACTCTCATCCTCACCAAATAAGCAAATAAAGTGCACGGCATCACCCTTCGTGCTTTTACTCTCATCCTCACATCCATGGTACGGCATGATCCTTCGTACATGGTTCAATAACAAGGCACGACATGATCCTTCGTGCATAATCAATAACATGGCACGACACTAACCTTCGTGCATAATCAATAACAAGGCACGACATGATCCTTCGTGCATAATCAATAAACATGGCACGACATTAACCTTCGTGCATAATCAATAAATCAAGGCACGGCATCACTCTTCGTGAATTATTACTATTCCTCACCCAAATAACAATCACAGTTAAGGGCAGAGATGTGACGACCCAAAGGGTCATCACTTATTTTATTAATCATTTCGAGCTTCTAAGGCCTTGAAAACATCATTCTATGTTGCCTCGATTTACGTGCACGATTCGGGCATGTGGCCGGAAAGTTTTTGTGATAGAAAATATGAATTCTATGAGAAATTTGGAGAAAAATGATATTAATATTGATATGGTTGACTTCGGTCAACATTTTTGGTAAACGGACCCGGACCCGAGATTGGATGGTCCCGAAAGGTCCGTAGGAAAATATGGGACTTGGACATGCGTCCGGAGTCGAATTCTGAGGCCTAGAGCCCAAGTTATGAATTTTTCCGTGAAATTGTTTTTGATGTAATTGTTAAAGGAAAATGAATTAATTGACCTTGGTATCGGGCTCGTATTTTGGTTCCGACGCCCGGTACAAGTCTTAAATATTATATATGTGCTTTCTGCAAAGTTTGGTGACATTCGGATGTCGTCTGATATGTTTTGGACCTTGAGTTCCAAGTTTGAAAGTTTTGAAAACCAAAAGTATGAAAATCATGAACTTGAGGCTTGATTTGATGAAAACGATGTGATATTGGCGATGTGATCGCACGAACAAGTTCGTAATGTGTTTTTGATTTTGTGTATATGTTTGGTTTGGAGCCCGGGGGCTCGGGTAAAGATTTGATAGGCCGTTGGTTCAATTTCTGAATTTTTGCACCGCTGGTTTTTTACCCAGCTATTGGCTTCGCAATTGCGAAGCATTTCTCGCAATTGCGAAGGTGGCAGATCAAGGCAGGGTTCGCAAATGCGAACCCTTGATCGCAAATGCGAAGGGTGTCCAACACTGTTTGGGTTCGCAAATGCGAACCAAACCTCGCAAATGCGAGGCCTTCAGTGGTAAGCCATTCTTCGCAAATGCGAAGAATTAGTTCGCAAATGCGAACATCCCTTTGTCTGCCAGTGTTCGCAAATGCGAACAAATGTTCGCAAATGCGAACAAATGTTCGCAAATGCGAACTTCCCAACCTTAGCTTATTTTTCAAACTCCGGAAATTGGTCGGGGTTCGCAATTGCGAACCCATGTTCGCAAATGCGAACACAGAGACCTGAAAAACACGAATTTCAAGCTTCATTTTTCATATTTCACAACCCAAAAACACCCATTGGCGATTTTTCACGAACTCCCTCTTCTTCAAAACAATTGTAAGTCACTCTTTTTTTAATTCTTTCAATTCCTAACAACATTAAACATGTTTTTCAGTAGAAATCAAAGGTTTTCATGGTAGAATTTCTTGTTTTTGGTAGAATATAGGGTTTTTCATGAATTAGGAAATTGGACCTCGAATTGAGGTCCGATTTTGAAACAAATCATATACTTGAACTCGTGGGGGGATGGGTAATCGGATTTTGGTCCGAACCCCGAGTTCCGACCATGTGGGCCCGGGGTCAAAATTCACTATTCCAGGCGGAATGTTGTAAAAGTTGTAATTGGCCTTATGAATTAGTTTGTTGAGTAGTATTGATGATATTAAATCAATTGTGTATAGATACGATTGGATTGGAGCCAAATTTGAAAGGAAAAGGCATTGCCACGGATTGAATTGTTCATAAACATTCGAGGTAAGTGTTTGTTCTATCCTAGCTTGAGGGAATAGGATTATGTGCTATGTGTTATGTGATCGAGTGCGGTGTATGGGCTGTGGTGACGAGCATCCATATACTGGCGTGTCTAGCATGACCGTGAGTCGTTGTTTATACTTGTTGTGAGACATATTTGAAGATAAATTGTTGAACCCTTGCCGGGTTGTAGAATTGTTATTGTTCTCCCTTGTCGGGACTTATTGTGAAGATGATTATTGATTGCCCTTGTTGGGACGGTTTATGATTTACTGTTTCATTCTTTGCCCTTAACTGTGATTGTTATTTGGGTGAGGAAGAGTGATAATGCACGAAGGGTGATGTCGTGCCTTGATTTATTATTTATGCACGAAGGTTAATGCCGTGCCTTGATTTATTATTTATGCACGAAGGTTAATGTCGTGCCATGTTTTATTGATTATGCACGAAGGTTAATGCCGTGCCATGTTATTTATTATGCACGAAGGATCATGCCGTGCCTCGTTATTAAACCATGTACGAAGGATCATGCCGTACCATGGATGTGAGGATGAGAGTAAAAGTACGAAGGGTGATGCCGTACACTTTATTTGTTTATTTGGTGAAGATGAGAGTAAAAGTACGAAGGGTGATGCCGTACACTTTATTTGCTTATTTAGTGAGGATGAGAGTAAAAGCACGAAGGGTGATGCCGTGCAACTACTTGCTATTCCTTGGCTTGATATTACTTGTTTTTCCATTATATTTTGTTTTCCCTTGTGGACTTATTAACTGTTGTTAATTGTTGAGTTCATTTGAGGTATTCCTTATTGTATTATTACTTGGTTATTTCTCGTTATTTTGTGGTATACATATATATGGAACTGCACAGGTTTATGTGGGTGTCTGGTCCTAGGCTTGTCACTACTTCGCCGGGATAGGCCAGGCACTTACCAGGTTATAACACGGTTGTGCTGATACTACACTTCTGTGCGTTTTTGCACAGGTCCAGGTTTCGATCAGGAGCAACAACAGTAAATCGTTTGCGTGGGAATTGATCATATTTGAGACCGAGGTAGCTTGCAGATGTCCGCAGGCCCGGCGTCTCTCCCTTTACTTATATTACTAGCTGTAGTCTCTTTGTTCCGAGACAAACAGATTATGTTATTTTCTTTCAGACCTTTATGTGTAGTATTCAATAGTAGTTCGTAAGTTGGTGACTCCACGTCTTAGGTAGAGGATTTCAGTACCATTTTACCTTGAAACTGCTTATTGCTATTTTTATAAAGTCTTCCGCACTTGTTTAATTAAGGTTATGGTTTTGGTTGTTAAATTGAATATGAAATATTGCTAAAAATAGGATAGTGTGAATAAAGTGGCTTGCCTAGCTACCATGAGTAGGCGCCATCACGATCCCGATGTTGGGGGAAAATCCGGGTCGTGACAAGTTGGTATCAGAGCTCTAGGTTACATAGGTCTCACCACTCACGAACAAGCTTAGTAGAGTTTGAGAGGTAGGTACGGAGACGTCTGTACTTGTCCTCCCGAGTCTATTGAGTTAGGAAAAGTCTCTCATTTGTTCTTTCTTATCGTGCGAATTCATTCTTCAAATGTTAAATTGAATTTCTACTCTTGTCTTCCCACGAATGGCGAAGTCACGTACCGCTTCTTCAGCCGAACAATGGCACGGGCTGGTGATAGATCAACTATGCCTTCAAAAGTTTTACGGAGGTCGGATAGGTTTCACCAAACTCTTCCCTACCACCTTTATCGGTGCATCTTTTGAGAACCCACGGGATCGTGCTTGACCGATGTTATGAGGAATTACAGAACGTGGGAATAGTCGAATGCGAGGGGGTTCATTTTACTTTGCTACGGAGGGCACACAGAAGTAGTGGGAAGATAATGTATTTACCACACCAGTTATGGTCCCAACGGAAGATGCAATTATATCAGGAGATCACCTAATAAATCGTGTTGGGTTTCAACGGACCTAGACGTCGGGTCTATGTGTTGGAGTTGTGAAGGACAAATATGGTGAGTTATTGGAATGTATATATTATGGTATGGAAAGGTCCTCTGAATAATTTATACATATTTAAGGTTGGTTCCTTTCATGGTGTAAGAAATCACCCTAGAGAATAACGAAGAGTTTGTGAGTAAACGGGGTAGCTCAGCAGTGTTAAGCCAACATAGCAAAAGAGGAAATTGGCCGTCGATGTTTGTGACAAGCCTACAAAGAGGGCAAGCCGGCCAATGCAACGTTGTCTACTAAACTCTATTTTAAGAAAATGTTATGAAGACGCTACCCCTGAGATTCTCTGCAATATGTAGTATATGCGATCTGAACGGTTGTACCAGGTCACAATGACTGCGTCCGAATATATATTGTCATGAGCAATAAGTTAACTGAGCCTTAAAGGAATTGATGTGAATGTGGAATTTTGGAGAAATACAATTTTAGGAAAGCACTCAGGCTACACGCTCCATTGCAGTTAATAATTATCCTACATGGCCAGCCAGATGTAGAGGTCGGGATGTTAGAGGTGGAGGTGAAAATCCTAGAGGTGGAGACCCGGCCATTGATATAATTTTTATGATATGAGGGAGGTCACTACACCAAATGTGGTCATCATACGTATAATTCAGATTGTTATAGACAGAATAATTTTCCCTTAATTTGATTTGGATTTTGAAAGAAAATTTAGGCGAGTCCTTTTAACATGCTCCATTCATAAGCGAGCATCGTAATCATCAAATTTGCTTATGGAAATACTCACGTTGAGATATTACATGAGGATAGACATCCCTATTATTAGGTGTTAGTCACTAAAATATCTATGAGGCTAAGAGTGACTTTATATTACTTATTACAGTGGGTTTTGATATAATTTTTGGGATAACTAATTTTAACCGTTAATTGTGTGCCCTATCAGTATGAGGGTTCATTTTATGTCGTGATTATCTTTGACGGACAATTATTGAAAGGAAGAAAGAAAGGAAATGAAAATTTTCAGATGATATGATGTGCAAGCACTGTGATTCAGAGTTGAGGATGAGATCCTCCAATTTTTGGCATAATGTGAAATATTTCTAAGCCGAGCTTCAAGCTGCGGTGGATATCATATGAGGATTGGGTCCTGGTAGTAAGAGTTTATGTGTTTAAAATTCTTCTTTTATGAAATTAATATTTTCGTATTGCATTCCTAAATAAGAGTCATGTCCGTTAGGACTATTTGACAATTCTTGTATAGTTTCTATTCATATTTAGCCATTTCTATTTTGGAACCGTTGAGCTTAGCCTTTGAGACGAGCACCAGGTAAGGATAAATATGATGCATTAATTCGGGAAAATAATCACGAGGTCTCCATACCTCATTCTGAGTAAAGTGGTAATTATAGAATAAGGTATTTGATAACACGTAGTTAACTGGCAATGTTGTAATTTAGGGACGACTCCTATCGCCGAAGTCATGGTTATGTGTATAAGTACGAGGTGTTCATGCCTTACTTAGATCTGTTCGTGATAGTCTTTATAGATGACATCCTGGTATACTCCCGCAGCCAGGAAGAGCACGAGCAGCACCTCAGAGTGGTTCTTCAGACTCTGAAAGATAATCAGCTATATGCCAAATTTTCTAAATGTGAGTTCTGGCTGAGTTCGGTAGCATTTCTGGGTCACATTGTATCAGTGGAAGGTATTCAGGTAGACCCAAAGAAAATTGAGGCAGTCCAGAATTGGCCTCGACCAGCTTCAGTGATTGAGATCCGGAGTTTCTTGGGATTAGCAGGTTACTACCGTCGATTTGTAGAGGGGTTTTCTTCTATTGCAGCCTCGATGACCAGGTTGACCCAGAAGGGTGTCCAGTTCCAGTGGTCAGAGGAGTGTGAGGCGAGCTTTCAGAAGCTCAGGACAGCCTTGACCACCGCGCCAGTATTGATATTACCTACGGGTGCAGGGCCTTATACAGTTTATTGTGACGCATCTCGTACGGGGCTTGGAGCGGTATTGATGCAGGATGGTAAGGTTATCGCTTATGTTTCGAGGCAGTTAAAAATACATGAGAAGAATTATCCAGTACATGATCTTGAGTTAGCAGCAGTGGTGCATGCCTTGAAGATTTGGAGACATTATCTATATGGTGTGACATGTGAGGTGTACACTGATCACAAAAGCCTACAGTACTTGTTCAAGCAAAAGGAGCTAAATCTACGACAGCGGAGATGGTTAGAGTTGCTAAAAGACTATGATGTTACTATCTTATACCACCCAGGTAAGGCCAATATGGTGGCTGATGCATTGAGTGGAAAGTCTACCATCATGGGTAGTCTTGCATTCATTCCGGTCAGTCAGAGACCATTAGCTCTAGATGTCCAGGCATTAGCCAACCGGTTCGTGAGATTAGACATTTTTGAGCCTAGCAGGGTGTTAGCCTGCACGGTCGCTCGATCTTCTCTATTAGAGCGTATCCGTGAGAGGCAATTTGATGATCCTCATTTGCGTGATTTGAGAGATACGGTACAGCGGGGAGGTGCCACACAGGTAAATCTAGATGATGATGGGGTATTGAAATTGCAGGGTTGAGTTTGTGTGCCCAATGTCGAAGGGAGTCGAGAGTTGATCTTAGCGGAGGCCCACGGTTCGCGGTATTCCATTCACCCGGGCGCCGCGAAGATGTACCAGGACTTGGGGCAGCACTATTGGTGGCGCAGAATGAAGAAAGATATCGTTGCATATGTCGCTCGGTGTCTAAATTGTCAGCAGGTGAAATATAAGCACCAGAGGCCCGGTGGTGTATTCCGGAGGATTGAGATTCCCGAGTGGAAATGGGAGCGGATCACTATGGACTTCGTTACTGGAGTTCCTTTGACTCGGAGGAAATATGATGCTATTTGGGTCATTGTTGATAGGTTGACCAAGTCAGCACACTTTATTCCAGTATCTGTCTCCTACTAATCGGAGAGGTTAGCAGAGATTTACATTAGGGAGATTGTTCATCTTCATGGGGTGCCAGTATCTATTATCTCTGATCGGGATACGCAGTTTAACTCACGGTTCTTGAGAGTGGTCCAGCAGGAGTTAGGCACCCAGGTTCAGCTGAGTACAGCTTTTCATCCTCAGACGGATGGCCAGTCCGAGAGGACTATTCAGATTCTAGAGGACATGCTTTGAGCCTGTGTTATTGATTCCGGAGGCTCGTGGGACCAGTTTATGCCATTAGCAGAGTTCGCCTACAACAACAGCTACCAGTCCAGCATCCAGATGGCCCCGTATGAGGCATTGTATGGTAGGCGATGTCGATCTCCAGTCGAATGGTTTGAGCCGGGAGAGGCTCGATTGTTGGGTACAGACTTAGTTCAGGAGGCCTTACATAAGGTCAAGACTATTTAGGAGAGATTGCGTTCAGCTCAGTCCAGGCAGAAGACTTATGCGGATCGTAAAGTTTGAGATGTGCATTTCATGATTGGTGAACGAGTATTGCTCCGAGTGTCGCCTATGAAGGGCGTGATGAGGTTCGGGAAGAAGGGCAAGCTCGGCCCTAGGTATATTGGTCCATTTGAGATTCTAGACAGAGTGGGAGGGGTGGCTTACAGATTAGCTTTGCCGCCTAGCTTATCAGCCGTGCATCCAGTTTTTCACGTATCTATGCTTCGGAGATACCATGGCGATCACACACATGTGTTAGACTTCATTACTGTCCAATTGGACAGTGATCTATCTTACGAGGAGGAGCCGGTGGCCATTCTAGACCGACAAGTTCGACAGTTGAGGTCGAAGAGTTATCCTTCTGTGCGTGTTCAGTGGAGAGGTCAGCCTCCTGAGGCATCGACCTGGGAGTCCGAGTCTGATATGCGGAATCACTACCCACATTTGTTTCCTGACTCAGGTACTTCTTTCTTTTGTCCGTTCGAGAACGAACGGTTGTTTTAGAGGTGGAGAATGTGACGACCCAAAGGGTCATCACTTATTTTATTAATCATTTCGAGCTTCTGAGGCCTTGAAAACCTCATTCTATGTTGCCTCGATTTACGTGCACGATTCGGGCATGTGGCCGGAAAGTTTTTGTGATAGAAAATATGAATTCTATGAGAAATTTGGAGAAAAATGATATTAATATTGATATGGTTGACTTCGGTCAACATTTTTGATAAACGGACCCGGACCCGAGATTGGATGGTCCCGAAAGGGTCCGTAGGAAAATATGGGACTTGGACATGCGTCCGGAGTCGAATTCTGAGGCCTAGAGCCCAAGTTATGAATTTTTCTATGAAATTATTTTTGATGTAATTGTTAAAGGAAAATGAATTAATTGACCTTGGTATCGGGCTCGTATTTTGGTTCCGACGCCCGGTACAAGTCTTAAATATTATATATGTGCTTTATGCAAAGTTTGGTGACATTTGGATGTCGTTCGATATGTTTTGGACCTTGAGTTCCAAGTTTGAAAGTTTTGAAAACCAAAAGTATGAAAATCATGAACTTGAGGCTTGATTTGATGAAAACGATGTGATATTGGCGATGTGATCGCACGAACAAGTTCGTAATGTGTTTTTGATGTTGTGTATATGTTTGGTTTGGAGCCCGGGGGCTTGGGTAAAGATTTGATAGGCTGTTGGATCAATTTCTTAATTTTTGCACTGCTGGTTTTTCACCCAGCTGTTGGCTTCACATTTGCGAAGTATTTCTCGCAAATGCGAAGGTGACAAATCAAGGCAGGGTTCGCAAATGCGAACCCTCGATCGCAAATGCGAAGGGCGCCCAGGACTGTTTGGGTTCGCAAATGCGAACCAAACCTCGCAAATGCGAGGCCTTCAATGTTGAGTCTGGCTTCGCAAATGTTAAGCCATTCTTCGCAAATGCGAAGGCCCCTCAGCCCAGCTTTGTTCGCAAATGCGAACAAATGTTCGCAAATACGAAGGCCCCCGAATTGCCTTGGCTTCGCAAATGCGAACAAAAGTTCGCAAATGCGAACTTCCCAGCCTTAGCTTATTTTTCAAACTCCATAAATTGGTCGGGGTTCGCAATTGCGAACCCATGTTCGCAAATGCGAACACAGAGACCTGTAAATCCCGATTTCCAGCTTCATTTTTCACATTTCACAACCCAAAAACACCCATTGGCGATTTTTCACGAACTCCCTCTTCTTCAAAACAATTGTAAGTCACTCTTTACTTAATTCTTTCAATTCCTAACAACATTAAACATGTTTTTCAGTAGAAATCAAAGGTTTTCATGGTAGAATTTCTTGTTTTTGGTAGAATATAGGGTTTTTCATGAATTAGGAAATTGGACCTCGAATTGAGGTCCGATTTTGAAACAAATCATATACTTGAACTCGTGGGGGGATGGGTAACCGGATTTTGGTCCGAACCCCGAGTTCCGACCATGTGGGCCAGGGGTCGAAATTCACTATTCCGGGCAGAATGTTGTAAAAGTTGTAATTGGCCTTATGAATTAATTTGTTGAGTAGTATTGATGATATTAAATCAATTGTGTATAGATACGATTGGATTGGAGCCAAATTTGAAAGGAAAAGGCATTGCCACGGATTGAATTGTTCATAAACATTCGAGGTAAGTGTTTGTTCTATCCTAGCTTGAGGGAATAGGATTATGTGCTATGTGTTATGTGATCGAGTGCGGTGTATGGGTTGTGGTGATGAGCATCCATACACTGGCGTCTAGTATGACCGTGAGTCGTTGTTAATGCTTATTGTGAGACATATTTGCAGATAAATTGTTGAATCTTTGCCAGGTTGTAGAAGTGTTATTGTTCTCCCTTGTTGAGACTTGTTGTGAAGATGATTGTTGATTGCCCTTGTTGGGACGGTTTATGATTTACTGTTTCATTCTTTGCCCTTAGCTGTGATTGTTATTTGGGTGAGGAAGAGTGATAATGCACGAAGGGTGATGTCGTGCCTTGATTTATTATTTATGCACGAAGGTTAATGCCGTGCCTTGATTTATTATTTATGCACGAAGGTTAATGCCGTGCCATGTTTTATTGATTATGCACGAAGGTTAATGCCGTGCCATGTTATTTATTATGCACGAAGGATCATGCCGTGCCTCGTTATTAAACCATGTACGAAGGATCATGCCGTACCATGGATGTGAGGATGAGAGTAAAAGTACGAAGGGTGATGCCATACACTTTATTTGCTTATTTGATGAGGATGAGAGTAAAAGTACGAAGGGTGATGCCGTACACTTTATTTGCTTATTTGGTGAGGATGAGAGTAAAAGCACGAAGGGTGATGTCGTGCAACTACTTGCTATTCCTTGGCTTGATATTACTTGTTTTTCCATTATATTTTGTTTTCCCTTGTGGACTTATTAACTGTTGTTAATTGTTGAGTTCATTTGAGGTATTCCTTATTGTATTATTACTTGGTTATTTCTCGTTATTTTGTGGTATACATATATATGGAACGGCATAGGTTTATGTGGGTGTCTCGTCCTAGGCTTGTCACTACTTCGCCGGGATAGGCCAGGCACTTACCAGCACATGGGGTCGGTTGTGCTGATACTACACTTCTGTGCGTTTTTGCACAGGTCCAGGTTTCGATCAGGAGCAACAACAGTAAATCGTTTGCGTGGGAATTGATCATATATGAGACCGAGGTAGCTTGCAGACGTCCGCAGGCCCGGCGTCTCTCCCTTTACTTATATTACTAGCTGTAGTCTCTTTGTTCCGAGACAAACAGATTATGTTATTTTCTTTCAGACCTTTATGTGTAGTATTCAATAGTAGTTTGTGAGTTGGTGACTCCACGTCTTGGGTAGAGGATTTCAGTACCATTTTACCTTGAAACTGCTTATTGCTATTTTTATAAAGTCTTCCGCACTTGTTTAATTAAGGTTATGGTTTTGGTTGTTAAATTGAATATGAAATATTGCTAAAAATAGGATAGTGTGAATAAAGTGGCTTGCCTAGCTACCATGAGTAGGCGCCATCACGATCCAGATGTTGGGGGAAAATCCGGGTCGTGACAAGAGAATGAACACAATAAATCATGAACCGTCCCGGCAAGGGACACAATAATCATCACAACCAAGTCCCGGCAAGGGCAATAAATATCTCACTTCACAACAAGTCCCGGCAAGGGAGAACAATAACAATTCTACAACCCGGCAAGGGTTCAACAATTTATCTTCAAATATATCTCACAACAAGTATTAACAACGACTCACGGTCATGAAAGACGCCAGTGTATGGATACTCGTCACCACAGCCCATACACCGCACTCGATCACATAGCACATAGCACATAATCCTATTCCCTCAAGCTAGGATAGAACAAACACTTACCTCTAGCCTTGAAGTCCAAATTATGCTTCAATTATAGCTTTTTCCACGAAATTCCGCTTTCAACTAGCTCGAATCTAATCACAATTGGTTCCATTATATTAATAATCACTAATTAACTTGGTTTGAATGCTTAAAAATGGTTTTCTCAAAGTTTACCCCAAAATTTCCCAAAACGCCCCTGGCCCCACATGGTCGGAACTCGGGGTTTCGGACCAAAATCCGGTTACCCATTCCCCCACGAGTTCAAATATATGATTTGTTTCAAAATCGGACCTCAATTCGAGGTCCAATTGCCCAATTCATGAAAACCCTAGGTTCTACCCAAAAACATGTATTTCTACCCTGAAAACCTTTGATTTCTATGGAAAAACATGTTTAATGTTGTTAGGAATTGAAAGAATAAAGTAAAAAGTGACTTACAATTGCTTTGGAGTGAATTTGCTCTTGAGAGGTCGTGTGTGGTGTGTGGGTTTTTGAAAGAATGAAGAATGAGCTTTAAAATTCGTTTAAGTATAAAATTGCACAGTTGCGGATATCGCAAATGCGAACTTTTGTTCGCATTTGCGAACATAGCAGGCTTGGGGACTGTCAGCATCGCATTTGCAACATTAAGTTCGCATTTGAGAACTAAGCTGACTGTTGGGGCCTTCGCATTTGCGACATTTTAGTCGCATTTGCGAAGCTGGACCTTTTACTGAAGGCCTCGCATTTGCGAGGTATGGTTCGCATTTTCGAACCCCCTTCACTCCCCTGCCATCTTCGCATTTGCGAAGATTGGTTCGCATTTGCGAACCAAGGCCAGCCTGGGACTTCTCGCATTTGCGAAGCCAACAGTTGGGTGAAAAACCAGCAATGCAAAAGTTCAGAATTTGAACCAATGGCCTACCAAATCTTTGCCCGAGC
>JASVEL010012479.1:0-199758 GCA_032618575.1 Nicotiana noctiflora | reverse complement strand
TATTATATATACATATATACATATATTGGATCGTGTTGTATGCCGCAACAGTATGAGTGAGGATCGGGCTGCACGCCGCAGCAGAGTTAGATCAGTGTTGGATCAGAGGTAGATCAACATTGGATCAGAGTGAGACAGTAGTAGACCGGAACTAGACTTACCATTGTAGAGATATTTTATCGGTACGGTAGTTTTTAGAACTGTTTAGTGATAATATAGGTGTTCTTACTTCGAGTTATTATTTATCATTGCTACTCACTAAGTTGAAAGATACTCACCCCACTCCATGTACTTTATGTGCATATACAGGTTTTCAAGAGGGTAGTTGAGCTATCCGCAACTGCTATTTTACTATTATCTGAGGAGACATCGAGGTAGTTGCCGGCGTCCGCAGGACCCGATCTCTCTCTCCTTTCTTCCTTTTATGTTTTTTTTTGTTACTCCACCTAGCCTTGGATTGTATAGGGTATTTTCCTTCTGTTAGAGGCTCAGAATTGTGACACCAAATCCGTTGGGCTGTATTTCATGTATTTTGTTTCCGCATTTGTTGTTTCTATTATAAAAATTGGCTATTAACTCTAATGGATCAGTATTTTATAAATAAATGGCTGGTTATCTGGAAAACATGGTCGGGCTTGCCTAGCAATGTGTTGGGCACCATCACGACCGGGGTTTGGGGTCGTGATAAGTTGGTATCAACGCCTAGGGTACTAGGTCTCGGGAGTCATGAGCCGGTTTAGTAGTGTCTCGTGGATCGGTACAGAGACATCTGTAGTTATCCTCGGGAGGCTGCAGACCTTTTAGGAAACACTTCAAAATTTTGGAATTCTTATCGTGCATACTTGATTCAGCTTGAGATGAAATCCTTGAAATTCCTTCTACACGTCCGTAAGCGCACTCGAGTGCTTAGTGATAAATTTGCCTTAATGGCTTGTGATTCCTCGATTGTGAGGCGAGATATAATCTCTATGAGTCCATGTTGGGCCAGTCGGGGGGACTTGAGGCCGGATCTTTGTCTATGGCTTGAGCACAGAGGTGCTGATTTTGCGAGCTGGTATGATAAAATTTAAATGATCAGTATTGTTCCTAATTGAGGTAATGGCAGTTTAATAATGGGTGAGCTGTTAGTGTGATGACCCGGCCCATCATCATATGAGTTATCACCCCGTTATCCCTGTTATATCCTTGTTAATGTTTCAATACGCATGTTTGGTGAGTTTTAGTCAATTCGGATTTAGTTTGGATGGAAATGAGACCAATAGTCTCTTAGAAGAAGGAATAGTTGGGAAAAGTCAACTGGATGTTGATTTTTGAGTTAGAGAGCTCGGAATCAAATTCTGATGATTCGGTCAGCTCCGGGAGGTCATTTATGAGTTAGGAGAGCGATCGAAAGTTAATTTGGAGGTCCGGTGTAGTTTTAGGCTTGAATTGGCTAAGGTTGAATTTTGGCGAAATCCAAATGATAGGTGAGATTTTGATCCGGGAGTCGGAATGGAATTCCAATAGTTGTAGTAGCTCCGTTAGGTGATTTTTGATATGCCTGCAAATTTTCAAGTCATTCGGAAGTTGGTCGGGTTTTTGATCGAATGTTGGTTTAGGAAGTTTAGATGAAACTTAGACTTGAATTCGCTTGGATTCGATGAATTCCGTGTTTATGGGCATGTTTTTAGGATTGGAAAAAGTTTGTATCATGTTTTGGAGTATGTTGGTAGTTTTCGTTGGGGTCCCGGGGGCCTCGGGATGAATTCGGGGGTCCACACAGACCATTTTCAGCTAAAATGAACTTCTGAAGTGCCGCAATAAAATTGCAGGTTATTTGTTCTTTGCAATCGCGTATATGGCCACGTGATCGCGTAGTGTATCGGAGGGAGCTGGCAGGTTTGTTCTTCGCTATCGCGATATGAGGGATGCGATCGCGTAAGGTGAATGATTCGTTCATCGCGATCGCGAGGCCCTTCATGCGATCGCGTAAGGTTTAATTCGAAAGCAGTGCGATCGCGGAGAGATCGTTGCGATCGCGTAGAGTTGCTAGGCTTGTCACTGCGTTCGCATCTGGGCCCACGTGATCTCGTAGAAGGAAAACTGGTCGCCCAGAAGCTTTGCATCGCGATCGCGTGCCAAGGGCTGCGATCGCGTAGGATATTGAGGTCTGGCAGTAAGTTTAAGTCCAGAACATTTCACCGCGGCCATTTACACAAAAACCTCCATTGTTGAGTATTAGGGAGCAAAATCGACGGGAAATTTCAGGGATTTCACTGGGTTTTCATCGGAGGTAAGTTTTATGGTCCAAATACGTGTTTTTATCTTAGAATCCTCCTCTATTTCACTGATATTGGAAGAATTAATGGGGGAATTTAGCCCTAAGCCTGGGTTATTGTAAAACGTTGATTTGAATGGGCAAACGGAGTCCGATTTTGACAAACTTTATATGTATGGACTCGTGTTGAGATAAGGATTCCAAAAATGTAACTTTTGTAATTTTTTGAGAAGCGTACCAAAAGTCGGATTTTGATAACTTCGTGGGTTTTGGTGTAAATCGAGTTATTTCGATTGGGTTATGTCTAATTAGCCTATATTTATGTACTCTCACTGATTTTGAGTAGATTTTGCATCCGAGGAGATTGATTTGCAAGGCAAGTGCAAAACGGACTAGGACTTCTACCGGTTTGAGGTGAGTGGTGGAAGTAAATAATGTACTAAGGGTTTGAAACCACGTACTTGCACTATACAGTGCTATGTTGAGATGAAACACGTGTCATGTGACTGTCGTGGTGGAATTGTGATTGGGGGATTAGACTTGGTCCTTCCCAACTGATAGTTTATCATGTATTATGACTGAGAATGAGCTTATAACTGTGTAGTTGGGCTGGTAGCCATGTTTGGGGCCTTCTGCCAACCTGTAGAGTATTAGGGAAACCTGTAGAGCTAGGTGACCCTTATATCATGTTGGAAACATACACTCAGCCGTAATTTTAGCTATATAGAATATCATGAGCCAGTACTAGATGTGTGCTATGAGAGAGACTACCTAGGATGTGATTCCCCATTCTAGCTGAGTGGGCCCGAAAGGCCAAATCTATACTGATTGAGATAGGGTCGAGGACCCACTATGAGATATTATATATATATATATATATATATTGGATCGGGTTGCACGCCGCAGCACTATATGTAGTGGATCGAACTGCATGCCGTAGTGATATACATATGTGGATCGGACTGCACGCCGTAGTGAGATATATGTTGATCGGACTGCACGCCGCAGTAATATACATGTGGGACAGACTGCACGCCACAGTATATTTGCGATTACGCTGTAGGAGCCCCTTCGGAGTCTACACACATTCCCAGTGGGCGCTGGTATATATTATTGGATCGGGCCGCATGCCGCAGCAGTATATTTATATAAATATATATTGGATCAGACTGTACGCGGCAATAATATATGTGTGGATCGAGCTGCACGCCGCAATGTTATATACATATTAGAGCGGGCTGCACGCCGCAGCATTATACATATATACATATATATACCTATATATATATTGGAGCGGGCTACGCGCCGCCGCATCATATATATATATATATATACACATATATAAACATTGGATCGGCTGTACGCCGTAGCAGTATAAGTGAGGACTAGGTCAGTGTGGGACCATGGTGAGATAGATGTGGACTGGAAATGGGGGTATTCACCGTAGAGATGACTTACCTGTGAGGTTATACTTAGAACTGTTTAGTAATAGTACTCGTGTTCTTATTTTCAGTTGTTGTTTATTATTATTACTCACCGAGTTGAAATATACTCACCCCACTCCCCTGCACTTTTTTTGTAGATTCACAGGTTCCAGCGAGCAGTTGAGCTACCGCAGTTGCTATATCACTACTATTCCGAGGAGACTTCGAGGTAGCTGCCGACGTCCGTAGGACCTGATCTCTCCCTATTGTCATTTTGTTTCCTTCATTCTACCTAGACTTGTATTGTGTAGGATATTTCGTTGTAGAGGCTCAGACTTGTGACACCACGATTTGGTTGGGACTGTATTTTGTATGCTTCTACTTCCGCATTTATCATTTTTATACTTTAATATGCTATTAAAGTTAATTTATCATCTGTAATTAGTAACTGGCTGGTTTAAATGGATAACATGGTCAGGCTTTGTCTTCACGAGAGATGCCATCACGACCGGAGCGGGGTTTGGGTCGTGACAAGTTGGTATCGTAGCCTAGGTTACATAGTTCTCACGAGTCATAAGCAGGTTTAGTAGAGTGCCGTGGATCGGTATGGAGACATTTGTATTTATCCTCGAGATGCTGCAGAACCTTTAGGTAAACTTCACATTCTTGAATTCTTTTCGTGCGATTACTTTTGATTTAAACTGAACTTTGACATTCTATTCTCTTGCAGATGGCGAGAACTCGAGCTTCCGGACGAGGTGGACGACCACCACTACCACCTGCTAGAGGCCGTGGACGTGGCCGTGGTCGTTGCGGAGGTAGGGCAGCTGATGCAGTGCCAGCTGACCCACAACCTCCAGTTGCTGAGGCTCCAGCAGCAGCACCACTTCAGGCACCAGCTGTGCCCATTGTTATTTCGGGTCTACAAGAGACCCTGGCTCAAATATTAGCGGTTTTCACTGGCCTAGCACAGGCAGTTTCAGTTACCACCGCAGCAGCTGCATCAGAGACTGGGGGTGGTCATCAGACCCCCGCAGCACCCACTCTAGAGCCAGCAGTGCAGGGCCTGCAGACATTGAGGCTCCTCCTGTTTAGCTTGTGGTCCCAGTACAGCCAGCTGTTCAGGTCTAGGGGGACAGGGTCCCAGCTATGACCGACGATGAGCAGCGTCATCTCGAGAGATTCAGCAGATTATCTCCTCCTATTTTCAGTGGTGCTCCGGGTGAGGACGCCCAAGGTTTTCTGGAAAGTGCCGTCGGATGCTCCGTACGGCAGGGATCTTGGAGTCCAGTGGGGTATCATTCACTACCTTTCAGTTTCAGGGGCCAGCCTTCGCTTGGTGGGAGGCATATGAGCGCCGCAGGCCGGCAGGGGCAGCACCATTATCATGGCCGGAGTTCTCCACTATGTTCTTGGAGAAATGGGTGCCTCGATCTCAGGAGAGAGGAGATGCGTAGGCTGTTTGAGGGACTCCGCCAGGGAGACATGCCAGTATCAGAGCATGAGATCAAATTCACGGAGTTATCTAGATATGCACAATGGTTAGTTCCTACCAACCGAGAGAGGATTGAGCGTTTTGTTGATGACCTTATCTATCCCATCCGTATTCTGATGGCCCGAGAGAGGGTTTTGAGTCACACTTTTGAGGACGTTGTGGATATCGCTCGCTACATACACAGATCATCGTAGGGAGCATGATGAGAGGGAGGCCAAGAGGCCTCGAGGATCAGCTAGTTCTAGTGGCACCCAGACCTGAGGCCAGGGTCAGCAGAGCAGAGGTCGCTCTTTTAGGTCTTCACATTTGGGTCGCTCAGATTGCCGTGGGTCGTCTTCAAGCCATGGTTATCAGGGTTCGCACCAGAGCCAGCCATCGCTCAACGCTATGCCTGCATAGAGTTCTTCTTAGGCCCCATCTGTCAAGGGTTCTTCTCGACCTAGTTCATCAGCTGGACACTCCAGTGCTATGGGTCCTCATCAGTCTCATCCCCTAGCACCTGGGAGTTGCTTCGTGTTCGGAGAGTTTGGGCATATCCGTAGAGAGTGTCCCCGTTTTGTCCCCCAGGCCATATCATCAGAGGGGGTAGCCCTCATCATCTGGTCCTTCTACTTCAGCACCCACCCCGCCAGCTAGGGGTGAGGGTCTAGCAGGTAGGGGTCGCCCTCGAGGGGGAGGCCGATGAGGCGGACATGCTAGATGCTATGCCCTGTAGGGCCGATCTGAGGCAGTTACTTCTGATGCTGTCATTATATGTATTATTTTAGTCTGCCGAAGAGATGCCTCAGCATTGTTCGATCCTGGTTCCACTTATTCTTGTGTATCTACATATTTTGCTCCTCATTTGGGCATGACCCGAGGGTGTCTTGCATTGCCAGTGCATGTATCTACCCCGGTGGGTAATACTATTATTGTGGACCATGTATACTAGTCCTATCTGGTCACTATTGGGGGTCTGGAGACCCGAGTGGACCTATTTCTTCTCAGCATGATTGATTTTGATGTTATATTGGGCATGGATTGGCTATTTCCATGTCATGCTATTCTGGACTGTCATGCCAAGATAGTCACTTTGGCTATGCCGGTCATTCAGAGGGTCGAGTGGCGAGGCACGACTGATTATGTACCCAGTAGGGTGATATCTTTTCTTAAGGCCCAATGAATGGTTGGGAAGGGATGGCTTTCTTATGTGGCATTTGTGCGGGAGGTCGGAGCTGAGACTCCTAGTATTGATCTATTCCCATTGTGTGGGACTTTCCTTATGTATTTCCCTCAGACCTGCCGGGCATGCCTCCAGACAAGGACATTGATTTCGGGATCGATTTGGTACCAGGCACTCAGACTATTTCCATCCCTCCCTATCGTATGGCACCAGCTGAGCTGAAGTAATTGAAGGAGCAGCTCTAGGAACTAGATAAGAGGTTCATTCGGCCGAGTGTGTCACCGTGGGGTGCACGAGTGTTATTTGTTAAGAAGAAGGATGGCTCTACGAGGATGTGTATTGACTATAGGCAGCTGAATAGAGTAACAACGAAGAACAAGTATCCTCTGCCTCACAATGATGATTTATTTGATCAGCTCCAAGGAGCTAGGGTATTCTCGAAGATTGATCTTCATTCAGGCTACCACCAGCTGAAGATTAGAGAGTCTGATATTATGAAGACAGTCTTCAGGACGAGGTATGGGCACTATGACTTTCCTGTGATGTCTTTTGGGCTAACCAATGCCCCAGCCGCGTTCATGCATCTGATGAATAGTGTATTTCAACCGTATTTGGACTCTTTCGTGATTGTGTTCATAGATGATATCTTGGTGTACTCTCGTAGCCAGGATGAGCATGCTCAGCATCTTAGAGATGTATTGCAGAGGTTGCGGGAGGAGAAGTTGTATGCCAAGTTCTCCAAGTGTGAGTTCGGGCTCGAGTCCGTGGCATTCTTGGGGCACGTGGTGTCCAGTGATGGTATTCAGGTAGATCCGAAGAAGATAAAGGTGGTGCAGAGTTGGCCTAGACCGACCTCAGCTACTGAGATTCATAGTTTCCTGGGATTGGCAGGGTATTATCGCCGATTTGTTCAGGGATTCTCTTCTATTGCTTCACCCTTGACTAGATTGACTCAGAAGGGTGCTCCTTTCGTATGTTCCGAGGAGTGCGAGGAGAGCTTCCAGAAGCTCAAGACAGCACTGACCACATCTCCAGTCTTGATACTGCCGTCAGCTTTAGATCTTTACACTGTGTATTGTGATGCCTCGGGAGTTGGCATTGGTTGTGTGTTGATCCAAGAGGGTGGATTCATTGCTTATGCTTCTCGCCAGTTGAAGCCCCATGAGAAGAACTACCATGTACATGATTTGGAGCTAGCAGCCATAGTTCACGCTCTGAAGATTTGGAGACATTACCTGTATGGTGTCTCTTGTGAGGTGTATACAGATCACCGCAGTCTTCAGCATGTATTCGGACAGAAGGACCTTAATTTGAGACAACGGAGGTGGCTGGAGTTGCTTAAGGATTATGACATCACTATATTATATCATCCGGGGAAGGCCAATGTTGTGGCCGAAGCTTTGAGCCCAAAGGCAGTCAATATGGGCAACCTAGCTTATATTCCAGTTGGGGAGAGGCCATTTGCATATGATGTTCAGGCTCTAGCCAATCGGCTAGTGAGGTTGGATATTTTTGAGCCGAGCCGAGTGTTGGCTTGTGTTGTTTCTCGGTCTTCTTTATATGATCGCATTAGAGAGAGTCAGTATGATGACCCACATTTGCTTGTCCTTAAGGACAGAGTTCTACACAATGATGCTAGAGATGTGACTATTGATAGTGATGGTATTCTGAGGATGCAGGGTCGTATCTACGTGCCTAATGTAGATGGCCTTCGAGAGTTGATACTAGAGGAGGATCAAAGCTCGCGGTACTCTATTCATCCAGGTGCCGCGAAGATGTACCAAGACTTGAGACAGCATTACTGGTGGAGAAGGATGAAGATGGATATTGTTAGGCATGTAGCCAAGTGCCTCAACCGCCAGCAGGTCAAGTATGAGCATCAGAGACCGGGCAGTGTTCTTCAGCGTATGGTTATTCCCGAGTGGAAATGGGAGAGGATTACCATGGATTTTGTGACTGGGCTCCCTCGGACTTCGAGGAAGTTCGATTCAGTGTGGGTGATTGTTGATCGGCTGACCAAATCCACACATTTCATTCCAGTATGTACTACTTACTCATCGGAGCGGTTAGCGGTGATCTTTATTCGGGATATTGTCAGGTTGCATTGGGTCCCAGTGTCTATCACATCTGACAGAGGCACTCAGTTCGCTTCTTAGTTCTGAAGAGCATTTCAGCGGGAGCTGGGTACACGGGTTGAGTTGAGCACCACATTTCATCCTCAGACAGACGGACAGTCTGAGCGCACTATTCAGATCCTGGAGGATATGTTGCGTGCATGTGTGATTGATTTTGGAGGTTCATGGGATGAGTTCTTGCCACTTGCTGAGTTTGCCTACAATAATAGTTATCAATCGAGTATTCAGATGGCCTCGTACGAGGCATTGTATGGCAGACGGTGTAGATATCCCGTGGGATAGTTTGAGCCAGGTGAGGATATATTGTTAGGGACTAAGTTAGTTCAGGATGCTCTGGATAGAGTGAAGTTGATTCAGGAGAGGCTTTGTACAACACAGTCTCGCCAGAAGAGTTATGCGAACCGTAGAGTTCGAGAGTTGTCTTTCATGGTCGGTGACAGAGTATTGTTGAAGGTTTCGCCCATGAAGGGTGTCATGAGGTTCGGGAAGAAAGGGAAGTTGAGTCCCGTGTACATTGGTCCTTTTGAGATACTCAGGAGAGTTGGGGAGGTGGCATATGAGTTAGCCTTGCCACCCAGCTTGTCCAGTGTTCATCCAGTATTCCATGTGTCTATGCTCCGGAAGTATATTGGGGATCCGTCTTATGTTCTGGACTTCAGTACGATTCAGCTTGATGGTGATCTATCTTATGATGTGGAGCCAGTGACTATTCTGGGTAGACAGGTTCGAAAGTTAAGGTCAAAGGACATTGCTTCAGTCAAGGTGCAGTGGAGAGGCCGGCCCGCGGAGGAGGCCACCTGGGAGATCGAGCAGGAGAAGCGGAGTAGATATCCTCACCTATTTGAGTCTCCAAGTATGTTTCTTGACCCGCTCGAGGACGAGCATTTTCTTAAGTTGGGGAGAATATGATGACAAGGCCCGTCGTCATGTGAGTTATCACCATGTTATCCCTGTTATATGCTTGTTATTGTTTCAGTACGCATGTTTGGTGAGTTTGAGTCAATTCGGATTGAGTTTGGTTGGAAATGAGACAAATAGGCTCTTAGAAGAAGGAATAGTTGGGAAAAGTCAACTGGATGTTCATTTGTGAGTTAGAGAGCTCGAAATCAAATTCCGACCATTCTGTCAGCTTTGGGAGCTCATTTATGAGTTAGGAGAGCGATCGGAAGTGAATTTGGAGGTCCGGTGTAGTTTTGTGCTTGAATTGGCTAAGGTTGAATTTTGGCGAAATCCGAATGGTAGGTGAAATTTTGATCCGGGAGTCGGATTCCGAAAGTTGCAGTAGCTCCATTTGGTGATTTTGGATAGGCATGCAAATTTTCAGGTGATTCGGAAGTCGTTTGGTCGGGTTTTTGATCGAATGTTGGTTTCGGAAGTTTAGGTGAAACTTAGGCTTGAAATCGCTTGGATTCGATGAATTCCATGTTTAAGGGCATGTTTTTAGCATTGGAACAAGTTTGTATCGTGTTTTGGAGTATGTTGGTGGTTTTCGTTGGGGTCCCGGGGGCCTCGGGATGAATTCGGGGCTCCAAACGGACCATTTTAAGCCAAAATGAACAGCTAAAGTGTTGCAATAAAATTGCAGGTTATTTGTTCTCTGCGATTGCGTATATGTCCATGCAATCGCGTAGTGTATCGGAGGTAGATGGGAGGTTTTTTCTTCTCGATCACGATATGAGGGATGTGATCGCGTTAGGTGAAGGATTCGTTCATCGCGATCGCGAGGCCCTTCATGCGATCGCGTAATGTTTGATTCGGAAGCAGTGCGATTGCGTAGACTCGCTAGGCTGGTCACTGCGATCGCGTAGGGTATTGAGGCCTGGCAGTAAGTTTAAATCCAGAACATTTCATCTGCGGCCAGTTACACAAAAACCTACATTGTTGAGTCTTAGGGAGCAAAATCGACGGGAAATTTCAGGAATTTCATCGGGTTATCATCGGAGGTAAGTTTTATCGTCCAAATACATGTTTTTATCTTAGAATCCTCCTCTATTTCACTGAAATTGGAAGAATTAATGGGAGAATTTAGCCCTAAGCCTGGGTTATGGTAAAACGTTGATTTGAATGGGCAAACGGAGTCCGATTTTGACAAACTTTATATGTATGGACTCGTGTTGAGATAAGGATTCCGAAAAAGTAACATTTGTAATTTTTTGAGAAGCATACCAAAAGTTGGATTTTGACAACTTCGTGGGTTTTGGTGTAAATCGAGTTATTTCGACTGGGTTGTGTCTAATTAGCCTATATTGATGTATTCTCATTGATTTTGAGTAGATTTGGCATCCGAGGAGATTGATTTGCGAGGCAAGCGCAAAGCGGACTAGGACTTCTACCGGATCGAGGTGAGTGGTGGTAATAAATGATGTACTGAGGGTTTGAAACCCCGTACTTGCACTATACAGTGCTATGTTGAGATGAGACACGCATCATGTGACGGGCGTGATGACATTGTGATTGGGGGATTGGACTTGGTCCTTCCCGACCGATAGTTTATTATGTATTATGACTGTGAATGAGCTTATAACTGTGTAATTGGGCTAGTAGCCATGTTTGGGGCCTTGTGCCGATCTGTAAAGTATTTGGGAAACCTGTAGAGCTAGGTGACCCTTATATCATGTTGGAAACATACACTCAGCTGTAATTTTAACTGTATAGCATATCATGAGCCAGTACTAGATGTGTACTGTGAGAGAGACTACCTAGGGTGGGATTCCCCATTCTAGCTGAGTGGGCCTGAGAGGCCAAATCTATATTGATTGGGATAGGGTCAAGGACCCACTATGAGATATTATATATATATATATATATATATATATATATATATATATATATATATATATATATATATATATATATATATTGATCGGACTGCACGCCGCAGTAATATATATGTGGATCGGACTACACGCCGCAGTAATATAGCGTTTGGGCTGACTGCACGCCGCTGTAATATACATGTGGGACGGACTGCACGCCACAGTATATTTGTGCTTGGGCTGTAGGAGCCCCTTCGGGGTCTGCACACATTCCCTGTGGGCGCTGGTATATATTATTGGATCGGGCTGCACGCCGCAACGATATATATATATATATATATATATCTGCACACCGCATCGGTATATTTATATATATATGCATTGGATCGGACTGCACGCCGCAGTAATATATGTGTGGATCGGGCTGCACGCCGCAACATCATAGCGCTTGGGCCGAGGGAGCCCCTCCGAAGTCTGTATACACCCCCAGTGAGCGTCGTCGGCGTTAAATGGAGCGGGTTGCACGCCGCAACATTATACATATATACACATATATATACCTATATATATATTGGAGCGCGCTACGCGCCGCCGCATTATAGACATATATATATATATATATATATATATATATATATATATATATATATATATATATATATATATATATATATATATACACACATTGGATCGGCTGTACGTCGTAGCAGTATGAGTGAGGACTAGGTTAGTGTGGGACCGTGATGAGATAGATGTGGACTGTAAATGGGGGTATTCACTGTAGAGATGACTTACCTGTGAGGTTACCCCTAGAACTGTTTAGTGATAGTACAGGTGTTCTTATTTTCAGTTGTTGTTTATTATTATTACTCACTGAGTTGAAATATACTCACCCCACTCCCCTGCACTTTATGTGCAGATTCACAGGTTCCAAAGAGCAGTTGAGCTACCGCAGCTGCTATATCACTACTATCCCGAGGAGACTTCGAGGTAGCTGCCGACGTTTGCAGGACCTGATCTCTCCCTCTTATCATTTTGGTGCTTTCATTCTGCCTAGACTTGTATTGTGTAGAATATTTCGTTGTAGAGGCTCATACTTGTGACACCATGATTTGGTTGGGACTGTATTTTGTATGCTTCTACTTCCGCATTTATCATTTTGATACTTTAATATGCAATTAAAGTTAATTGATCATCTGTAATTAATAATTGGCTGGTTTAAATGGATAACATGGCCGGGCTTGCCTAGGAATGTGTTGGGCGCCATCACGACCGGGGTTTGGGTCGTGACAATTAGGTGTTCGACTCTTATTTTGATCCGTTGTATAGCATCTACCTGTTGGTGTGGTGAATATGTTCATGTCTCTTAGTGGAAAGGTAAAGTGCACTACGTGTGGTAGTATGAGCTCAGACTTAAGAAGACCGAATGTGTTGTGCTATGTGTATTGTGGTGAAAGGTAGTTGATATATGATATGATTCGAGCAGGTGCAGCGCATGCCTATGTATCAATTCTGATAAGGTAATTTGTGTAGTATTGAGGTTAATGTTGTTGATATATATTGTGATGTCTTGTAGAGTTACGTATGTATTGTTAGGATGGTTTTGGTGATTCTCTGGCAGGTGGATAGGCCAAATTACAAAGGAAACTCTGTCTAAATTTTTGGAAAATTTGGGACTTAGAAAAGATTTTGTCACCTAAGAGTAGGCTTAACTGTTGTGTGTGGTAAAATGCAAGAATTACATAAGAGTTAAGATTTCTGATGACTCGAGCTTCCATAAGAGTTGTATATGACTTGAGTTTAATCCCACTATAACAGTGTGGCATCATTTGAGTAAGAATACCATGAGTGGTTAAAAGTGCCTTGATATATGGCTTCGAGCCAAGTTGGGGAGGTTTTTATTGATTAACTGATTGCACTAAGGTGTGCTATGTCAATTCAGTCTCTAAATATGTTAGTAAAGGTTATATGGTGTGTCGTAGATGTGAAGGAATATTTTGGAGGTTTTGAGTTGTTGTTTATAAAAAATGCTCTCTGCATAGGGAAGGAAGATGGTTATTTGTATCTGTATGAAATCATGTATGTGGTGTCAGAGTACTAACAAGGCACAAGTGGTTCTGTTCAATAAGACAGTTGAATTACAGCTGAATAAGGGTGAATGACGCTCGAGAATGGTGTTGTGGTGTTCAAGATTTTTCTTGTAATAGTCAGCTGTCTTAAGGTTGTGTATATGGCTAGATACTATGGTTTCATTAGAAGGGATCAAGACTTGTGATATGTTATGTTAATCACGGGATTCTAGGTATCCGTATTGGGAAGTAATGATAACAAATTCAGATTCGTAGGAAGTTCTTCAAAATAAAGTATTGTAGAAGGTGGTACTTCTGGGAAACATTTGAGAGAGAGTATTCACCGGCCTGTGAGTCTTAGACCGTGTGATCTTGTCTATGAGTCTCGTGTGGTAACCTGAGTTGAGGTATTGTGATGTTTTAGTAAAGTAGAATATTAAATTATAGATGAATTAGAACGAAAATTAGGATAAATGGAATCTTGATAATAAACCGAAACAGTATGATAGAGACACGAGTAATTCCTGGTATGTGTTTGAAGTAATGAGTCTTGCAGGTATTGTGCAGCAAAGCTCTTGAGTGCTGGCAGTTGCGTAGCTCGATGTGGGTAGAATGACTCAGTCCTAGCAGTTTAGTTTGTGCAATGGTATTGGGAGAAAGAGTTCATGATGTGTTTTACCGTGGTCTGAACATGAGTATATCTTCTGTTGGTATGCGAAGCTTGGAATGTGTAATGATTTTCATCTATATGGGTCATGAAAGTCCTTGACTAGTTGAGTGTGTCGATGTCTGCGGCGTAGGAGAGGAATAGAAATTTCCATGTTATCTGAGTGTGGAATGGTATATGCGATGTTCTATGAAAAGTTCATAATGGCATGTTCAAGGTTTGGGTCAAGTTCACAATATAATGGTAAGTCATTAGAATTCTGGAGCAGTGCGGGCAGCTGTAGATAAATTAAGAATCAAACTTTCTGGTGATTAAGGAAAAATAGTACGGATGTTCTAGTGATTTGATGGGGTATATGTTCAAAAGGTCATGATAATGTAAACTGATAATATCTGGTGGTATTGCGGTACACTCTCGTTGGATCGACTATAATAATTGAGTCGTTGATGGTATAGTGAAAATTCTGAATGGCTTTCGTTGTATGTATGGACGCTTGAAGTGTGTTATGTACTCGTACGGTGGAGTGTGGAATCAGGTATAGTGATTCCTGTGTTATATATGTGTTGGAGACTAGAAGTTCTCGTAATCCGCCTACGCAGTGGTTGTATATCGTGTGTATCGGCACCGTTTAGCGGTTGTTGGAAATTGGAAGCACTAGTGGCTCTCTCTTTGCTTGATATGATGAATTTGGTGATGATATTTGATTGAAAACTCGTTGTCTAGACTAATGTGATATGGACTATGTCAGAAAATGCCACAAATTGCGTAACAGAGTGCATCAGATTATGTTCCAGTAGGCTAGTTGTACCCCAGGACCAGCGGACGACTGGTAGGTATTGCTTTGTTAGTTGGGCCTTCGTGGCGGATGTCAGTGCAGAGGTATCTACCATTGATTCATTTCCGGAATTGAGGAACTTTGTCGGATGCGTTTCTTCTGGCCGAGTTTGAGGCTATATATGTTTATTGTAATGAGCAAACTCGATGTGCATTTCCTCTTGCGATATTTATGCGTGGATCGGGTGGCACGCTGCCACGGGTTATTTGGATTGGCTAGCACGTTGCCATAGGTATGGTATCTGGATCGGGTGGCACGCCGCCACGGGTAGGTTAATGCTGTGGGTTGCACGCCGCAACGGTGTGATGTGGAGAATAGTTTCCTATATGTTACCTTGTATACAACACTTCTTGGCTTCGAGGAAAAGTCCGTATTGGATACCGCTCAGCGAATAGCACATCGGTTGTGTCCTTTCAGGATTTGATAGCGTATATTAACTGTATCATCGCGGGTGTGATTGAATGCTTGAGTTCAGACCTAAATATGTGTGTGGCTGACCGTATTGAGCATGGTGACTTGAGTTGCTTCATGAGTAATAGTGTTTGGATAGAATCAAGAGTTGTGTCAAGGCCACGTGATGTTATGACCTTTCGAGGAGGATTCAGGTACTCTATGACGTGAGACGGGATCTCAGTTCTGTATTATGATGGTACGGAGGAATTGAATTACAGCTCTTTTGTTTGAGTCAGTTGTTATGATATGAGTATGTTCGAACGTTTCTTATTGGAGCCTGTGTTGTGCTCATCGCGGCTTAGGCCGGTGTCGAGGTATCATATCACCAGTGCAGTGTATTATCATCCAAATGACCGTTGAATCATTAATGAGTGTGAGCATGTGTGATTTTAGCTGGTTAGAAAGGTAATATTGAGGCTTGGCTCCGAGATCTGTTGTGGTATCAGTCAAAAGGGAAATGGATTCATGAATGGTTGACCTGAGAGATGGATTCGATATATAGCGTGTTTCGGTTGCTGTGGGCAGTATATTAATGTGTTGGAATAAGACTTTAGCTAATGAGAAAGGTTTTTCTATAGTGTTTGGTCATTGTGGCAAATTGTTGTGAATATATGTCATCGTCTCGAGTGTTTGGGTTGTGTAGTATATCACAGGATCCCACCTGGAGTGGTAAGTATGGGTTATTGCAGTTGGTTCTGGTTTATTCTGAGTATAAACGTGGGGTTATGATCAAGTGTGTGTGGCTTAGGGAAGTTCAATGTGGTTTATGGTTTAGACGGGCTGTGAAATTCTAGCTATGTTGTGTATTAGACTTATGTGAGATAGGGTGACGTGGGATCTCCCCGAGTATATGCTTGGTAAGTTCATTCATCTGTTTGGGTTGTTTCTAGTATGACTCTGAGTCCGCTCGAGGACGAGCGTTTCCTTAAGTTGGGGAGAATGTGACGACCCGGTCCTTTGTCACATAAGTTACCGCCCATGTTTCCCCGTTATATTCTTGTCCATGTTCCAATATATGTGTTTGATGAATTTGAGTCATTTCGGATCGAGTTTGGCAGGAAATGAGACAAATAGTCTCTTTGTTGAAGGAATAGTTGGAAAAGTCAACCGAATATTGACTAGTGAGTTAGAGGGCTCAGAATCGAATTCTGATGGTTTGGTAAGCGAAGCATGGTATGTGTAATGATTTTATTCTATATGGGTCATGAAAGTCCTTGACTAGTTGTGTGCGTCGAAGTCTACGGCGTAGGAGAGGAATAGAAATTTCCATGTTATCTTAGTGTGGTATGGTATATGCGATGTGCTATGAAAACTTGATAATGGCATGTTCAAGGTTTGGGTCCAGTTCACAATATAATGGTAAGTCATTAGAATTCTGGAGCAGTGCGGGCAGCTGTAGATGAATTAAGAATCAAACTTTCTAGTGATTAAGGAAAAATAGTACTGCTGTTCTAGTGATTTGACGGGGTATATGTTCAAATGGTCATGATAATGTAAACTGATAATATCTGGTGGTATTGCGGTACTCTCTCGTTGGATCGACTATAATAATTGAGTCGTTGATGGTATAGTGAAAATTCTGAATGGCTTTCGTGGTATGTGTGGATGCTTGATGTGTGTTACGTACTCGTACGGTGGAGTGTAGAATCAGGTATAGCGATTCTTATGTTATATATCTGTTGGAGACTAGAAATTCTCATAATCCTCCTACGCAGTGGTTGTATGTCGTGTGTCAGCACCATTTAGCAGTTGTTGGTAATTGGAAGCACTAGTTGCTCTCTCTTTGCTTGATATGATGAATTTGGGTGATGATATTTGATTGCAGACTCATTGTCTAGACTAATGTGATATGGACTATGTCGAAAAATGCCACAAATTGCGTAGTAGAGTGCATCGGATAATGTTCCAGCGGGGTAAATGTATCCTAGGACCAGTGGACGGCTGGTATGTATTGCTTTGTCAGTTGGGCCTTCGTGCCGGATGTCAGTGCAAAGGTATCTACCATTGATTCAGTTCTGGTATTGAGGAACTTTGTCGGATGCGTTTCTTGTGGCCGAGTTTGAGGCTATATATGTTTATTGTAATGAGCAACTTGACTCTATGTTCATTTCCTCTTGCGAGATTTATGCGTGGATCGGTGACACGCCGCCACTGGTTATTTGGATCTGGTGGCACGCCGCCACAGGTATGGTATCTGGATTGGGTGGATCGCCGCCACAGGTAGGTTAATGGAGCGGGTTGCACGCCGCAATAGTGTGATGTAGAGAATAGTTTCCTATATGTTACCTTGTATACAATACTTCCTGGCATCTGAGGAAAAGTCAGTATTGGGTACCGCTCAATGAATAGCACATCGATTGTGTACTTTCAGGATTTGATAGCGTTTATTAATTGTATCACCACGAGTGTGATTGATTTCTTGAGTTCAGACCTAAATATGTATGTGGCTGACCGTATTGAGCATGGTGACTTGAGGTGCTTCATGAGTAATAGTGTTTGGATAGAATCATTAGTCGTGGCAAGGCCACATGATGTTATGACCTTTCGAGGAGGATTCAGGTACTCTATAACGTGAGACGGGATCTTAGTTCTATGTTATGATGGTACGGAGGAATTGAATTACATCTCTTTTGTTTGAGTCAGTTGTTATGATTTGAATATGTTCAGACGTTTCTTTTTGGAGCATGTGTTGTGCTCGTCGTAGCTTAGGCTGGTGTCGAGGTGTCATATCACCAGTGTAGTGTATTATGATCAAAATGACCATTGGAGTCATTATTGAGTGCGAGCATATGTGATTTCAGCTGGTTAGAAAGGTAATATTGAAGCTTGGCTCCGAGATCTGTTGTGGTATCAGTCAAAAGAGAAAGGGATTCATGAATGGTTGACCTGAGAGATTGATTCGATATATCACTTATTTCGGTTGCTGTGGGCAGCATATTAATGTGTTGGAATAAAACTTTAGCTAATGAGAAAGGTTTTTCTGTTAGTATTTGGTCATTGTGGCAAATTGTTGAGAATAGATGTCATCGTCTCGAGTGTTTGGGTTGTGTAGTATATCATATGATCCCACATGGAGTGGTAAGTATGCTTTATTAGAGTTGGTTCTGGTTTATTCTAAGTATAGACGTGGGGTTCTGATCTGGTGTGTGTGGCTTAGGGAAGTTTAATGTGGTTTATGGTTTAGATGGGCTGTGAAATTCTAGCTATATTATGTATCAGAATTATGTGAGATAGGGTGACATGGGATCACCCCCGAGTATATGCCTGGTAAGGTCATTCAACTGTTTGGGTTGTTTCTAGTACGACTCAGAGTCTGCTCGAGGATGAGCGTTTGCTTAAGTTGAGGAGAATGTGATGACCCGGTCCATCGTCACGTGAGTTACCAACCATTTTTCTCCGTTATATGCTTGTTCATGTTCCAATATATGTGTTTGGAGAATCTGAGTCAATTCGGATCGAGTTTGGTAGGAAATGAGACAAATAGTCTCTTTCTTGAAGGAATAGTTGGAAAACTCAACCGGATGTTGACTTGTGAGTTAGAGGGCTCCGAATCGAATTATGATGGTTCAGGTAGCTTCGGGGGTTCATTTGTGGCTTAGGAGAGTGATCAGAATTGAATTTAGAGGTTCGGTGTACAATTAGGCTTGAATTGGCTAAGTTGGGATTTTGGCGAAATCTGATCGATAGGCGAGATTTTGATCCGGGAGTCGGGATGGAATTCCGACAGTTGCAGTAGCTCCGTTAGGTGATTTTGGATATGTCTGCAAATTTTAGGTCATTCGGACATCGTTTGGCCGGGTTTTTGATTGGATGTTGGTTTCGGAAGTTTTAGTTGAAACTTAGGCTTGAATCCGCCTTATTTTGATGATTTCTCTATTTAAGGGTGTGTTTTTATGATTGGAACAAGTCCGTATCATGTTTTGGAGTAGGGTGGAGGTTTTCGTTGGGGTCCCAAGGGCCTCGGGGTGAATCCGGGGGTCCAAACGGACCATTTTTGGCTAATGGAACAGTCAGATTTGCTGTCATAATTGCAGGGTTATTTTGTTCTCTGCGATCGCATGGGGAGGCCTGCGATCGCGTAGAAGGAATTTGGGGGGCAGTCTCTTTGTTCTCTGCGATCGCATGGTCTTGGCTACGATTGCATAGTAATGGGAACGCGGTCACATAGAAAGATTGGAGGGCAACTGATTCTTGCACTATGCGATCGCATATGGATTGTTGCGATCGCATAGAGTATTTTGGAGGCCAAGGAATTTGTTCATCACGATCGCATGCCCAGTGATGCGATCGCATAGAGTTAAATGGACTAACATAATGGTTTATATCATAACATTTCAGTCATGAACCATTAGTATTTTTCCTCTATTTTTGAGTTCTTTGAGAGCCAAGCAACGGGATTTGAAGGGGTTTTCATCGAGAAATCATTGGAGGTAAGTTTTATGGTCTAAATACCTGATTTTATCCTAGAATCTTCATCTATATCACTGAAAATTGAGGGATTTAAGGTGTATTAATGGGGGATTTTTGTTCTAAGTCTGGGTTATGGGTAAATCATAGATTTGAATGGGCAAACGGAGTCCGATTGTGATAAACTTTATATGCATGGACTCATGATTTTCGGTGTAATTCGAGTTATTTCGATTGTGTTATGTTCTTTTAGCTTATTTTGATGTTTTCTTATTGGTTTTGATCAGATTTGGAATTCGAGGAGGTTGATTTGCGAGGCAAGCGAAAAGCGAGCTAGGAGTTCTGCCGATTCGAGGTGAGTGGTAGTAATAAATGATGTACTGAGGGTTTAAAACCCTGTATTTTCACTATGCAGTGCTATACTGGGATGGAACACGTGTCATGTGACGAGCGCGGTGGTGGTGTGACTGGGGACTTGGACTTAGTCCTTCCCGATTGATAGTTTACTGTGCATAATAATTGAGACTCGGCTTATATCTATATATTTGGGCTAGTAGCCATGTTTGGGGCCTTGTGCTGATATGTAGAATATTAAGGAAGCATGTAGAGCTAAGTGACCCCTATATCATGTTGAACACATACTCTCAGTCGTATTCATAGTTGTATAGCATGTCATGAACCAGTACTAGATGTGTACTCTAAGTGAGAATACCTAGGGTTGAATACCCTTCTCTAGCTGAGTGGGCCCGAGAGGCCGAGTCTATATTGACTGAGAGGGGTCGAGGACCCACTGTGAGGTAATGATACATATACCGGATCAAGTTGCACGCCACAGCAGTATATACATATACATATACTGGATCGGACTGCACGCCGAAGTAATATATATATATATATATATATATATATATATACATAAATACGGATCGGGGTGCACGACGCAGTAATATATACATAAATATGGATCGGACTGCATGCCGCAGTATCATAGCGCTTGGGCAGAAGGAGCCCCTACGGAGTCTGCACACACCCCCAGTGAGCGCACTATATATTATTGGATCGGGCTGCGTGCCGCAGTAGTATATCTATTATATTGGATCGGGCTCCACGCCACAGCACTATATATATTGGATCGGGCTGCACGCCACAACAGTATATCTATTATATTGGATCGTTCTGCATGCCGCAGCACTATATATATTAGATCGGGTTGCATGCCGCAGCAGTATATCTATTATATTGGATCGAGCTGCCCGCCGTAGCACTATATATATTGGATCGGGCTGCACGCCGCATCATTATATATACATATATACATATATTGGATAGGGCTGTGCGCCACAGCAGTATGAGTGAGGATCGGGCTGCACGCTGCAGCAGAGTTAGATCAGTGTTGGATCAGAGGTAGATCAACGTTGGATCAGAGTGAGACAGTAGTAGACCGGAACCAGACTTAATTGTAGAGATGTTTTACCGGTACGATAGTTCTTAGAATTGTTTAGTGATAATACAGGTGTTCTTAGTTTTAGTTATTATTTATCATTGCTACTTACTGAGTTGAAAGATACTCACCCCACTCTCTGTACTTTATGTGCAGATATAGGTGTTCAGGAGGGAAGTTGAGCTATCCGTAGCTGCTATTTTACTATTATCTAAGGAGACATCGAGGTAACTGCTGGCGTCCGCAGGACCCGATCTCTCTCTCCTTTCATCCTTTTATGTTATTTTTGTTACTCCATCTTGACTTGGATTGTATAGGGTATTTTCCTTCTGTTAGAGGCTCAGACTTGGGACACCGGATCCGTTGGGCTGTATTTCGTGTATTTTGTTTCTGCATTTGTTGTTTCTATTATAAAAACGGGCTATTAACTCTAATGGATAAATATTTGATTAATAAATGGCTGGTTATCTGGAAAACATGGTCGGGCTTGCCTAGCAATGTGTTGGGCGCCATCATGACCGGGGTCTAGGGTCGTGAAAGAACCCTTTCTAGAAGGTTCTAGTGGCATCTACCCTATTCCATAACCTTTAATAGTCTAAACTACCCTCACTTGCTTTCAATTTTCACTCAATTGCTCTTTTGTTATGCCTAGAATACCCTTCGCCCTTTATCTAATTACCCGTGAACCACACTGGATTTCCAGTTATACCCTTACCCCTTAGGTTTATTACAGCATACCAGCCTTCCCTAAATTAACCCTGCCTTTTCTCTTTATTTACCTTTTAACCCTAATATTAATCAAATACCCAAAAGTCAAAGTCAAAATTGATTTACAAAATCAACCAAATAATAGTCAGTTTCAAAGATAAAATAAAATTAGAATCTAAGTAATCAGTTATTGAGATTCAAAAGTGCATTTGAACAGATGTAGAATCTAATTAACAGAAGAACATAGTTACTAATTTGATTTTAACAATTAAAACCCTAAAATCTAAGTGTGACAATTATGAGCAACAAAACATACGATTTTGACCAAGAACATATTTAGAGAAGAGAAATTATGGCCATATGCAATACAAGTAAGAAGGATCAGAAAATAAAAAGGGTTCAGAATACTTATCTTTTACTTCTTTTATTTTATTTTCTTTCTTTCTTCCTTCTGTTTTTCTTTTCTTCATCTTTCTTGATTTTTCAAAACCTTCGAAGTTCTGTATATCGTTTCTTGGATTTTTTGCTCTCATGCAGACTTGCCGAGTCACTTTTTGTAGAAAATACTCTTGAAACATGAAGCTAGGTATTCTGGGGATGTACATGGTGATTTTTGGAACGAAGGTGTTCGCCAGAGTAGGGTTCTGGCGATACCTTTTCAAAGATTTGAGGGTTTTCGGGCTTATTCGAAGGAAACTACTTAGATGGGGTAAAATAGGAGGCAAAGAAGACTATGTGGTGTTAAGGATGGGTTTTGGTTCTAAGGTGGTGTTCGCCGGAGTAGGGTTCCGGCGATACCTTTGGAGTATTTGACGGTTTCTAAGGGTTTTCAAGGGAAGCTAACTGGATGAGGTGAAAGAGAAGACGGAGGAGGTTGTAGGTTGTTCATGGCGGTTCAAGCAGAGACGGTGGTGTTACACCACCGGTAGGTTTCCGGTGATGGTTGAGACCATCCTAAGGCGGCTAGGGTTTCAGATTGGGACGAAGGGTATGAAAATGAGATTTGTATGTAATATTTGTGTGTTTAATAACCATTAATGATCTGAGACCATTGGATCGCATGAACCAACGGCTCAAATTCATTACCCCCCAGAGGACGTCGTTCCATTTAAGTGGTGTCTTAAACGTGTCCATTGAATTAGTTATATTAACGGCTTAGATTAGTTTCAATATACGACGTCATTTTTATTTATTAGGTGACCATTACTCTAAGCTATTTGATCAAAGCTTCAACGGTCTAGATTTATTATCCCTGAACGGTGTCGTTTGGCCTAGCCTAGGCAGACCGAGTTCGTTTCTTTTGGGCCTGGACAGTGTTATACGCTTTGGGCTACTAGTTTTTCTATTTTTGTATTTAGCCCATTATTTTTTGTATTGCATTATTTTATTTTTGCATTATACTTTTCTTTGTATTTTTAAATTTTTGTATTTATTTCCTTTCTACGGGTTTTTTGTATTTTACTCTTGTATTTCTTTTTCTTTTCTATTTTTCTTGTATTTTCTTTTTCCTCTAATTTTTCTTATTTTTTAATAAAATTAAGAATTAAGTAATTAATTTCTATTATTTTTTAGTCTTTTCTAATTAAAAACAAATAGATGTGTATTTTGATTTTTTTTGTTTTGTTTCCAAAAATCATAGAAACAAAATCCTGGTATTTCTACCTATTTTATGAATTATTATTGTGCACACAATTATCAAAAAATTGCAAAAAAAATTTCAAAAATTATTTTGCATATATTTGGGAATAATTTGCTTAGGGAAAAAATCACGTGCCCGCAGCTAGGACTTTAGATTTTTGGTAGAAGATGGCTAGATCTTAAATAGGTGTTTGGAATTACTACCCAAAAATAAGGGTTAATGGCTTATTGCAAAAGATGCCAGACTCACAATTTAGCCAAGGTAGGATGTCTTAGTATATCAGCATTTGAAATCCATTGGGCTTTCAGCTTTTACCTATTTTTGGAGCCCAATAATGGGCCAAGGCAGATTCTGTCCAATAGGCCCAATGCCTTTAAGAAGTCTGTGAATATTTTATACATTTATTTTATAGATGTTGGCCCAATTCTATAACTAAATAAGTAAATTGGTGACTTTACATAAATGTCACAGTTTAAAATAAATATAACAAATTTTTAGCATGAAATTCAATATTATAGATATGGCAAGAAAATATTCATATTTGTAGCACAAATTTCCATTAAAATAGGAATATTAACTATTAATCCCTAAACATAAGAAATTTGAGAGAAAAGTTAATAATTATTTGTACAAAAATTATATTTTTTTCGCTCATTATCTATTAGCTTTCCTTCTTTTTCTTCGTCTTCTTAATTTTGTTTCTACCGAAGCCACTATATTTTTTAACGTTGTTTATTTATTTTATTTTTAATCATCTTTCTTAAGTTTTTCTCATACTTCTTTCTTCCTTTCCTAACATAAATCTCTTATTTCGATAATACTATACGTGTGACGACCCAAAGGGTCATCACTTGTTTTCTCAATCATTTCGAGCTTCTGAGGCCTTGAAAATCTCATTTATAGTAATCTAGATTTGCCTCTGCAGTCCGGGCGCGAAGCCGGAAAATTTTTATGTTGAATATATATGAATTATGTGAAAACTTTGAAGAATTTTAATATAAATATTGATATGGTTGACTTTGGTCAATAGTTTTGGTAAACGTACCCGGACCCGTGATTTGATGGTCTCAGAAAATCCGTAGAAAAATATGGAACTCGGGCATATGCTGGAATCAAAATTCGAGGTCCAGAACCCCGGTAAAAGAAATTTTCTGTTAAATTGTTTTTTAAAAATGTTTAAGGAAAATGAAACTGAAATTTGATCAAAATGTAATGGTATCGGGCTCGTATTTTGGTTCTGATACCCGGTACAGGTCATATATGTTGGTTAAGTGCTTCCTGTAAAGTTTGGTTGAAAACATATGTCGTTTGACGTGTTTCGACCTTGGAAATTTGAAAGTTTATGAAAATTTGGAAAGATTCTAGAGTTTTAAGGCTCAATTCATTAATGTTGATGTTATTTTGGCGATTTGATCATGCGAGCATGTTCGTACGATGTTTTTGAGTTAGTGTACATATTTGGTTTGGAGCCCCGAGGGCTCGGGTGAGTTTCGGATAGGTAACGAGATGTTTTGGACTTAGAAAATCTGGTATTTTTGATGTCTGCTGGTATCTGGTACGTTACTCTATGTGATCGCAAAGAAGCCCCTGCGATCGTATAGAGTTAATTTTTTGTTGCCCATTTTTGTTCTATGCGATCGCATAGCTTTGTCTGTTCATTCTATGCAATCGCACAGCTTTCTCCGTGATCGCATAGAGTAAATGTTGAGGCCCAAAAATTCTTCTATGCGATCGCATCCCAGTCCCTGCAATCGCATAGAGCAAAGTCCACCCCCCTCATTTTTCCTCTATGCCATCGCATTCCTTCCCTTGCAATCGCATAGAGCAATTTTTAGGCCCCTCACTTTTCTTCTATGCGATCGCATCCCAGGCCCTGTGATCGCATAGAGTAATTTTTCTGCCTAGTGATTTAAGTTCTGAAATAGAACAGAAACGGGATAAAAATCCTATGAATCAGAAAGAGCTCAATCTCTCTCTTTTCCACAGCATTTTGGGCGATTCTTGGTCAATTCTTCATCAAACTTGTTGGGTAAATGATTCTTGACTCATGTTCTTCATATTCCATCAATATTATTCGAATTCTTAGGCCTAAACATGTGAAAATAGGTATAAAATTTGACAATTGGGTAGAGTTAGGTTTTTCAAAGAATTTGCAATCTAGACCTCGTTTTGGGGTCGAACTTAAGAACAACTTACATACTTGAACTCGTGGATGAATGGGTGAATTTATTTTTGTTCGAACCTCGTGTTGACCACGTGGGCCCGGGGTCGATTTTTACTATTCCGGGCAGAATGTTGGAAAGATTATATTTGACTATTTAAACTATTCCAGGATTTCATATATATTTGCCAAGAGGTTCTCCGTACTCTTGGTATTGTGGAGGCTAATGGTGTTGATTTTGCCACTTTTCGGTTATCTGGATCCGCCAAGACTTGGTGGAGAGATTATTGTCTATCTAGACCAGCAGGATCACCATCTTTGACTTGGGGTCAATTTGCAGAATTGTTTTTGGAAAAGTTCCTTCGAGCAACTCAGAGGGAGGTTTTGCACAGGCAATTTGAGCGTCTTCATCAGGGTTCTATATCTATCACACAGTACGAGACTAGGTTCATTGACCTGGCACGTCATGCCATTATCGTACTTCCCACAGATAGAGAAAGGGTGAGAAGATTTATTGATGGCTTGAGTCAGCCAATCCGTCTGGAGATGGCTATAGGAGCAGGGACCAAAATCACTTTTCAGGAGGCGGCCAATGCAGCCCGCCGGATCGAGATGGATTTGTCTCAGGGAGCAGGTCATGGGTCGGATAAGAGGCCGCATAATACAGGCAGGTTTAGTGGTACCTCATCTGGAGGTAGAGATTCGTCTGGTAGAGGCTATCCTCCTAGGCCTTATCAGTCTGCCCTTCAGTCTTCCGACATCCCATCAGGTAGTCGCGATTCTCTGCCACATTACTCTTATCAGCAACTGTACAGTGCATCATCAGCACCTATCAGTGCACAGCCACTTTAGAGTTTCCAAGGTGATCATTCGGGTCGGCAAGGCCAGTCCTAGTTTTCTCAGCTTCCGCGTTCAGACGGGTGCTATGAGTATGGAGATTTGGGTCACATCAGGGGACATTGCCCGAGATTTAGAGGTGCTCAGTCGCAGCAGCAGGTTTCTCATTCTATGGTTCAGCCCCGGTTCCCCAACAGCCTGCCCAGCTAGCTAGAGGCGGGGGTAGAGGAAATAGAGGTGGAGGCGGAGGTCATAGAGGTGGAGCTTAGACCGATAAAGGTAGAGACCAGCCAGCAACTGATCATCCCGGATCTATTGCTCAAGTTGGTAGGGCCCTACCCCGATGCTATGCACTTCCTCCTAGACTAGAGGTTGAGTCCTCAGATGCTGTTATTACAGGTATTATTTTGGTTTGTGATAGAGTGGCATCAGCATTATTTGACCCTGGGTCTACATATTCGTATGTGTCTTCCTATTTTTCACCGTACTTGGTTTAGCCTAATGATCTACTGGGTGTTCCTATTCATGTGTCTACACTAGTAGGTGATTCTATTGTGGTTGAGCGAGTTCATCGGTCATGTATTGTGGTGATTGAGGGTCTTGATCCCCGTGCTGATTTATTGATCTTAAATATGGTGGACTTCGATATTTTATTCGGTCTGGATTGGATATCTCCATACCATGCTATCTTGGATTGCCATGCCAAGACTGTGACCTTAGCTTTGCCGAATTCTCCTTATATAGAGTGGAAAGGAATTCTGGTCATACTGGCTGCAATGTCATTTTTATGTTAAGGCTCAACGTATGGTTGAAAAGGGATGTTTGGCTTATTTAGCCTATGTCCGTCATTCTAGTGCTGAGGTTCCTTCTATTGACTCTGTGCCCTTGGTCCGCGAATTTCCTGAAGTGTTTCCTTCAGACCTGCCAGGTATGCCACCCGACAGGGATATTGATTTTTGCATTGCCTTGGCTCCAGGAACTCAGCCCATTTCTGTTCCCCCATATCGTAGGATTCACCATAGTTAAAATAATTGAAGGAGCAGTTTCAAGATTTACTTGAAAAGGGTTTTATTAGACCCAGGTTTTCGCCGTGGGGTGCACCGGTTATTTGTAAAGAAGAAAGATGGTTTGATGAGAATGTGTATTATTTATCGGCAGTTGAACAATGTGACTATCAAAAATAAATATCCACACCCGCGAATTGATGATTTATTTGAATAGCTTTAGGGTGCCAAGGTCTTTTCGAAGATAGCCTTGAGATCTGGCTATCATCAGCTGAAGATTAGGGCATCTGATGTCCCTAAGACAACATTCCGCACTCGGTACAGACATTATGAATTCCTGGTCATGTCTTTTGGGTTAACACATTCCCCAGCAGCTTTTATGGAATTGATGAATCGAGTACAAGCTTATTTAGACTTGTTTGTAATAGTCTTCATTGATGACATATTAATATACTCCCGCAATCAGGAGGAGCATGCGCAGCATCTCAGAGTGGCTCTGCAGACTTTGAAAAATAGCCAACTATATGCAAAATTTTAAAAGAATGAATTTTGGCTAAGTTCAGTTGCATTCCTGGGTCATATTGTGATGGCAGAAGGTATTCAGGTTGATCCAAAGAAGATTGAGGCAGTCAAGAACTGGCCTTGACCGACATCAGCCACAGAGATTCGGAGGTTCATGGGATTAGCGGGTTATTATCGGTGATACGTGGAGTGGTTTTCATCTATTACAACCCCCACTGACCAGATTGACGCAGAAAGGTGTTCAGTTCGAATGGTCAGATGAATGTGAAGAGAGCTTTTAGAAGCTCAAGACAGCCTTGACCACAGCATCGGTATTGGTTTTACCCACAGGTACGGGACCTTATACTACTTATTGTGATGCTTCCCATATTGGGCTTGGTGCACTGTTGATGTAGGATGGCAAGGTTATCGCCTATGCTTCAAGGTAATTGAAGATTCATGAAAAGAACTATCCAGTCCATGATTTTGAATTGGCGGCGATTGTTCATGCATTGAAGATTTGGAGACATTATTTGTATGGAGTGACATGTGAAGTATACACCGATCATAAGAGTCTTCAATATTTATTTAAACAGAAGGAGTTGAATTTGAGGCAAAGAAGGTGGCTATAATTACTAAAAGATTATGATGTCACCATTCTATATCATCCGGGAAAGGCAAACGTTGTGGCCGACGCTTTGAGTAGGAAGTCAGCTAGTATGTGCAGTCTTGCTTATATTCCAGCCAATCAGAGGCCGCTTGCTTTGGATGTTCAGTACTTAGCCAACCAATTTGTGAGGTTGGATATTTTTTAGCCTAGTCGAGTGCTAGCTTGCGCGGTTGCTCGCTCTTCATTATTGGAGCGTATCCGCGATCGGCATTCAGATGATCCTCATTTATGTGTCTTTAAAGACATGGTTGAGCGAGGAGGTGCCGAGCAGGTTACCTCAGATGCTGATGGAGTTTTGAGATTGCAAGGGCAAATTTGTGTACCGAATGTTGATGGACTTTGAGAATTGATTCTAGAGGAAGCTAATAGTTCGCAGTATTCTATTCATCCAGGCACAACAAAGATGTATCAGGATCTGCGGCAACGTTATTGGTGGCGTAGAATGAAAAAGGACATTGTGGAATATGTGTCACTGTGTTTGAATTGTCAACAGGTTAAATATGAGCATAAGAGACCTAATGGTTTATTTCAGATAATTGAGCTTCCTGAATGGAAGTGGGAGCGGATCACTATGGACTTCATTTCTGGTCTTCCGATGACTCAGAGGAAGTTTGATGTTGTTTGGTTTATTGTTGATAGGCTGACCAAGTTATCTCATTTTATTCCGGTTGCCACCACCTATTCGTCTGAGAGATTAGCTGGGATTTGTATCATCGATGTTGTTCGCCTTCATGGTGTGCCTATCTCTATCATTTCAAATCGAGGCACGCAGTTTACCTAACATTTCTGGAAGGCGGTTCAATGAGAGTTGGGCACCCAAGTCCAGCTAAGTACAGCCTTTCATCCCCAGACGGACGATCAGCATGAAAGGACTATTCAGATATTAGAGGATATGCTTCGAGCGTGTCTTATTGATTTTGGAGGTTCATGGGATCAATTCCTGCATTTGGCAGAGTTTTTTTATAATAATAGCTATCAATCGAGCATTTAGATGGCTCCTTATGAAGCCTTGTACGGTATGCAGTATCGTTCTCCGGTTGGATGGTTTGAATCGGGAAAAGCTCGTTGTTGGGTACGGATCTAGTTCAGGAGGCCTTAGATAAGGTCAAGATCATTTAATATAGGCTTCGTACAGCTTAGTCCAGGAAAAAGAGCTATGCAGATTGCAAGGTTCGAGATATAGCATTAAAGGTTGGGGAGCGAGTATTGCTTCGAGTGTCGCCTGTGAAGGGCGTGATGAGATTTGGAAAGAAAGGCAAACTTATCCCTAGGATTATTGGCCCATTCGATATTCTTGATCATGTGGGAGAGGTGGCTTGTAAGCTTGCCTTGCCAGCTGTGCATCCAGTGTTTCATGTATCCATGCTCCAAAAATATCACGGTGTTCCATCGCACGTGTTAGATTTCATCACTGCCCAACTGGACAATGTCACGACCCCAAACCCGATCGTGATGGTGCCCAGCACACTGCTAGGCTAGCCCGACCAATAAACAAAGTCACGGAGCCAGCAGCCCACATTTAACCACTTTTCGGCATAATCAAGATCAAATAATCACAAAGAAAATATTCTAATACGGGGATCACATCCCAAACCAACAAAACCTCCAAAAGACCAGGAGTCACGAGTCATGAGCCTCTACAGAGTGTATAAAGTTTGATAGTGTCTACGATGGTGCTCAAGTGCAAAAATAGATATTAACATGAATAAAAGTAAGATGGAAAGTCATGTCCTGCGGACGCTGGCAGCTACCTCGACTGTCCAAATGCACTCCCGAGCAGCTATAGAATCAGCTCTGCTGTGATGTACCTGGATCTGCACACAAGGTGCAGGGAGTCGGGTATGAGTACTTCCAACTCATCGGTAATAAAAGTAAATAATGCTGAAGGAAAGAAAACCACGCAAGGCACTATCTCATGCTACACAATACAGAACTATCTTTTTATTCCTTTCCAGCATATGTGAGTAGATTATTTAGAAATATCAATTTTTAGCTTTCTTTCTCTCGTGATAACATACCAATACCTGGGTACAATCTCAAGCAGTGCAAGTCTGCACTCAAATTAGCCCCTCAGGCTCAGCACTCCTTAACAATTTCTACCAGGAGATCTGGTCAATAAGGCAAATAATGCTTGTGTGCCAGTAATGTATGAGTGCTAAATGTTATGCCACGTAGTACACGTAAACCAATGTATACATGCCATGCAATGCATATGACGTTGTGGCATACATCCCGATCCATGCAAAGGCGCCCGCGCTCACTGTGGGGGTTCAGACTCCGGAGGGGCTCCTACAGCCCAAGCGCAATATCAATATCACACCTGCTGCGGCGCGCAGCCCGATCCAAATACCACTATGGCGTGCAGTCCGATCCATGCATGTGTATGCATATTCTCACATAAATCGTCATGCTCTAACATATGGCCCTCGGCCCCAATCAGTCTAACAAATAATCAAGAAAAGCCCCTTGGGCAACAGTATCATATTAGCTCACAACTAGAAATATCATTAAGACCTTGTTCAAGTTTTTCATAACCTTATAAAAATGCCGAGTAGAAAAATACCATTTAAAAACCTTAGACCGAGACAAAAATATGCACAGTGTTATAAAGACAGTGATACCAATCTTTAAAGGATTCAAATAATTGGCACGAAGCCCAAGCATGATAATTAGTCCAATTCATGATAATTAATATCTTTTATTAGGATGTCAATTCAATATCAAGCAATTAGGTGTTATTATTCATTACGGGGGACGAACCAAGTCACAATCCCCAATGGTGCTCTACCCCACGCCCGTTATCCAGCGTGCAAGTCACCTTAATACAGCACTAAGATGTGCAAGTCCCGGGTTTACTAACCCTCAGGACATCATTTGCAAGTATTACCCACCTCGATCCGGCAAAAACTCAAGCTTCGCGACGCCTTAGCTCCTCGAACCAGCATCCACGCACGCCAAAACTAGCCAAATTCAGTACAAACATATCAAAATAGGCTAACGGAACAACACCCAATCGAACACAATAAAAATACATGAAAAACTACAAAGTTGCCAAAACCCGACTTTCGGTACGCTTCTTAAAAAATTACAAAAGTTACATATTCGGATTCCTTATCTCAACACGAGTCCATACATATAAAGTTTATCAAAATCGGATTCTGTTTGCCCATTCAAATCGATGATTTACCATAACCCATGCTTAGGGCAAAAATCCCCCATTAATCCTCCCATTTACAGTGAAATAATTGAATATTCTAAGATAAAATCGCGTATTTAGACCATAGAACATACCTCCAATGTTTACCCGGTGAAATCCCCTCTTGAAGCTCTCCAAAATCATCCAAACGAAATGAAGTCAATGAAAGAAATAAACCAATTTTGTGTAAAAAAACGAATCTGCACGTGCTTCGTCGAGTTGTACCTTGCACCTGTGCTACACACCTATTGCTCCAGCAGTCCTTTTCCGTCGATCATAACTTCCAGTACAGGTGTCCAAATTACGAGTTCTTTAGCTTTCTGGAAAATAGACACGAAGGTCTACAACTTTTGTGTTTTGCACTTTTTGTGATTCCTTATATATTACAAAATATCAGCTCCCAAAGTAGCCAAAAAGCTGCTGAAAATCTGCTGCAACAGCAGCTTTTTCCAAAACCAAAAATGCCCGTTAGGCATCCGACATAACTCCGAGGCCCTCGGAACCTCAACAAAAAATACAAACTCAACTTAATACTTCATTCAAACTTTCTCGGATCATAAAAATGGTACCTTAAACATCAAAAATCACCAAAATCCTAGAATTCGATTCAAACTTAAACTTAAACTTTCAAAATTCACATTCGATCAAAAACCCAACCAAACGATGTCCGAATCACCTGAAAATTTGCAGACATGCAAAATTACCTAACGAATCTACTAAAACTGTCGGAATTCCATTCAGACTCCCAGATCAAAATGTCACCTATCGATCGGTTTCCTCCAAAATTCCAACTTCGCCAAAATAAGCTAACTTCTTTACCGGACCTCCAAAATTACTTCCGATTGCGCTCCTAAGTCTTAAATCATTCCCCGAAACCAACCGAATCATTGGAATTAAGTTCCGAGCCCTTTAACTCATAAGTCAACGTTGGATTGACTTTTCCAACTTAAGCTTTCCTTAAAGAGATTAATTGTCCCATTTCCTATCAAAATCGATCCGAATTGAATCAAAGTTTGCACACAAGTCACATTCGACATTACGGACTTGCACAAACTTTCGGAATCGCATTCGGACCCCGATATCAAAATTTTCACTTGCGGACGAATTTTCTCATAAACCTCAAATTCCTATATTTATCCAAATGACTTCAAAATGACCTCCGGACATCCGAATTCACTTCCGATCGCGTTCCCAACTCCAAAATCACCATTCGGATCTATTCCCAGACTTGGAATCCCAAATGGACATCTATAACTCTAAAATGCCTTCCAACCTAAATTTATGAAATTCTTCTAAAATACTAACTTCCACCATACACGCCGAAATGCTCACGGGTTATCAAAAACTAAATCCGGACATACGCCCAAGTTCAAAATCATCATACGAGCATGATGGAACTTTTAGATCCCGATTCCGAGGTCATTTACTCAAAATTCCAATCCTAGTTCATTTCTTCAACTTTAAGCTTTCAAAATGAGAATATTTATTTAGATTTGACTCCAAACTTCCTGAATTTTAATTCTGACCATACACACAAGTCAATATACCTGAGATGAAGTTGTTCATGGCCTCAATCTGCTGAATGATGCGTCGGAGCTCAAAACGACTGGTCGGGTCGTTACAATCTTCCCCACTTAAAGATACGTTCGTCCTCGAACGTGCTGAAAACTACAATGATGTAGTCTCATATAACTTGTTTAACACATCATACACCTTCCCGTGCTACCACTACTTAGTTGAGCACATTAGCTATATAATTTTGTAGATATAATACTTTATTCAAACGAATAAGCCATTAGGCCAAATTCTAACACCCTGAATTTCCTGCCAAGTCTGTTTCCATCATTTGACCACCATATCAATCTCCACACGTTGTACCCAAACCTTAATGCAAAACTTTGTTGAATTTACACTTCGCATCACTTTACTCATATGACTACAATAACATTCTTTATTAACTGCAGTTTCCTACAATACCCAAATACCGATGGAAACCTCTTATTAGTTGAAGTCTTATTCCAACACTTTCATATACTGCCAACGATAAATAAAACACGGGCTAAACCGTAACAATTCCTCAAATCAACCATTTATGAAGCCATTTCTCTTTTGACTGATATTACAACGGATTATTGGAGCCAAACTTCGATATTACCTTTTTATCTAGCTGAAATCAAGTATGTTCGCACTCATTAATGACTCCAATGATCATTTCGATTATAATACACCACAGTGGTAATATGACACCTCCTCATCGGCCTAAGCCACGACGAGCAAAACACATACTCCAATAAGAAATGATCTGAACACACTCGAATCATGACAACTTACACACACAAATGAGCTGTAATTCAAATTCCTCATTTCCATCACAACACATAACTAAGATCTCGTCTCACATCATAGAATTAGCGTGCCTGAACCCTCCTCGAAATGTCATAACATCACGTGGCCTTGCCACGACTCACGATTCTATCAAAGCACTATTACTCATGGAGCACCTCAAGTCACCATGCTCAAAACGGTCAGCCACGCACATATTTATGTCTGAACTCAAGCAATCAATCACACCTGTGGTGATTCATTTAATATATGCTATCAAATCCTAAATGGACACAACCGATGTGCTATTCCCCGAGCGGTACCCAATACGGACTATTCCTTAGAAGCTAGGAAGTATTGTATACAAAGTAACTTATAGGAAACTATATTTTCCACATCAAACTGTTGCGGCGCGCAACCCGTTCCAATAACATACCCGTGGCGGCGTGCCACCCGATCTAGATACCATACCTGTGGCGGCGTGCCACCCGATCCAGATAACTCGTGGCGGCGTGCCATCCGATCCACGCATAAATCTCGCAAGAGGAAATGCACATCGAGTCAAGTTTCTCATTACAACAAACATATATATAGCCTCAAGCTCGGCCACATGAAATGCATCCGGCAACATTCCTCAATACCGGAACTGAATTAATGGTAGATACCTCTACACTAACATCCGCCACAAAGGCCCAACTGACAAAGCAATATCTACCAGCCGTCCGCTGGCCCTAGGGTACATCTACCTTGCTGGAGCATAATCTGATACACTCTGCTACGAAGTTTGTGGCATTTTCTAACATAGTCCATATCACATTAGTATAGACAACCTGACTTATGACAACCAGTCTGCAATCCTATATCATTATTCAAATCCATCATATCAAGTAAAGAGAGAGCCGCTAGGGCTTCCAATTTTCAATAATCGCTAAACGGTGCCGATACACATGATATACCACCACTGCGTAGGTGGATTACGAGAACTTCTAGTCTCCAGCACGTATATAGCACATGAATCACTATGGCTTATTCCACACTTCCCCGTACAAATACAACACATCGCAAACTCTTTCTTCCAATTCATTGCATAAGTTTAACTGCCAGGACTGAGACCTTTTACCCACGTCGAGCTACACAACTGCCAGCACTCAAGAGCTTTGTTACACCATATCTGCAAGACTCATTACTTCGAACACATACCAGGAGTTAATTGTATCCTCATCATACCGTTCCGGTTTATTAACAAGTTGCTCCATTTACCCAATTTCCTTTCTGATTCATCTTAAATGTAATATTCTCTTTACTGTAGCACCACAATACCTCAACTCATGTTACCCCACGAGACTCGTACATAAGACCACACGGTCTAAGACCCATTGGCCACTGAATACTCTCTCAATATTTCCCAGAAGTACCATATTCTACAACACTTTATTTTGAAGAACCTCCTGCGATTTTGAATTTATTATCATTACTTCCCAATACGGATACATAGAATCCCATCATTCACATGATATAACACAAGCCTTGATCTTTTCTAACGAAACCGCCGTCTTTAGCCATATTCACAATCTTAAGGCACCTGACTGTTACAACCAAAATCTTGAACACTGCAAAACCATTCTCGGGCGTCATTCACCCTTATTCAGCTGTAATTCAACCGTCCTATTGAGTAGAACCACTCGTATTTATTTAGAACTCTGACATCGCAGAACATGATTACTTACAGGTACAATTCGCTATCTTTTTTTCTATACACCGAACATTCCTTACCAACAGTAGTTCAAAACATCCTAGTATTTCTTCACACCTACGAAGCACCATAACCTTGTCAGAATTTTCCCAACATACTTAAAGACAGTGCCCACATAGCACACAACCGTGCAATTAGTTCTTTAATAGCAACCTCCCCAACTTGGCTCGAAGCCATTCATCAAAGCACGTTTAACCGCTCATAGCATTATTACTCAAGTGATGCCAAAATGTTTTAATGATATTAAACTCGAGTCATTTATAAGCTTTGGCGGAGACTCGAATCATCTAATTCTTTTGCACTTCTTGTATTCATTCACACACAACAGCTAAGCCCATTCGATCCTTAGGTGACAAAAATCTTTTCTAAGTCTCAAATTTTCGAAATATTTTGACAGAGTTTCCTTTGTAATATGGCCTATCCACCTGCCAGAAAATCACCAAAACCATCCTAACAATACATCAAAAATTTGACAAGACATCATAATGCCCATAGCATAATACATTTAATCTTTCTGAGCCTGAGCTCATACTACCACATGTAATGCATTTTACCTTTCCACTAAGAGACGTGAATATATTCACCATGCCCATAGCTATGGGCTACACAACGAATCACAATAAGAGTCTAACACCTAACAGCTCATCTGTTATCAAGCTGCCATTTCCACAAATGGGAACAATGCTGGTCATACAATCTTCATAATACCGGTTCGTAAAATCAGCACTGTGGTGCTCAAGTCACAGACAAAGAACTGGCCTTAAGTCCTCCCGATTGGCCCAACATAAACTCACGGAGATCATCCCCCTCAATCAGGGAACCACAAGCCATCAAGGCAATTATATTATTGAGCGTTCGAGTGCGCGTACAGGCGTATGGAAGGAATTTCCAAGAATTATATCTCAAGCTGAATCAAGTACGCACGATAAGAATTCCAAGAAATGTGAAGTGTTTCCTAAAGGTTTGCAGCCTCCCGAGGATAAGTACAGGCATCCCCGTACCAATCCACAAGACTCAACCAACCGGCTCAAGACTCATGAGGCCTAGTAACCTAGGCTCTGATACCAACTTGTCACGACCCCAAACCCAGTCGTGATGGCGCCCAGCACACTGCTAGGCCAGCCCGACCAATAAACAAAGTCACGGAGCCAGCAGCTCACATTTAACCACTTTTAGGCATAATCAAGATCAAATAATCACAAAGAAAATATTCGAATACGGGGATCACATCCCAAACCAACAAAACCTCCCAAAGACTAGGAGTCACGAGTCATGAGCCTTTACAGAGTGTATAAAGTGTGATAGTGTCTATGACGGTGCTCAAGTGCAAAAATAGATGTCCTGCGGACGCTGGCATCCACCTCGACTGTCCAAATGCACTCCCGAGCAGCTATAGAATCAGCTCTGCTGTGATGTTCCTGGATCTGCACACAAGGTGCAAGGAGTCGGGTGAGAGTACTTCCAACACAAGGTGCAAGGAGCCCCTCGAGCAACAGCGTCATATCAGCTCACAACTAAAAATGTCATTAAGACCTTGTTCAAGTTTTTCATAACCTTATAAAAAAGCTGAGTAGAAAAATACCATTTAAAAACCTTAGACCGAGACAAAAATATGCACAGTGTTATCAAGACAGTGATACCAATCCCCGAAGGATTCAAATAATCGGCACGAAGCCCAAGCATGATAATTAGTCCAATTCATGATAATTAATATCTTTTATTAGGATGTCAATTCAATTTCAAGCAATTAAGTGTTATTATTCATTACGCGGGACGGACCAAGTCACAATCCCTAATGGTGATCTACCCCACGCCCGTTATCCGGCGTGCAAGTCACCTTAATACAGCACTAAGATATGCAAGTCCGAGGTTTACTAACCCTCAAGACATCATTTGCAAGTATTACCCACCTCGATCCGGCGAAAACTCAAGCTCCGCGACGCCTTAGCTCCTCGAACCAGCATCCACGCATGCCAAAACTAGCCAAATTCAGTACAAATATTTCAAAATAGGCTAACGGAACAACACCCAATCGAACACAATCAAATTACATGAAAAATCACAAAGTTGCCAAAACTCGACTTTTGGTACGCTTCTCAAAAAATTACAAAAGTTACATATTCAGATTCCTTATCTCAACACGAGTCTATACATATAAAGTTTATCAAAATCACACTTCGTTTGCCCATCCAAATTGATGATATACAATAACTCAGGCTTAGGGCAAAAATCCCCCATTAATTCCCCCATTTACAGAGAAATAATTGAAGATTCTAAGATAAAATCGCGTATTTAGACCATAGAACTTACCTCCAATGTTTACCCGGTGAAATCCCCTCTTGAAGCTCTCCAAAATCATCCAAACAAAATGAAATCAATGAAAGAAATAAACCAATTTCGTGTAAAAAAAGAATCTGTACGTGCTTCGTCGAGTTGTACCTTGCACCTGTGCTACACAAGTTGTACATCCTATTGCTCCAGCAGTCCTTTTTCTGTCGATCATAACTTCCAGTACAGATGTCCAAATTACGATTTCTTTAGATTTCTGGAAACTACACACAAAGTTCTACAACTTTTGTGTTTTGCACCTTTGGTGATTCCTTATATATTACAAGATATCAGCTCCCAAAGTAGCCAAAAAGCTGCTGAAAATCTGCTGCAACAGCAGCTTTTTCCAAAACCAAAAATGCCCGTTAGGCATCCGAAATCACCCCGAGGCCCTCGGGACCTCAACAAAAAACACAAACTCAACCTAATACTTCATTCAAACTTGCTCGGATCATAAAAACGGTACCTTAAACATAAAAAATCACCAAAATCCTAGAATTCAAATCAAACTTAAACTTAAACTTTCAAAATTCACATTCGATCAACAACCCGATCAAACGATGTCCGAATGACCTGAAAATTTGCAGACATATCCAAAATCACCTAACAAAGCTACTGAAACTGATGGAATTCCATTCCGACTCCCGGATCAAAATATCACCTATCGATCGGATTCCGTCAAAATTCCAACTTCGCCAAAATAAGCTAACTTCTTCACCGGACCTCCAAAATTACTTCTGATTGTGCTCCTAAGTCTTAAAACATCTCCCGAAACTATCCGAATCATAGAAATTCAGTTCCGAGCCCTCTAACTCATAAGTCAATATTGGGTTGACTTTTCCAACTTAAGCTTTCCTTAAAGAGATTAATTGTCCCATTTCCTACCAAAATCGATTCGAATTGACTCAAAGTTTGCACACAAGTCACATTCGACATTACGGACTTGCACCAACTTTGGGAATCGCATTCGAACCCCGATATCAACATTTTCACTTCCGGTCGAATTTTCTCATAAACCTTCAAATTCCTATATTTAGCCAAATGACTTCAAAATGACCTCCGGACATCCGAATTCACTTCCGATCGCGTTCCCAACTCCAAAATCACCAAACCGATCTATTCCCAGACTCGGAATTTCAAATGGACATCTATAACTCTAAAATGCCTTCCAACCCAAATTTATGAAATTCTTCTAAAACACTAACTTCTACCATATACGCCGAAATGCTCACGGGTTATCAAAAATCAAATCCGGACATACGCCCAAGTTCAAAATCATCATACAAGCATGATGGAACTTTTAGGTCCCAATTTCGAGGTCATTTACTCAAAATTTCAATCCTAGTTCATTTCTTCAACTTTAAGCTTTCTAAATGAGAATTTCCATTTAGATTTTACTCCAAACTTCCTGAATTTTAATTCTGACCATACACACAAGTCAATATACCTGATATGAAGCTGTTCATGGCCTCAATCTGCTGAATGATGCGTCGGAGCTCAAAACGACCAGTCGGGTCGTTACAGACAAGGATCTATCTTTTGAGGAGGAGCCGGTAGCTATTCTAGATCGGCAGGGTTGACAATTGAGGTCGAAGAGTTTTCCTTCTGTGCGAGTTTAGTGGAGTGGTCAACCTCCTGAGGCATCGACTTGGGAGTCCGAGTCTGACATGCGGAGCCGATATCCTCATCTATTCCCTGACTTAGGTACTTCTTTCTTTTGTTCTTTCGAGGACGAACAGTTGTTTTAGAGGTGGAGAATGTGATAACCCAAAGGGTCATCACTTGTTTTCTCAATCATTTCAAGCTTCTAAGGCCTTGAAAACCTCATTTATAGTTGTCTCAATTTGCATGCACAGTCTGGGTGCGAAGTTGGAAAATTTTTATGTTGAAATATATAAATTATGTGAAACATTTGAAGAATTTTGATATTAATATTGATATGGTTGACTGGTCAACATTTTTGGTAAACGGACCTGGACCCATGATTTGACAGTCTTAAAAAATCTGTAGAAAAATATGGAACTCGAGCACATGCCCGAAATCAAAATCGGAGATGCAGAACCCCGATAAAAGAATTTTTCTGTTAAATTGTTTTCTGAAAATATTTAAGGAAAATGAAACTGAAATTTGATCTAAAGGTAAGAGTATCGGGCTGTATTTTGGTTCCGATGCCCGGTACAGGTCATATATGTTGGTTAAGTGCTTCCTGTAAAGTTTGGTTGAAAACGGACGTCGTTTGACATATTTCGACCTTAAATTGGAAATTTGAAAGTTTATGAAATTTTGGAAAGATTCTTGAGTTTTAAGGCTCAATTCATTGATTTCGATGTTATTTTGGAGATTTAATTACGCGAGCGAGTTTGTATGATGTTTTTGAGTCAGTGTACATATTTTATTTGGATCCCCGAGGGCTCAGGTGAGTTTCGGATAGGTAACATGATATTTTGGACTTAGAAAATCTAGTATTTTTGCTGTCTGCTGGTATCTGGTACGTTACTCTATGTGATCGCATAGAAGCCCCTGCGATCGCATATAGTAATTTTTTGTTGCCCATTTTTGTTCTATGCAATCGCAATAATAGCCATGCGATCGCATAGCTTTATCTGTTCATTCTATGCGATCGCACAGCTTCCTTCGTGATCGCATTGAATAAATGTTGAGGTCCAGAAATCCTTCTATTCGATTGCATTCCAATCCCTGCGATCGCATAGATCAAAGTCCAGTCCCCTCATTTTCTTCTATGTAATCGCATCCTAGGCCCTGCAATTGCATATAGCAATTTTTCTGCACTGTGATTTAAGTTCTGAAATAGAACAGAAACGGGATAAAAATCCCATTTCGCAAACTCTCTCTTCTCCACAGCTTTTTGGGCGATTCTTGGGCAATTCTTCATCAAACTTGTTGGGTAAGCGATTCTTGACTCGTTTTCTTCATATTCCATCAATATTATTCGAATTCTTAGGCCTAAACATGTGAAAATAGGTAGAAAATTTGAGAATTGGGTAGAGTTAAGTTTTTCAAAGAATCTGCAATCTAGACCTCGTTTTGGGGTAGAACTTAAGAACAAATTGCATATTTGAACTCATGGATGAATGGGTGAATTTATTTTTGTTCGAACCTCGTGTTTTGACCATGTAGGCCCGGGGTCGGTTTTTACTATTCCGGGCAGAATGTTGGAAAGATTATATTTGACCATTTAAACTAGTTGTTGAGTAGTATTGATGATATTAAATCAATTGTGTATAGATACGAATGAATTGAAGATAAATTCGAAAGGAAAGGGCATTGTTGCGGACTGAATTGATTGTAAACTTTCGAAGTAAGTGTTTGATCTATCCTAGCTTGAGGAAATAGGAATTGAGTTTATGTGCTAATTGTTATGTGTGAAGTCCGACGTATAGGCATGGTGACGAGTATCTATACGTTGGGGTCGAGCATGACCGTGGGTCTTAAATGGATTAAATTCCTATTAATCTTAGGTGATTATATGAAAGGAATTATTATTGGTTTCATACCGGTAATATATATAAATTGTTGATTAAAGATTATTGGTGTCACACCGATAACATGCATATATTGTTGATTAGTTATTATTTATTGATTTTATACCGGTAATATAAATATTGTTGAATTACAAAATTATTGATTTTACATCGGTAATATAAATGTTGTTGAAATTGAAGATTATTGGTTATACCGGTAATATATTTATATACATATTATTGATTAGAGATTATTGGTTCAATGCCTGTAATATATTGTATTGATTATTTTTATTGGCCATAGCGCCGGTGACTTATCGAAAGAGTCGGAGTGCACACCGCACTACTAATAGATATTGATTGTTGGCATTGGTCATAGTTGCCGGTAGCCTATTATGTACAATTATTGGCCATAGATGACGATGACTTATCGGAAGGGTCAGGGTGCACGCCACACTACTATCAGATAATAATTGTTGATATTGGCCATGATTGCCGCTAATATATTATGTATGATTTTGTTAAATAAAGGAAGGATTGATAGTAAAATGGGAGCGAGTGGTTTTACTCCTATAAGTGGATTAGTTGAGTTTGAGGCAAATTTGTGTTCCACTGTCAATATTATTTTTATGATATAATATTTTGCTGTTGTACCAGGGTATGTTCTTTTCCTATAAATATTCAATACTGTATTTTGCTATTTGTCTGTCTCTATATATACTTTAACTGTACAGGTTTATGTGGGTGTTTGGTCCTAGCCTTGTCACTACTTCCCCGGGATAGGCCAGACACTTACTAGCACATGGGGTTGGTTGTGCTGATACTACACTCTGCTCTCTTTATGCGCAGATATAGGTTACGGACAGCAGCAGCAGCAGTAGCACGATTGTTGATAATTCGACCACCGAGACATCGAGGTAGCCTTGCAGGCGTCTGCATGACCCGTTGTCGCATGTATCTTTACTTTTCAGTATGTTATCTCATGTATTCGAGATAAGCATTTTATAATTCTTTCAGACGGTTATGTGTATTATTCTTAGAAGTTCGTGAGTATTGTGACAACAGTTCTTGGGAAGTGTATCATGTTTGGGTTTCTGTATCGTATCTAGTAAAATTTGCTAAGTTTTCCACTAAATTTATTTTTTCCGCTGTAATTACAGAATTTTTTTTAAAGTTTTAAAAAGAGAATTGTAACTAATGAAAATGTAAGTAAGAATTGGCTTGCCTAGCTTCCATTAGTAGGCGCCATCGTGACTTCCGATGGTGGGGAAATCCGGGCCGTGACAATAAGTTAATATATACAATACGTATATATAAAAATATACTTTGAATTAACATATATAGAATGTAAAAATATATAAATAAAAAATACATCTTCAATTAAGATGACACGTAGATACAATACGTATATATAAAAATATACTTTGAATTAACATATATAAAATGTACAAAATATATACATAAAAAATACATCTTCGATTAAGATGACACGTATATATATATATATATATATATATATATATATATATATATATATATATATATATATATATATATATATATAATGACACTTGACATATGAAAAACAGTTTACATTAAAAATACCTCTTAATATAAGATAGCACTTCACAAATAAATATATATAAATTATATACATAAATATACATTTTGAATTAAAGTGATACCAGATATACAGAGTATAAAAGATGTATAAATCAATACATCTTTATTTAGGTGGCATTGAGATATGCAGCAGCTTTTCAAAATATGAAGTGAAGAAGTTGTGACGACCCAAAGGGTCATCACCTCTTTTCCTTACTTGTTTCGCACTTCTGAGGCCTTGAAAACCTCATTTTATGTTGCCTCGATTTACGTGCATAATCCGGGCATGTAGCCAGAAAGATTTTGTGATAGAATATGTGAATTCTATGAAAACTTTGAAGAAACGTGATATTAATATAGATATAGTTGACTTCGGTCAATATTTTTGGTAAACGGATCCGGACCCGAGATCGGACAGTCTCGGAAGGTCCGTAGGAATATATGGGACTCGGGCATGTGTCCGGAGTCGAATTCTGAGGCCTAGAGCCCAAGATATGAATTTTTCTGTTAAATTGTTTTTGCTGAAATTATTAAATAAAAATGGATTAAACGACCATGGTATCGGGCTCATATTTTGGTTCCGACGCCCGGTACAAGTCTTAAATATTATATAAGTGTTTTCTGCAAAGTTTGGTGACATTTGGTTGTCGTTTGATGTGTTTTGAACCTTGAGTTCCAAATTTGAAAGTTTATGAAGTTAAAGGAAGATAATCATGAACTTGAAGCTTGATTTGATGAAAATGATGTTATCTTGGCGATTTGATCGCACGATCAAGTTTGTAATATATTTTTGAAGTTGTGTGCATGTTTGGTTTGGAGCCCGAGGGCTCGGATAAAGATTTGATAGGCCGTTGGAGCAAATTCTGAAAAATAACACAGCTGGTATTTTCACCCAGCTGGTATCTTCGCAATTACGAAGAAATTCTCGCAATTGCGAGAAGACTCAGCCTTGGCCTTGGTTCGCAAATGCGAAGATGACAGGAAAATACCCAGGCTCGCAAATGCGGGAAGAATATCGCAAATGCGATGAACCCAGAAATCACCCTAAGCTCGCAAATGCGAAGGAAGTCTCGCAAATGCGAGACTGGCAGACCTTGGGCCATAGTTCACAAATGCGAACTTTTTCTCGCAAATGCGAGAGCAACAGTCTCCAAATCTGCTATGTTCGCAATTGCGAACAAACGTTCGCAATTCCCATAACTGCAGCTGTGCTATCTGATACTTAAACGAACTTTACACCTCTATTCTTCATTCTTTCAAAACCCAACACACCACACACGATTCTCCAAGAGTAAAATCACTCCAAAACACTTGTAAGTCAATTTTTACTTAATTCTTTCAATCCTAACATCTTCAAACATGTTTTTCAAGAGAAATCAAAGGTTTTCATGGTAGAAATTCTTGTTTTTGGGTAGAACCTAGGTTTTTCATGAATTGGGGAATTGGACCTCGATTTGAGGTCCGATTTTGAAACAAATCATATATTTGAACTCGTGAGGGAATGGGTAATCAGATTTTGGTCCGAACCCCGAGTTCCGGCCACGTGGGGCCAGGGGCGTTTTGGGAAATTTTGGGATAAACTTTGAGAAAACCATTTTTAAGCATCCAAACCAAGTTATATAGTATTTATTAATGTAATTGAATCAATTGTGATTAGATTCGAGCAAGTTCAAAGCTGAAATTCGAAGTAAAGCTATAGTTGAAAGATAAATTGGACTTCAAGGCTAGAGGTAAGTGTTTGATCTATCCTAGCTTGAGGGAATAGGATTTATGTGCTAATTGCTATGTGATCGAGTGCGGTGTATGGGATGTGGTGACGCATCCATACAGTGGCATCTAGCATGACTGTGAGTCTTTTGTTGATATCTATTGTGGTGTGTTTTTAAGATATAATCTTGAACCCTTGCCGGGTTGTGAACTTGATTACTGTCTTCCCTTGCCGGGACCTTGCTGTGATGATTATTGTGTCCCTTGTTGGGACGGTTCATGAATTATTGTTTTCATTCTTTTTCCCGTAACTGTGATTGTTATTTGGGTGAGGAAGAGTGATAATGCACGAAGGGTGATGCCGGGCCTTGTTTACTGATTTATGCACGAAGGGTAATGACGTGCCTTGTTATTGATTATGCACGAAGGATCATGCCGTGCCTTGTGATATTGATTATGCACGAAGGAACATTCTGTGCCATTGTTATTTGAACCATGCACAAAGGATCATGCCGCGCCATGGATGTGAGGATGAGAGTAAAAGCACGAAGGGTGATGCCGTGCAACTATTTGATATTCCTTGTTTTGATATTAACTGTTTCCATTATACTCTGATACCAACTTGTCACGACCCGAATTTTTCCCCGTCATCGGGATCGTGATGGCGCCTACTCGTGGTAGCTAGGCAAGCCAATTCATTCAACATTATCATGTTCATATCATCATTTTTTACACTCATACTTAATAACAAGAGAAATAGTTATTCAATTAATGAATGCGGAAGTCTTTCTAAATAAAGATGATTAATAATAGCGTAAGATACTGATAAAATCAACTACTCAAGACGTGGAGTCACCAACTCACGAACTACTAAAGAATACTACACATAATAGTCTGAAAGGAAATAATAAATATCTGTATGTCTCGGAACAATGAGACCACAACAAATAGCATAAGTAAATAGAAGAGACGCCGGGCTTGCGGACGCCTGCAAGCTACCTGAGTCTCGAAATGCTCAAACTAATTAGGGGCAACTTGTTGTAAATGCAATCTCAAAGTTAGATTTATTCGAATGTGGGTAATTCCGGATCGATTTAAGCCGGAAATACTGTTTTCAATTGAATTGGTTTTATATTCAAAGGTAACATGTTATTTTTGCCTCATTCTTTTACTTGCTTTGCGCATATTAGTGAATATTCAAAGCATGTACAAGTGCTACAAATCTGATTATTTATAAAAAACAGTTGAAAGTCACATCACAGACAACCAAATCAATCTGAGGACAAACATCACTACAATATTTAGACAATTACCAAAGAACAAACCTTTCCCTTATTCGCACAGCACTTGCATTCTATATGAACGTTCTTTCTTTTGGATTAGTCAACTATCTAAAAAGCTGCTTTAAACATTAACTTTATGTATGTCTAACAAATGATTGTACATCTTTCAATAATAATATTTCACTAAATCGTATATGTTTGAAATGAAGCTTCTTAGGCCCTTCAATATAATGTTTTAGCATTAACTTACCATTTGTTGTTGCAACTCTTTAGATATCAAAGCAGTATCTTCAATTTACTTATTTGTTACTTCCAATAATAATGTTCTGAATATCTGCATGTGGAAGGAACAAGATGTACATAGGAAGAAATAGCCTAATATTATCTCTACTAGAATATGAACCTGACACATCATAGTTCTCCACTACTACGCTCCACTCTTGGGTGTTGTGATAAATAAAATTGGTGAAATTTATATTGCATGAGAAGAGGCTAATGATATTTAAATTTAAACATTTGACTTGCTGATGGAATTAGAGGGCGTCTTTTAGTGTTCTTTTATCACTTTAAATGGATTTTTATGGAACTTATTTGTGTATTCACATGGTTTCCTTGGCAGATATATAGCTCCATATAGACCGCTTACAGAAACTTTCAGTACTTTAGGTTCATACCTTGACATACGGAGAATGATCAAAAGGTTAGTTTTCTGTTCACATCCAAGAGATATTTTTCTGATAAAAATGACCCAATTAAACTGGATTTTTGACTCTTTTACTCTGCCAATTTTGTCGAATAGATATGGAGGTAAAGTTACTTTGGCTTCTCTAGTGATTAGTGTTGCAAGAGCTATTATAATGTTGTTTATATATTACATCCATATTATTTTCAATAGTTTAGAAACAATTAATATTTTTATATTTACTCTTATATTCCATGAACTTGCATAGTGTTCGAGTGGACCAATAAAGTATCAAGGTAACTAAAATTAGATTCATATCAAGGCGGACCACTAATTATCTTCTATAGTCGAGCCATACTTTCTGTTTTGATAGGAAAGATACAATAAGTTTATACAATTTATTCTTATGTTTTATTTGTGATTAAATATTTCATTTTGATTTGATTTTTTATAGGTTTGATGACCCGGTCCGTCATCACGTGAGTTACCATCCAGTTTTTCCCGTTATATGCATGTTCATGTTTCAATATATGTGTTTGGCGAATTTGAGTCAATTCGGATCAAGTTCGGTAGGAAAAGAGATAAATAGTCTCTTTGATGAAGGAATAGTTGGGAAAAGTCAATTGGATGTTGACTTGTGAGTTAGAAGGCTCGGAATCGAATTTTGATGGTTCGGGTAGCTTCGGGGATCATTTGTGGCTTAGGAGAGTGATCAGAATTGAATATTGAGGTTCGGTGTAGAACTGGGCTTGAATTGGCGAAGTTGGAATTTTGGCGAAATCCGGTCGATAGGTGAGATTTTGATCCGGGCGTCGGAATGGACTTCCGACAGTTGCAGTAGCTTCGTTAGGTGATTTGGATGTGTGTGCAAATTTTCAGGTCATTCGGACGTCGTTTGGTCGGGTTTTTGATTGGATGTTGGTTTCAAAAGTTTTAGTTGAAACTTAGGCTTGAATCCGCCTTGATTTGATGATTTCTGTGTTTAAGGGTGAGTTTTTATGATTGAAACAAGTTCGTATCGTGTTTTGGAGTAGGTTGGTGGTTTTCGTTGGGGTTCCGGGGGCCTCGGGATGAATAAAGGGGTCCAATCGGACCATTTCTTGCATTTTTGAAGGGCTGTTGGTTGCTGGTATTTATTGCAGACGTATGCTCTATGCGATCACATAGGGAAGTTGCGATCGCATAGAACGGTGAATTTGGGCTTCTGAGTTGTTCGATGCAATCACATAGACGGGGTTGCGATCGCCTAGTTTTGTCACCTTGTTCTCTGCGATCGGATGGCTAAGGGTGCGATCGCATAGTGTATTGTGGCCCTGGGTCCCTGGATGGCATTTGTTCTATGCGATCGCAAGGCTTGAGTGCGATCGCATAGTAGAAATTTTGGAGCTTGGAAGATTGTTCAATACGATCGCAGTGTTGGTGTGCGATCGCTTAGCATTAAAATATGGAGTGTAAATTTTGTTCAATGCGATCGCAGTAGTGGGATGCGATCGCATAGTGTAATTACCTGGGCGGACAGCCCTGTTAAGTAACATTTCATCCGCGAGGGTTTTCATAATTTCACCATTTGTGGGCAAACTTTGAGAGCTAAGTGACGGGATTTGAAGAGGATTTCATCGGGAAGTCATTGGAGGTAAGTTTTATGGTCTAAATACATAATTTTATCCAAGAATCTTCATCTATATCACTGAAAATTGAAGGATTTAAGGTGTATCAATGGAGGATTCTTGCTCTAAGCCTGAGTTATGAAACATTACTGATTTGGATGGGCAAACGGAGTCCGATTTTGATAAAACTTTATCTGCACAGACTCGTGGCGAGATAAGGATTCTAAAAATGTGACTTTTGTAATTTTTTGAGAAGCGGGCCCGGGGGCCGGGTTTTGGCAACTTCATGATTTTCGGTGTAATTCGAGTTATTTCGATTGGGTTATGTTCCTTTAGCTTATTTTGATGTATTCTTATTGGTTTTGATCATATTTGGCATCCGAGGAGGTTGATTTGCAAGGCAAGCGCAAGGCAAGCTAGGACTTTTGCCAGTTCGAGGTGAGTGGTAGTAATAAATGATGTACTGAGAGTTTGAAACCCCGTATTTGCACTATTCAATGCTATGCTGAGATGGAACACACGTCATGTGACGAGCGTGATGGTGTTGTGACTGGGGATTTGGACTTTGTCCTTCCCGATTTATAGTCTACAGTGCATATTGACTGAGACTGAGCTTATACTTGTATAATTGGGCTAGTAGTCATGTTTGGGGCCTTGTGCCGATCTGTAGAATATTAGGGAAGCCTGTAGAGCTAAATGACCCCTATATCATGTTGAACACATACTCTCAACCGTATTCATAGCAGTATAGCATGATATGAACTAGTACTAGATGTGTACTCTAAGTGATAATACCTAGGGTCGAATACCCTGGTATAGCTGAGTGGGCCCGAGAGGCCGAGTCTATATTGACTGAGAGGGATCGAGGACCCATTGTGAGGTATTGATATATATACCGGATCGGGCCGCACGCTGCAGCATTATACATATATATATACATATATATTGGATCGGGTTGCAGTAATTTATATATAAATATATATATATATATATCTATATATATATATATATGGGTCGGACTGCACGGCGCAGTACTATAGCGCTTGGGCTGAAGGATCCCCTCCGGAGTGTGCACATACCCCCGATGAGCGCACTATATACTATTGGATCGGGTTGCGCGCCGCAGTAGTATATCTATTATATTGGATCGGGCTGCACGCCAGCACTTTATATATACATTGTCACACCTCCTTTTTTACTACCTTTCGTTCTCTCGAAAATGGAGAATAAGGTATACCTCGTTAATTATCAATACACCCGGGATGGGATATAATAACAACGAGGAAGGAGTTTTTCCAATTTAAGGACAATCGGATCGGGATTTTATTTAAAATTTCAAGGTCGCCACTTGGGAAAATAATGGTGTCCCAAGTCACCGGTTAATCCCGAATCCGAGGAAGTTGACACTGTTTAACAATCCGCGCAACAAGAAATCCGGATAAGGAATTATGTTAACCCGGGAGAAGGTGTTAGGCACTCCCGGATTCCGTGGTTTCAGTACGGTCGCTCAACTGTCATTTTTTATTTTACTTGATTTCGCTATATGCTTTTTATAATGTGTGCATGTTTCGTTTTTAATATTTTTTATGACTTGCGACGTCGCGAAAACGTATTTTGAGTCACACTGCAACTAGTACTGTAACGACCCGACCGGTCGTTTTAGAAAATTACGCCCCAATCCCCAATTTAACTGTTCCCCTAAGTTCTTTTCTGCTATTGTGGTTTGCCAGCAGAGTCGGTTCTGAAATTTGGAGCATTTTGGGACACTTAGTCCCTAAATGAGAGCTTTAAAGCTAGAAAATGGTCCGTAGCCGGAACAGTATTAAGACGATCTCGGAACGGAAATCCGATGGTTCCATTAGCTCCGTTGGGTGATTTCGGGGTTGGGAGCGTGTTCGGAATGTATTTTGGAGGTCCGTAGCTCAATTAGGCTTGAAATGCCAAAGGTTGAAATTTTGGCGAATCCAAACGATAGGTGAGATTTTGAACCGGGGGTCGGAATGGAATTTAAACAATTTCTGTAGCTTCGCTAGGTGATTTTAGATATGTCCGCAAATGTTCGGGTCATTTGGACGTCGTTTGGTTGGGTTTTGGATCGAATGTTAGTTTTGAAAGTTTTGAAGAAACTTATGCTTGAATCCGTGTGTAATTGGTGATTTTGATGTTTAGGATGGTGTTTTTATGATTGGAATAAGTTCGTATCGTGTTTTGGAGTATGTTGGTGGTTTTCGTTGGGGTCCCGGGAGCCTCGGGATGAATTCGGACCATCAAGCGGGAATTTGGAACTTGGAAATTTCTGCAGAAAATGCAGCAGCAGTGCAGTAGACGTTAAGCCTACGCGTTCGCGTGGCAATGGCCGCGTTCGCGTAGGCATGGTAGGGCAAAGCATCGCGTTCGCGTCCCAGGTATCGCGTACGCATAGAAGAAAAACGGTCGATTGGAAGGTTGTTCTTCGCGAACGCGTGGGAGTTGTCGCGTTCGCGTTGAGGAAGGGAAATTGTGCTTCGCGGACGCGTGGGGAGCGTCGCGTTCGCGATAGGTAAATTTTGCAAGTCATCGCGAACGCATGGGCTACTTCGCGTTCGCGTAGAAGAAGTTGGGCTGTTCATCGCGAACGCGTGAACAGTAACGCGAACGCGATGAGCAATGGGGGTCTGGCAGTGAGCTTAAGTTCAGAACATAACACCCGCGACCCCCATACACAAAAACGCCATTTTTGAGATCCAAGAGAGGATTTTGAAGGGGAAACGCTGGGATATCATCGGGAAATCATCCGGGGTAAGTTTCTTGACCTTAATTCGTTGGTTTATCATGAAATCCGTGATTATTTCACTAAACATGGGGGATTAAAGGTGGGTTTGAGCCCTGGGCCTAAATGTTAGAAAATCTCTGATTTGAGTGGGCAAATGGAGTCCGATTTTGGTAAATTTTATATGCCTAGACTCGTATTGAGATAAGGAACCCGAATATATATGTTTTGTGATTTTTCGATAAGCGTACCGAAAGTCGGGTTTTGGCAACTTGTGGGTTTTGGTATATTTTGAGTTATTTTGATTGGGTAATGCCCAATTGGCCTATTTGAGGTGATTCTATTGATTTTTATCAGATACTACACTTGTGGAGGCCGACATTCGTGGCATGAGGGTTATTGCTTAGCGGTTTTGTACCGGAATTGAGGTAAGTGGCTTGTCTAACTTCGTGTGGGGGACTTTCATCCCTAGGATATTATTGTGATACTTTAAATGCCTTGTACACGAGGTGACGGGCGTGTACATGCGCTGGTTGTTGAACACATACTTTACTCAAAATGTTCAATGAGTGATATTCCTGTTTTTAGTTGTTAAATTCGATATCCCTACCCGGTAGTAGTTAGAAAAGCATGATTAGATAGAATCTAACGGTCTAGTTGCTTAATTGAGTTACTTGAGTTTTTCTTGGTAATCGCTGGCGCTGTTCATCGGCGAAGTTATCATTAAGCATATTATACTTCTCTCTGTGTATTCCTTTACTTGCTCTGGTTATGGACTACGGGTTCGATTCCCGAGATCCTGAGATTATTAAAATATGGACTACGGGTTCGATTCCCGAGATCCTGAGCTTATTGAAATATGGACTACGGGTTCGATTCCCGAGATCCTGAGATTATCGAAATGTGGACTACGGGTTCGATTCCCGAGATCCCGAGATTATTGAAATATGGACTACGGGTTCGATTCCCGAGATCCCGAGATTATTGAAATGTGGACTACGGGTTCGATTCCCGAGATCCCGAGACTATTGAAATGTGGACTACGGGTTCGATTCTGCGCTATTGATATATTATTGAGATGTGGACTGCGGGTTCGATTCCCGGAGATCCTGAGTTATTGAGATATTATTGAGACATGGGCTGCGGGTTCGATTCCCGGAGACCCGGAGGTACTGAGAATGGGACTGTGGGTTCAATTCCCACAGGTCCTGGATTTGTTTTATTGAGTTGGTTATTTATTGTTAGCTTAATTGTAGACAGTTGCAGTAATCATCTTATTGTTGTTATTTCGGAAATTATTATCATTTAAACTGTTTATTTTTGTTATCATCATTATATTATTGTTTCTCGGTAGGGCCCTGACCTTCCTCGTCACTACTCCATCGAGGTTAGGCTTGGCACTTACCGAGTACCGTTGTGGTGTACTCATGCTAGTCTTCTGCACACTTTTGTTGTGCAGATCCAGGTACATCAGAGCAGGCTCGTGCTAGGTGATTTCCGCAGCTTTTCTGGAGACCTCGAGGTATGATCTGCTACGTCCGGAGATCCGGAGGCTTTCCTTCTATTCTAGTAGTACTAGTTGACATTTTTCTTCATTTCGTTGTTAGATACTCTTTACACATAGAGCCACAGTTGTATTTTCTCTTTTAGTCTGTGTTACCATGGGGTTCCGGATCTTGGTAGTGTTTTATTCATTGTGTGATGGATGTATTTGCCAAGCGGCACGGAGTACATATCTTTTATGCTATTTTTTTCCGATGTTTCTTATTTAAGTGTTTATAACTTGTATATTCCGCAACGTGTTAGGCTTACCTAGTCGTGGGGACTGGGTGCCATCACGACATGTTCACAATTGGTGAACTAGGGTCGTGACATGTTGGTATCAGAGCTCTAGGTTCATAGGAGTCACGGGACACAGACCGGTTACTTAGAGTCTCGCTGATCGATACGGAGACGTCTGTATTTATCTACGAGGGGCTATGTAACTGTTTAGGAAACTCTTCATTTCTTTTGGATTCGTTGTCGTGCGACATTTTTGACATCAAAAATCTAAACTACTGCTTTCTATTCTCTCACAAATGGTGAGGACACGATCTACTCGCGATGATCAGGTACCCGCGCCCCCTGTTGCCGCCGTCAGAGGCCGGGGCCGAGGTAGAGGACGAGGACGCGCCCGAGGTGCAGCCACAACACCCGCGCGCGCTGCCGCTGAGGTGCCACAGGTAGACCAGGTTGGAGCGCAGGCACCTGGTACACCGACTACAGCTGCTACTACTCCAGCACTACAGGAGACCCTGGCCCAGTTCATGAGTATGTATACCACTTTAGCTCAGGCAGGATTGCTTCCTCTCGTCGCAGCTACATCTCAGGCCAGGGGAGGGGCCCAGACTCCCGCAGCCGTTACACCTGAGCAGTGAGTGCCAGTGGGACAGGTTCCAGAGATTATTATTATGCCTCATGCAGCCCCAGCACAGCCCGGAGGTGGACCAGCCGCCTTCGAGGACGAGCAGCGTAGATTAGAGAGGTTCAAGAAATATGATCCTCCAGTGTTTAGTGGTTTGGCTTCAGATGATGCATTAGGTTTTCTAGAGGAGTGTCATCGTATTCTTCGTACTATGGGGATTGTGGAGACCAGCGGGGTTTCATTCACTGCTTTTCAGTTTCGTAGGGCCGCTTATGATTGGTGGCGCACGTATGAGTTGGATAGTCCAGAGGAGTCTGCTTCATTGACTTGGACGCAGTTTTCAGATCTGTTTTTGAGGGAGTTTGTTCCATAGAGCCTTAGGGATTCTTGGCGCTCGTAGTTTGAGCGGTTGCGACAGGGCTCCATGTCAGTATCGGAGTATATTATCAGTTTCACCCGTCTAGCCAGGCATGCACCGGCTTTGGTAACCACGGTTCGGGAGAGAGTGTGGAGATTTATTGAGGGCCTTGTTCCTCCTATCCGATCCAACATGGCCAGAGAGCTTGAGACAGATATATCTTATCAGCAGGCAGTTAGCATTGCCAAGAGGATCGAGAGTATGCTCCCTAGAGAGCGGAGAGAGAGAGAGGCCAAGAGGTCTCGTGAGTCGGGCCATTTCTCTGGTGCCCGCACTTCATCAGCCGGTCGTTTTGGCAGGGGTTATTCCGGTCGACCAGTTCACTCGGCATTGCCCGCAGCCGGTAGTACTCCAGGTCTTCCAGCACCTCAGGAGCCTTATTATGCTCCCCCAGTTTCCAATGCACCTCCTGCGCGGGGTCCTTCCAGGGGTCAGACTAGTGGGGGTGAGGCCGGTTAGTCATAGCCACCCCGTCCTCCCAGAGCTTGTTTTGAGTGCGGGGAGTACTCGCAATCTGGTTAGGGAGTGACCCAGGTGCGGGAGGGGTGTGCCTTCACAGACTTCACAGTCTCAGCATGCTCCACAGGGTCAGCAGGCCATCATTCCAACTCCAGCTACCACCCCACCTGCCCAGCCAGCCAGGGGTAGGGATCAAGGTAATAGAGGCCGCCCTCTAGGGAGGAGCCGGGCCAGATTATATGCTATTCCTGGTCGTGCCGTAGCTGTCACCTCTAATTATGTTATCACAGGTATTATCTTGGTTAGTCACAGAGAGGCATCGGTTCTATTCGACCCTGGTTCCACTTTTTCATATGTGTCTTCTTACTTTGCTTCTCATCTGGGTGTGCCTCGGGATTCTTTGAGTGCCCCCATTTATGTTTCCACTCCGGTGGGTGATTCTTTGGTCGTGGACCGTGTATATCGGTCGTGTTTGGTTACCATTTGTGATTTTGAGACCAGAGCGGATCTATTGTTGCTCGGGATGGTCAATTTTGATATTATTCCGGGCATGGACTGGTTGTCGCCCCATTATTCTATTCTTGATTGTCACGCCAAGACCGTGACGCTGGCTATGCCAGGCATTCCACGTATTGAGTGGAGTGGTACTCTAGATCACACCCCTAGCCGTCTTATTTCCTTTCTCAGAGCTCAGCGTATGGTTGAGAAGGGGTGTGCTGCTTATCTAGCCTATGTGCGGGATGTCGGTATTGACACTCCCTCTATTGATTCTGTTCCTGTGGTACGTGACTTTGCTGATGTATTTCCAGTTGATCTTCCGGGCATGCCGCCCGACAGAGATATTGACTTTGCTATTGACTTGTTGCCGGGCACTCGGCCCATTTCTATTCCACCGTACCGTATGGCTCCTCCTGAGTTGAAGGAGTTGAAGGATCAGTTACAGGAGTTATTGGGCAAGGGTTTTATTCGACCCAGTGTGTCGCCTTGGGGTGCTCCTGTATTGTTTGTGAAGAAAAAGGACGGTTCTATGCGCATGTGTATTGACTATCGTCAGCTGAATAAGGTTACAGTGAAGAACCGGTATCCTTTGCCCCGTATTGATGATTTATTTGACCAGTTACAGGGCGCACAGGTGTTTTCTAAGATTGATTTGCGCTCTGGGTATCACCAGCTGAAGATTCGGGAGCTAGATATCCCGAAGACTGCCTTGAGGACCCGGTATGGTCACTATGAGTTCCTCGTGATGTCTTTTGGGCTGACTAATGCCCCAGCAGCCTTTATGCATTTGATGCACAGTGTGTTCAGGCCTTATCTGGACTCATTCGTGATTGTTTTCATTGATGATATTCTAGTATATTCCCGGAGCCGGGAAGAGCACGAGCAACATTTGAGGATAGTGCTTCAGATTCTAAGGGAGAAGCAGCTTTATGCCAAGTTCTCAAAATGTGAATTCTGGTTGAGTTCAGTGGCATTTTTGGGCCACGTGGTGTCGAGTGATGGTATTCGAGTAGATCCGAGGAAGGTGGAGGCCGTGCGGAGTTGGCCCAGACCCTCCTCCGCTACTGAGATTCGCAGTTTCCTTGGTTTGGCGGGCTATTACCGTCATTTCGTAGAGGGGTTCTCTTCGATTGCAGCACCTATGACTAGATTGACCCAAAAGGGTGCCCCTTTTCAGTGGACAGACGAGTGTGAGGCGAGCTTTCAGAAGCTCAAGATAGCATTGACTTCGGCCCCTATATTGATGTTGCCTACAGGTTCGGGGTCCTATACTGTATATTGTGATGCCTCACGAGTTGGACTCGGTGAGGTATTGATGCAGGACGGTAGGGTGATTGCCTACGCGTCGAGACAGCTGAAGGTGCATGAGAAGAATTACCCTGTTCATGATTTGGAGCTAGCTGCCATTGTTCACGCCTTGAAAATTTGGCGTCATTATTTATATGGGGTTCCTTGTGAGATCTACACCGATCACCGGAGCTTGCAGCACTTGCTTAAGCAGAAGGACCTGAATATGCGTTAGAGGAGATGGTTGGAGCTACTGAAGGAATATGATATTACTATTCTCTATCATCCGGGCAAGGCTAATGTGGTTGCCGATGCCTTGAGTCGTCGGGCAGAGAGTTTGGGGAGTTTGGCGTATCTACCAGCTTCGGAGAGGCCTATGGCGATGGATGTTCAGGCTTTAGCCAGACGGTTTGTTAGATTGGATCTTTCGGACCCCAGCTGGGTTCTGGCTTGTGTGATTTCTCGGTCTTCTCTATCTGACCGCATCAGGGAGCGTCAGTTCGACGACCCTCATTTGCTTGTCCTCCGGGATAGAGTTCGGCGTGGTGATGCTCGAGATGTTACCATCGGAGATGATGGAGTTATGAGGATGCAGGGGCGCATCTGTGTGCCCAATGTAGATGATCTTCGAGAGCTGATTCTAGCAGAGGCCCATAGTTTGCGATATTCCATCCATCCGGGTGCCGCGAAGATGTATCAGGACTTGAAACAGCATTACCGGTGGAGGCGGATGAAGAGGGATATAGTTGATTATGTTTCCAGATGCCTCAACTGCCAGCAGGTGAAGTATGAGCATCAGCGTCCGGGTGGATTGATGCAGCGAACTGAGATTCCCGAGTAGAAATGGGAGCGCATTACCATTGACTTTGTATCTGGACTTCCACGAACGGTTAGGAAGTTTGATTCCATTTGGGTCATTGTGGATCGGCTGACCAAGTTCGCCCATTTTATACCGGTGAGTACTACATATTCATCGGAGCGACTGGCGGAGATCTATATCAGGGAGGTAGTTCGGCTGCATGGTATTCCAGTTTCCATCATTTCAGATAGAGGCACTCAGTTCACTTCACGGTTCTGGAGAGCTGTACAGGAGGAGTTAGGTACTCGGGTGGAGCTGAGCACAGCATTTCACCCCCAGACTGATGGGCAGTCCGAGCGCACTATTCAGATTTTTGAGGATATGCTTCGTGCGTGCGTGATTGAGTTTGGAGGTTCATGGGATCACTTCTTGCCACTGGCGGAGTTTTCTTATAACAACAGCTACAAGTCTAGTATTCAGATGGCACCGTACGAGGCCCTATATGGTAGGAGGTGCAGGTCTCCCGTGGGTTGGTTTGAGCCGGGCGAGGCCCGGCCGGTCATTTTAGAAAATTGCGCCCCAATCCCTAATTTAACTGTTTCCCTAAGTTCATTTCTACTATTGGGGTTTGCCGGGAGAGTCGGTTTCGAAATTTGGAGCATTTTGGGACACTTAGTCCCTAAATGAGAGCTTTAAAGCTAGAAAATGGTCCGTAGCCAGAACAATGTTAAGACGATCTCGAAACGGAAATCCGATGGTTCCATTAGCTCCGTTGGGTGATTTCGGGGTTGGGAGCGCGTTCGGAATGTATTTTGGAGGTCCGTAGCTCAATTAGGCTTGAAATGCCGAAGGTTGAAATTTTGGCGAATCCGAACGATAGGTGAGATTTTGAACCATGGGTCGGAATGGAATTCCGACAATTTTTGTAGCTTCGTTAGGTGATTTTAGATATGTCCGCAAATTTTCGGGTCATTTGGACGTCGTTTGGTTGGGTTTTGGATCGAATGTTAGTTTTGAAAGTTTTGAAGAAACTTAGGCTTGAATCCGTGTGTAATTGGTGATTTTGATGTTTAGGATGGTGTTTTTATGATTGGAAGAAGTTCGTATCGTGTTTTGGAGTATGTTGGTGGTTTTCGTTGGGGTCCGGGAGCCTCGGGATGAATTCGGACCATCAAGCGGGCATTTGGAACTTGGAAATTTCTGCAGAAAATGCAGCAGCAGTGCAGCAGACGTTAAGCCTACGCGTTCGCATGGCAATGGCCACATTCGTGTAGGCATGGTAGGGCAAAGCATCGCGTTCGCGTCCCAGGTGTCGCGTACGCGTAGAAGAAAAACGGTCGATTGGAAGGTTGTTCTTCGCGAACGCGTGGGAGTTGTCGCGTTAGCGTTGAGGAAGGGAAATTGTGCTTCGCGGACGCGTGGGGAGCGTCGCGTTCGCGATAGGTAAATTTTGCAAGTCATCGCGAACGCGTGGGCTACTTCGCGTTCGCGTAGAAGAAATTGGGTTGTTCATCGCGAACGCGTGAACAGTAATGCGAACGCGATGAGCAATGGGGGTCTGGCAGTGAGCTTAAGTTCAGAACATAACACCCGCGACCCCCATACACAAAAACGCCATTTTTGAGCTCCAAGAGAGGATTTTGAAGGGGAAACGCTGAGATATCATCGGGAAATCATCGGGGGTAAGTTTCTTGACCTTAATTCATTGGTTTATCAGGAAATCCGTGATTATTTCACTGAACATGGGGGATTAAAGGTGGGTTAGAGCCCTAGGCCTAAATGTTAGAAAATCTCTGATTTGATTGGGCAAATGGAGTCCGATTTTGGTAAATTTTATATGCCTAGACTCGTATTGAGATAAGGAACCCGAATATATATTTTTCGTGATTTTTCGATAAGCGTACCGAAAGTCGGGTTTTGGCAACTTGTGGGTTTTGGTATATTTTGAGTTATTTTGATTGGGTAATGTCCAATTGGCCTATTTGAGGTGATTCTATTGATTTTTATCAGATACTACACTTGTGGAGGCCGGCATTCATGGCAAAAGGGTTATTGCTTAGCGGTTTTGTACCGGAATTGAGGTAAGTGGCTTGTCTAACTTCGTGTGGGGGACTTTCACCCCTAGGATATTATTGTGATACTTTAAATGCCTTGTACGCGAGGTGACGGGCGTGTACATGCGCTGGTTGTTGAACACGTACTTTACTCAAAATGTTCAATGAGTGATATTCCTATTTTTAGTTGTTAAATTCGATATCCCTACCCGGTAGTAGTTAGAAAAGCATGATTAGATAGAATCTAACGGTCTAGTTGCTTAATTGACTTATTGAGTTTTTCTTGGTAATCGCTCGCGCTGTTCATCGGCTAAGTTATCGTTAAGCATATTATACTTCTCTCTGTGTATTCCTTTACTTGCTGTGGTTGTGGACTACGGGCTCGATTCCCGAGATGATCTTCGAGAGCCGATTCTAGCAGAGGCCCATAGCTCGCGGTATTCCATCCATCCGGGAGCCGCGAAGATGTATCAGGACTTGAAACAACATTACTGGTGGAGGCGGATGAAGAGGGATATAGTTGATTATGTTTCCAGATGCCTCAACTGCCAGCAGGTGAAGTATGAGCATCAGCGTCCGGGTGGATTGATGCAGCAGATTGAGATTCCCGAGTGGAAATGGGAGCGCATTACCATGGACTTTGTATCTGGACTTCCACGGACGGTTAGGAAGTTTGATTCCATTTGGGTCATTGTGGATCGGCTGACCAAGTCCGCCCATTTTATACCGGTGAGTACTACATATTCATCGGAGCGACTGGCGGAAATCTATATCAGGGAGGTAGTTCGGCTGCATGGTATTCCAGTTTCCATCATTTCAGATAGAGGCGCTCAGTTCACTTCACGGTTCTGGAGAGCTGTACAGCAGGAGTTAGGTACTCGGGTGGAGTTGAGCACAGCCTTTCACCCCCAGACTAATGGGCAGTCCGAGCGCACTATTCAGATTTTTGAAGATATGCTTCGTTCGTGCGTGATTGAGTTTGGAGGTTCATGGGATCACTTCTTGCCACTGGCGGAGTTTGCTTATAACAACAGCTACCAATCTAGTATTTAGATGGCACCGTACGAGGCCCTATATGGTAGGAGGTGCAGGTCTCCCGTGGGTTGGTTTGAGCCGGGCGAGGCCAGGTTGCTAGGTACTGATATGGTCCAGGAGGCTATGGACAAGGTTAACTGTTCCCCTAAGTTCTTTTCTGCTATTGTGGTTTGCAGGGAGAGTCGGTTCTGAAATTTGGAGCATTTTGGGACACTTAGTCCCTAAATGAGAGCTTTAAAGATAGAAAATGGTCCGTAGCTGGAACAGTGTTAAGACGATCTCAGAACGGAAATCCGATGGTTCCATTAGCTCCGTTGGGTGATTTCGGGTTTGGGAGCACGTTCGGAATGTATTTTGGACGTCCGTAGCTCAATTAGGCTTGAAATGCCGAAGGTTGAAATTTTGGCGAATCCGAACGATAGGTGAGATTTTGAACTAGGGGTCGGAATGGAATTCCGACAATTTTTGTAGCTTCGTTAGGTGATTTTAGATATGTCCGCAAATTTTCGGGTCATTTGGACGTCGTTTGGTTGGGTTTTGGATTGAATGTTAGTTTTGAAAGTTTTGAAGAAACTTAGGCTTGAATCCGTGTGTAATTGGTGATTTTGATGTTTAGGATGGTGTTTTTATGATTGGAATAAGTTCGTATCGTGTTTTGGAGTATGTTGGTGGTTTTCGTTGGGGTCCCGGAAGCCTCGGGATGAATTCGGACCAAGCGGGCATTTGGAACTTGGAAATTTCTGCAGAAAATGCAGCAGCAGTGCAGCAGACGTTAAGCCTACGCGTTCGCATGGCAATGGACGCGTTCGCGTAGGCATGGTAGGGCAAAGCATCGCGTTCGCGTCCCAGGTGTCGCGTACGCGTAGAAGAAAAATGGTCGATTGGAAGGTTGTTCTTCGCGAACGCGTGGGAGTTGTCGTGTTCGCGTTGAGGAAGGGAAATTGTGCTTCGCGGACCCGTGGGGAGCGTCGCGTTCGCGATAGGTAAATTTTGCAAGTCATCGCGAACGCGTGGGCTACTTCGCGTTCGCGTAGAAGAAGTTGGGCTGTTCATCGCGAACGCGTGAACAATAACGCGAACGCGATGAGCAATGGGGTCTGGCAGTGAGCTTAAGTTCAGAACATAACACCCGCGACCCCCATACACAAAAACGCCATTTTTGAGCTCCAAGAGAGGATTTTGAAGGGGAAACGCCGGGATATCATCGGGAAATCATCGGGGGTAAGTTTCTTGACCTTAATTCGTTGGTTTATCATGAAATCCGTGATTATTTCACTGAAAATGGGGGATTAAAGGTGGGTTTGAGCCCTAGGCCTAAATGTTAGAAAATCTCCGATTTGAGTGGGCAAATGGAGTCCGATTTTGGTAAATTTTATATGCCTAGACTCGTATTGAGATAAGGAACCCGAATATATATTTTTCGTGATTTTTCGATAAGCGTACCAAAAGTCGGGTTTTGGCAACTTGTGGGTTTTGGTATATTTTGAGTTATTTTGATTGGGTAATGCCCAATTGGCCTATTTGATGTGATTCTATTGATTTTTATCAGATACTACACTTGTGGAGGCCGACATTCGTGGCAAGAGGGTTATTTCTTAGCGGTTTTGTACCGGAATTGAGGTAAGTGGCTTGTCTAACTTCGTGTGGGGGTCTTTCACCCCTAGGATATTATTGTGATACTTTAAATGCCTTGTACGCGAGGTGACGGGCGTGTACATGCGCTGGTTGTTGAACACATACTTTACTCAAAATGTTCAATGAGTGATATTCCTGTTTTTAGTTGTTAAATTTGATATCCCTACCCGGTAGTAGTTAGAAAAGCATGATTAGATAGAATCTAACGGTCTAGTTGCTTAATTGACTTACTTGAGTTTTTCTTGGTAATCGCTGGCGCCGTTCATCGGCGAAGTTATCGTTAAGCATATTATACTTCTCTCTGTGTATTCCTTTACTTGCTGTGGTTGTGAACTACGGGTTCGATTCCCGAGATCCTGAGATTATTGAAATATGGACTACGGGTTCGATTCCCGAGATCCTAAGATTATTGAAATGTGGACTACGGGTTCGATTCCCGAGATCCTGAGATTATTGAAATATGGACTACGGGTTCGATTCCCGAGATCCTGAGATTATTGAAATATGGACTACAGGTTCGATTCCCAAGATCCTGAGATTATTGAAATGTGGACCACGGGTTCGATTCTCGAGATCCTGAGACTATTGAAATGTGGACTACGGGTTCGATTCCCGAGATCCTGAGTTATTGGTAGGAACTGCGGGTTTGATTCCCGGAGATCCCGAGTTATTGAGATATTATTGAGACATGGGCTGCGGGTTCGATTCCCGGAGACCCAGGGGTGTTGTTAATGGGACTGTGGGTTCAATTCCTACAGGTCCTGGAATTGTTTTATTGAGTTGTTTATTTGTTGTTAGCTTAATTGTAGACAGTTGCGGTAATCATCTTATTGTTGTTATTTCGGAAATTATTATCATTTAAACTGTTTATTTTTGTTATTATCATTATATTATTGTTTCTCAGTAGGGCCCTGACCTTCCTCGTCACTACTCCATCGAGGTTAGGCTTGGCACTTACTGAGTACCGCTGTGGTGTACTCATGCTACTCTTCTGCACACTTTTGTTGTGCAGATCCAGGTACATCAGAGCAGGCTCGTGCTAGGTGATTTCCGCAGCTTTTCTGGAGACCTCGAGGTATGATCTGCTACGTCCGGAGATCCGGAGGCTTTCCTTCTATTCTAGTAGTACTAGTTGACATTTTTCTTCATTTCGTTGTTAGATACTCTTTACACATAGAGCCACAGTTGTATTTTCTCTTTTAGTCTGTGTTACCATGGGGTTCCGGATCTTGGTAGTGTTTTATTCATTGTGTGATGGATGTATTTGCCAAGCGGCACGGAGTACATATCTTTTATGCTATTTTTTTCCGCTGTTTTTTATTTAAGTGTTTATAACTTGTATATTCCGCAACGTGTTAGGCTTACCTAGTCGTGGGGACTGGGTGCCATCACGACATGTTCACAATTGGTGAACTAGGGTCGTGACAAGTTGGTATCAAAACTCTAGGTTCATAGGAGTCACGGGACACAGATCGGTTACTTAGAGTCTCGCTGATCGATACGTAGACGTTTGTATTTATCTACGAGGGGCTATGTAACTGTTTAGGAAACTCTTCATTTCTTTTGGATTCCTTGTCGTGCGACATTTTTGACATCAAAAATCTAAACTACTGCTTTCTATTCTCTCACAGATGGTGAGGACACGATCTACTCGCGATGATCAGGTACCCGCGCCCCCTGTTGCCGCCGTCAGAGGCCGGGGCCGAGGTAGAGGACGAGGACGCGCCCGAGGTGCAGCCACAGCACCCGCGCGCGCTGCCGCTGAGGTGCCACAGGTAGACCAGGTTGGAGCGTAGGCACCTGGTACACCGACTACAGCTGCTACTACTCCAGCACTACAGGAGACCCTGGCCCAGTTCATGAGTATGTATACCACTTTAGCTCGGGCAGGATTGCTTCCTCTCGTCGCAGCTACATCTCAGGCTGGGGGAGGGGCCCAGACTCCTGCAGCCGTTACACCGGAGCAGCGTGTGCCAGTGGGACAGGTTCCAGATGTTTTGGTTATGCCTCCTGCCGCCCCAGCACAACCAGGAGGTGGACCAGCTGCCTCTGAGGACGAGCAACGTAGATTGGAGAGGTTCAAGAAATATGACCCTCCAGTGTTTAGTGGTTTGGCTTCGGATGATGCATTGGGTTTTCTAGAGGAGTGTCATCGTATTCTTCGTACTATGGGGATTGTGGAGACCAGCGGGGTTTCCTTCACTGCTTTTCAGTTTCGTGGGGTCGCTTATGATTGGTGGCGCACATATGAGTTGGATAGTCCGGAGGAGTCTACTTTGTTGACCTGGACGCAGTTTTCAGATCCATTTTTGAGGGAGTTTGTTCCCCAAAGCCTTAGGGACTCTTGGCGCTTGGAGTTTGGGCGATTGCGACAGGGCTCCATGTCAGTATCGAAGTATTCTATCAGTTTTACCCGTCTAGCCAGGCATGCACCGGCTTTGGTAGACAACGTCCCGGAGAGGGTGCGGAGATTTATTGAGGGCCTGATTCTGCCGATCCGGTCCAGCATGGCTAGAGAGCTTGAGACAGATATATCTTATCAGCAGGCAGTTAGCATTGCCAAGAGGATCGAGAGTATGCTCCCTAGAGAGCGGAGAGAGAGAGAGAGGCCAAGAGGTCTCGTGAGTCGGGCCATTTCTCCGGTGCCCGCACTTCATCAGCCGGTCGTTTTGGCAGGGGTTATTCCGGTCGACCAGTTCACTCGGCATTGCCCGCAGCCGGTAGTACCCCAGGTCTTCCAGCACCTCAGGAGCCTTATTATGCTCCCCCAGTTTCCAGTGCACCTCCTGCGCGGGGTCCTTCCAGGGGTCAGACTAGTGGGGGTGAGGCCGGTCAGTCACAGCCACCGCGTCCTCCCGGAGCTTGTTTTGAGTGCGGGGATACTCGCCACCTGGTTAGGGAGTGCCCCAGGCGCAGGAGAGGAGCCCCTCATTACTCATCACAGCATTTGCGTGGTTCTCAGGGCCAGCAGGCTATCATTCCAGCCCCAGTTGCCACTCCACCTGCCCAGCCAGCCAGGGGCGGGGGTCAGGGTTCCAGAGGCCGCCCTCGAGAGGGGGGACAGTCCAGATTCTATGCTATTCCTGATCGCGCTGCGGCTGTTGCATCTGACTCTGTTATCACAGGTATTATTATGGTTAGTCACAGGGAGGCATCGGTTCTATTCGACCCTAGTTCCACTTTTTCATATGTGTCTTCTTACTTTGCTTCTCATCTGGGTGTGCCTCGGGATTCTTTGAGTGCCCCCATTTATGTTTCCACTCAGGTGGGTGATTCTTTGGCCGTGGACCGCGTATATCGGTCGTGTTTGGTTACCATTTGTGATTTTGAGACCAGAGCGGATCTATTGCTGCTCGGGATGGTCGATTTTGATATTATTCTGGGCATGGACTGGTTGTCGCCCCATTATGCTATTCTTGATTGTCACGCCAAGACCGTGACGCCGGCTATGCCAGGCATTCCACGTATTGAGTGGAGTGGTACTCTAGATCACACCCCTAGCCGTGTTATTTCTTTTCTCAGAGCTCAGCGTATGGTTGAGAAGGGGTGTGCTGCTTATCTATCCTATGTGCGTGATGTCAGTATTGACACTCCCTCTATTAATTCCGTTCATGTGGTACGTGACTTTGCCGATGTATTTCCAGCTGATCTCCCGGGCATGCCGCCCGACAGAGATATTGACTTTGCTATTGACTTGTTGCCGGGCACTCAGCCCATTTCTATTTCACCGTACCGTATGGCTCCTCCTGAGTTGAAGGAGTTGAAGGATCAATTACAGGAGTTATTGGGTAAGGGTTTTATTCGACCCAGTGTTTCGCCTTGGGGTGCTCCTGTATTATTTGTGAAGAAAAAGGACGGTTCTATGCGTATGTGTATTGACTATCGTCAGCTGAATAAGGTTACAGTGAAGAACCGGTATCCTTTGCCCCGTATTGATGATTTATTTGACCAGTTACAGGGTGCACAAGTGTTTTCTAAGATTGATTTGCGCTCTGGGTATCACCAGTTGAAGATTCGGGAGCCAGATATCCCGAAGACTGCCTTCAGGACCCGGTATGGTCACTATGAGTTCCTCGTGATGTCTTTTGGGCTGACTAATGCCCCGGCAGCCTTTATGCATTTGATGCACAGTGTGTTCAGGCCTTATATCGACTCATTCGTGATTGTTTTCATTGATGATATTCTAGTATATTCCCGGAGCCGGGAAGAGCACGAGCAGCAATTTGAGGATAGTGCTTCAGATTCTGAGGGAGAAGCAGCTTTATGCCAAGTTCTCTAAATGTGAATTCTGGTTGAGTTCGGTGGCATTTTTGGGCCACGTGGTGTCGAGTGATGGTATTCGAGTAGATCCGAGGAAGGTGGAGGCCGTGCAGAGTTGGCCCAGACCCTCCTCCGCTACTGAGATTCGGAGTTTCCTTGGTTTGGCGGGCTGTTACCGTCGTTTCGTAGAGGGGTTCTCTTCGATTGCAGCACCTATGACTAGATTGACCCAAAAGGGTGCCCCTTTTCAGTGGACAAACGAGTGTGAGGCGAGCTTTTAGAAGCTCAAGACAGCGTTGACTTCGGCCCCTATATTGATGTTGCCTACAGGTTCGGGGTCCTATACTGTATATTGTGATGCCTCACGAGTTGGACTCGGTGCGGTATTGATGCAGGATGGTAGGGTGATTGCCTACGCGTCGAGACAACTGAAGGTGCATGAGAAGAATTACCCTGTTCATGATTTGGAGCTAGCTGCCATTGTTCACGCCTTGAAAATTTGGCGTCATTATTTATATGGGGTTCCTTGTGAGATCTACACCGATCACCGGAGCTTGCAGCACTTGCTTAAGCAGAAGGACCTGAATATGCGTCAGAGGAGATGGTTGGAACTACTGAAGGACTATGATATTACTATTCTCTATCATCCGGGCAAGGCTAATATGGTTGCCGATGCCTTGAGTCGTCGGGCAGAGAGTTTGGGGAGTTTGGCGTATCTACCAGCTTCGGAGAGGCCTATGGCGATGGATGTTCAGGCTTTAGCCAGACAGTTTGTTAGACTGGATCTTTCGGAGCCCAGCCGGGTTCTGGCTTGTGTGATTTCTCGGTCTTCTCTATTTGACCGCATGAGGGAGCGTCAGTTCGACGACCCTCATTTGCTTGTCCTCCAAGATAGAGTTCGGCGTGGTGATGCTCGAGATGTTACCATCGGAGATGATGGAGTTATGAGGATGCAGGGGCGCATCTGTGCGCCCAATGTAGATGATCTTCGAGAGCTGATTCTAGCAGAGGCCCATAGCTCGCGGTATTCTATCCATCCGGGAGCCGCGAAGATGTATCAGGACTTGAAACAGCATTACTGGTGGAGGCGGATGAAGAGGGATATAGTTGATTATGTTTCCAGATGCCTCAACTGCCAGCAGGTGAAGTATGAGCATCAGCGTCCGGGTGGATTGATGCAGCGAATTGAGATTCCCGAGTAGAAATGGGAGCGCATTACCATGGACTTTGTATCTGGACTTCCACGGACGGTTAGGAAGTTTGATTCCATTTGGGTCATTGTGGATCGGCTGACCAAGTCCGCTCATTTTATACCGGTGAGCACTACATATTCATCGGAGCGACCGGCGGAGATCTATATCAGGGAGGTAGTTCGGCTGCATGGTATTCCAGTTTCCATCATTTCAGATAGAGGCACTCAGTTCACTTTACGGTTCTGGAGAGCTGTACAGCAGGAGTTAGGTACTCGGGTGGAACTGAGCACAGCCTTTCACCCCCAGACTGATGGGCAGTCCGAGCGCACTATTCAGATTTTTGAGGATATGCTTCGTGCGTGCGTGATTGAGTTTGGAGGTTCATGGGATCACTTCTTGCCACTGGCGGAGTTTGCTTATAACAACAGCTACCAGTCTAGTATTCGGATGGCACCGTACGAGGCCCTATATGGTAGGAGGTGCAGGTCTCCCGTGGGTTGGTTTGAGCCGGGCGAGGCCAGGTTACTAGGTACTGATATGGTTCAGGAGGCTATGGACAAGGTCAAGGTGATTCAGGACAGACTTCGTGCAGCTCAGTCTAGACAGAAGAGTTATGCGGATAAGAAGGTTCGCGACGTGGCTTTTATGGTTGGCGAGCGGGTTCTACTCCGAGTCTCGCCCATGAAGGGCGTTATGAGGTTTGGGAAGAAAGGAAAGCTGAGTCCTAGATTTATTGGCCCTTTGAGATTTTGAGGCGTGTTGGGGAGGTTGCTTATGAGTTGGCCTTACCTCCCGGCCTAGCCGGAGTTCACCCCGTATTTCATGTCTCCATGCTCCGGAGATACCATGGTGACCCGTCGCATGTGTTGGATTTCACATCTGTTCAGCTAGACAAGGATCTGTCTTATGTTGAGGAGCCAGTAGCCATTCTAGACAGGCAAGTCAAAAAGCTAAGGTCAAAGAACATCGCTTCGGTAAAGGTTCAGTGGCGGGGCCAGCCGGTCGAGGAGGCGACTTGGGAGACCGAGCAGGATATGCGCAGCCAGTACCCTCATCTTTTCACTACTCAAGGTATGTTTCATATGCTCGTTCGAGGACGAACGAATCTTTAAGTGTGGGAAGATGTAACGACCAGACCGGTCGTTTTAGAAAATTACGCCCCAATCCCCTAATTTAACTGTTTCCCTAAGTTCATTTCTACTATTGGGGTTTGCCGGGAGAGTCGGTTTCGAAATTTGGAGCATTTTGGGACACTTAGTCCCTAAATGAGAGCTTTAAAGCTAGAAAATGGTCCGTAGCCGGAACAGTGTTAAGACGATCTCGGAACGGAAATCCGATGGTTCCATTAGCTCCGTTGGGTGATTTCGGGGTTGGGAGCGCGTTCGGAATGTATTTTGGAGGTCCGTAGCTCAATTAGGCTTGAAATGCCGAAGGTTGAAATTTTGGCGAATCCGAACGATAGGTGAGATTTTGAACCGGGGGTCGGAATGGAATTCCGACAATTTCTGTAGCTTCGTTAGGTGATTTTAGATATGTCCGCAAATTTTCGGGTCATTTGGACGTCGTTTGGTTGGGTTTTGGATCGAATGTTAGTTTTGAAGAAACTTAGGCTTGAATCCGTGTGTAATTAGTGATTTTGATGTTTAGGATGGTGTTTTTATGATTGGAATAAGTTCGTATCGTGTTTTGGAGTATGTTGGTGGTTTTCGTTGGGGTCCCGGGATCCTCGGGATGAATTCGGACCATCAAGCGGGCATTTGGAACTTGGAAATTTCTGCAGAAAATGCAGCAGCAGTGCAGCAGACGTTAAGCCTACGCATTCGCGTGGCAATGGCTGCGTTCGCGTAGGCATGGTAGGGCAAAGCATCGCATTCGCGTCCCAGGTGTCGCGTACGCGTAGAAGAAAAACGGTCGATTGGAAGGTTGTTCTTCGCGAACACGTGGGAGTTGTCGCGTTCGCGTTGAGGAAGGGAAATTGTGCTTCGCGGACGCGTGGGGAGCGTCGCGTTCGCGATAGGTAAATTTTGCAAGTCATCACGAACGCATGGGCTACTTCGTGTTCGCATAGAAGAAGTTGGGTTGTTCATCGCGAACGCGTGAACAGTAACGCGAACGCGATGAGCAATGGGGGTCTGGCAGTGAGCTTAAGTTCAGAACATAACACCCGCGACCCCCATACACAAAAACGCCATTTTTGAGCTCCAAGAGAGGATTTTGAAGGGGAAACGCTGGGATATCATCGGGGGTAAGTTTCTTGACCTTAATTCGTTGGTTTATCATGAAATCCGTGATTATTTCACTCAACATGGGGGATTAAAGGTGGGTTTGAGCCCTAGGCCTAAATGTTAGAAAATCTCCGATTTGAGTGGGCAAATGGAGTCCGATTTTGGTAAATTTTATATGCCTAGACTCGTATTGAGATAAGGAACCCGAATATATATTTTTCGTGATTTTTCGATAAGCGTACCGAAAGTCGGGTTTTGTCAACTTGTGGGTTTTGGTATATTTTGAGTTATTTTGATTGGGTAATGCCCAATTGGCCTATTTGATGTGATTCTATTGATTTTTATCAGATACTACACTTGTGGAGGCCGACATTCGTGGCAAGAGGGTTATTGCTTAGCGGTTTTGTACCGGAATTGAGGTAAGTGGCTTCTCTAACTTCGTGTGGGGGACTTTCACCCCTAGGATATTATTGTGATACTTTAAATGCCTTGTACGCGAGGTGACGGGCGTGTACATGCGCTAGTTGTTGAACACATACTTTACTCAAAATGTTCAATGAGTGATATTCCTGTTTTTAGTTGTTAAATTTGATATCCCTACCCGGTAGTAGTTAGAAAAGCATGATTAGATAGAATCTAACGGTCTAGTTGCTTAATTGACTTACTTGAGTTTTTCTTGGTAATCGCTGGCGCTGTTCATCGGCGAAGTTATCGTTAAGCATATTATACTTCTCTCTGTGTATTCCTTTACTTGTTGTGGTTGTGGACTACGGGCTCGATTCCCGAGATCCTGAGATTATTGAAATATGGACTACGGGTTCGATTCCCGAGATCCTGAGACTATTGAAATGTGGACTACGGGTTCGATTCCCGAGATCCTGAGATTATTGAAATATGGACTACGGGTTCGATTCCCGAGATCCTGAGATTATTGAAATATGGACTACGGGTTCAATTCCCGAGATCCCGAGATTATTGAAATGTGGACTACGGGTTCGATTCCCGAGATCCTGAGATTATTGAAATGTGGACTACGGGTTCGATTCCCGAGATCCTGAGATTATTGGTAGGGACTGCGGGTTCGATTCCTGGAGATCCTGAGTTATTGAGATATTATTGAGGCATGGGCTGCGGGTTCGATTCCCGGAGACCCAGAGGTACTGAGAATGGGACTGTGGGTTCAATTCCCACAGATCCTGGATTCGTTTATTGAGTTGTTTATTTGTTGTTAGCTTAATTGTAGACAGTTGCAGTAATCATCTTATTGTTGTTATTTCGGAAATTATTATCATTTAAACTGTTTATTTTTGTTATCATCATTATATTATTGTTTCTCGGTAGGGCCCTGACCTTCCTCGTCACTACTCCATCGAGGTTAGGCTTGGCACTTACTGAGTACCGCTGTGGTGTACTCATGCTACTCTTCTGCACACTTTTGTTGTGCAGATCCAGGTACATCAGAGTAGGCTCGTGCTAGGTGATTTCCGCAGCTTTTCTGGAGACCTCGAGGTATGATCTGCTATGTCCGCAGATCCGGAGGCTTTCCTTCTATTCTAGTAGTACTAGTTGACATTTTTCTTCATTTCGTTGTTAGATACTCTTTACACATAGAGCCACAGTTGTATTTTCTCTTTTAGTCTGTGTTACCGTGGGGTTCCGGATCTTGGTAGTGTTTTAATCATTGTGTGATGGATGTATGCGCCAAGCGGCACGGAGTACATATCTTTTATGCTATTTTTTTCCACTGTTTCTTATTTAAGTATTTATAACTTGTATATTCCGCAACGTGTTAGGCTTACCTAGTCGTGGGGACTGGGTGCCATCATGACATGTTCGTGGGTTGGTTTGAGCCGGGCGAGGCCAGGTTACTAGGTACTGATATGGTTCAGGAGGCTATGGACAAGGTCAAGGTGATTCAGGACAGACTTCGTGCAGCCTAGTCTAGACAGAAGAGTTATGCGGACAAGAAGGTCCGCGATGTGGTTTTTATGGTTGGTGAGCGGGTTCTGCTTCGAGTCTCGCCCATGAAGGGCGTTATGAGGTTTGGGAAGAAAGGAAAGCTGAGTCCTAGATTTATTGGTCCTTTTGAGATTTTGAGGCGTGTTGGGGAGGTTGCTTATGAGTTGGCCTTACCTCCCAGCCTAGCCGGAGTTCACCCCGTATTTCATGTCTCCATGCTCCGGAGATACCATGGTGACCCGTTGCATGTGTTGGATTTCACATCTGTTCAACTAGACAAGGATCTGTCTTATGTTGAGGAGCCAGTAGCCATTCTAGACAGACAGGTCAGAAAGCTAAGGTCAAAGAATATCGCTTCGGTAAAGGTTCAGTGGCGGGGCCAGCCGGTCGAGGAGGCGACTTGGGAGACCGAGCAGGATATGCGCAGCCAGTACCCTCATCTTTTCACTACTCCGGGTATGTTTCCTATGCTCGTTCGAGGACGAACGAATCTTTAAGTGTGGGAAGATGTAACGACCCGACCGGTCGTTTTAGAAAATTACGCCCCAATCCCCCAATTTAACTGTTCCCCTAAGTTCATTTCTGCTATTGTGGTTTGCCGAAAGAGTCGGTTCTGAAATTTTGAGCATTTTGGGACACTTAGTCCCTAAAATGAGAGCTTTAAAGCTAGAAAACGGTCCGTAGCCGGAGCAGTGTTAAGACGATCTCCGAACGGAAATCCAATGGTTCCATTAGCTCCATTGGGTGATTTCGGGGTTGGGAGCGCATTCGGAATATATTTTGGAGGTCCGTAGCTCAATTAGGCTTGAAATGCCGAAGGTTGAAATATTGGCGAATCCGAACGATAGGTGAGATTTTGAACCGGGGGTCGGAATGGAATTCCGACAATTTTTGTAGCTTCGTTAGGTGATTTTAGATATGTCCGCAAATTTTCAGATCATTTGTACGTCGTTTGGTTGGGTTTTGGATCGAATGTTAGTTTTGAAAGTTTTGAAGAAACTTAGGCTTGAATCCGTGTGTAATTGGTGATTTTGATGTTTAGGATGGTGTTTTTATGATTGGAATAAGTTCGTATCGTGTTTTGGAGTATGTTGGTGGTTTTCGTTGGGGTCCGGGAGCCTCGGGATGAATTCGGACCATCAAGCGGGCATTTGGAACTTGGAAATTTCTGCAGAAAATGCAGCAGCAGTGCAGCAGACGTTAAGCCTACGCGTTCGCGTGGCAATGGCCGCGTTCGCGTAGGCATGGTAGGGCAAAGCATCGCGTTCGCGTCCCAGGTGTCGCGTACGCGTAGAATAAAAACGGTCGATTGGAAGGTTGTTCTTCGCGAACGCGTGGGAGTTGTCGCGTTCGCGTTGAGGAAGGGAAATTGTGCTTCGCGGACGCGTGGGGAGCGTCGCGTTCGCGATAGGTAAATTTTGCTAGTCATCACGAGCGCGTGGGCTACTTCGCGTTCGCGTAAGAAGTTGGGCTGTTCATCGAGAACACGTGAACAGTAACGCGAACGCGATGAGCAATGGGGGTCTGGCAGTGAGCTTAAGTTCAGAACATAACACCCGCGACCCCCACACACAAAAACGCCATTTTTGAGCTCCAAGAGAGGATTTTGAAGGGGAAACGCTGGGATATCATCGGGAAATCATCGGGGGTAAGTTTCTCGACCTTAATTCGTTGGTTTATCATGAAATCCGTGATTATTTCACTGAACATGGGGGATTAAAGGTGGGATTGAGCCCTAGGCCTAAATGTTAGAAAATCTCTGATTTGAGTGGGCAAATGGAGTCCGATTTTGGTAAATTTTATATGCCTAGACTCGTATTGAGATAAGGAACCCGAATATATATTTTTCAAGATTTTTCGATAAGCGTACCAAAAGTCGGGTTTTGGCAACTTGTGGGTTTTGGTATATTTTGAGTTATTTTGATTGGGTAATGCCCAATTGGCCTATTTGATGTGATTCTATTGATTTTTATCAGATACTACACTTGTGGAGGCCGACATTCGTGGCAAGAGGGTTATTGCTTAGCGTTTTTGTACCGGAATTGAGGTAAGTGGCCTGTCTAACTTCGTGTGGGGGACTTTCACCCCTAGGATATTATTGTGATACTTTAAATGCCTTGTACACGAGGTGACGGGCGTGTACATGCGCTGGTTGTTGAACACATACTTTACTCAAAATGTTTAATGAGTGATATTCCTGTTTTTAGTTGTTAAATTCGATATCCCTACCCGGTAGTAGTTAGAAAAGCATGATTAGATAGAATCTAACGGTCTAGTTGCTTAATTGACTTACTTGAGTTTTTCTTGGTAATCGCTGGCGCTGTTCATCGGCGAAGTTATCGTTAAGCATATTATACTTCTCTCTGTGTATTCCTTTACTTGTTGTGGTTGTGGACTACGGGTTTGATTCCCGAGATCCTGAGATTATTGAAATATGGACTACGGGTTCGATTCTCGAGATCCTGAGATTATTGAAATATGGACTACGGGTTCGATTCCCGAGATCCTGAGATTATCGAAATGTGGACTACGGGTTCGATTCCCGAGATCCCGAGATTATTGAAATATGGACTACGGGTTCGATTCCCGAGATCCCGAGATTATTGAAATGTCGACTACGGGTTCGATTCCCGAGATCCTGAGACTATTGAAATGTGGACTACGGGTTCGATTCCTGAGATCCTGACTTATTGGTAGGGACTGCGGGTTCGATTCCCGGAGATCCTGAGTTATTGTGATATTATTGAGACATGGGCTGCGGGTTCGATTCCCGGAGACCCAGAGGTACTGAGAATGGGACTGTTGGTTCAATTCCCACAGGTCCTGGAATTGTTTTATTGGGTTGTTTATTTGTTGTTAGCTTAATTGTAGACTGTTGCAGTAATCATCTTATTGTTGTTATTTCAGAAATTATTATCATTTAAAATGTTTATTTTTGTTATCATCATTATATTGTTGTTTCTCAGTAGGGACCTGACCTTCCTCGTCTCTACTCCATCGAGGTTAGGCTTGGCACTTACTGAGTACCGTCGTGGTGTACTCATGCTACTCTTCTGCACACTTTTGTTGTGCGGATCCAGGTACATCAGGACAGGCTCGTACTAGGTGATTCCGCAGCTTTTTGGGAGACCTCGAGGTATGATCTGCTACGTCCGTGGATCCGGAGGCTTTCCTTCTATTCTGATAGTATTAGTTGACATTTTTCTTCATTTCGTTGTTAGATACTCTTTACACATAGAGCCACAGTTGTATTTTCTCTTTTAGTCTGTGTTACCATGGGGTTCCGGATTTTGGTAGTGTTTTATTCATTGTGTGATGGATGTATGTGCCAAGCGGCACGGAGTACATATCTTTTATGCTATTTTTTTCCGTTGTTTCTTATTTAAGTGTTTATAACTTGTATATTCCTCTACGTGTTAGGCTTACCTAGTCGTGGGGACTGGGTGCCATCACGACATGTTCACAATTGGTGAACTAGGGTCGTGACAGGTTGCTAGGTACTGATATGGTTCAGGAGGCTATGGACAAGGTCAAGGTGATTCAGGACAGACTTCGTGCAGCCCAGTCTAGAGAGAAGAGTTATGCGGACAAGAAAGTTCGCGATGTGGCTTTTATGGTTGGCGAGCGGGTTCTACTTCGAGTCTCGCCCATGAAGGGCGTTATGAGGTTTGGGAAGAAAGGAAAGCCGAGTCCTAGATTTATTGGCCCTTTTGAGATTTTGAGGCGTGTTGGGGAGGTTGCTTATGAGTTGGCCTTACCTCCCAGCCTAGCCGGAGTTCACCTCGTATTTCATGTCTCCATGCTCCGGAGATACCATGGTGACCCGTCGCATGTGTTGGATTTCACATCCGTTCAACTAGACAAGGATCTGTCTTATGTTAAGGAAGCCAGTAGCCATTTTAGACAGACAGGCCAGAAAGCTAAGGTCAAAGAATATCGCTTCGGTAAAGGTTCGGTGGCGGGGCCAGCCGGTCGAGGAGGCGACTTGGGAGACCGAGCAGGATATGCGCAGCCAGTACCCTCATCTTTTCACTACTCCGGGTATGTTTCCTATGCTCGTTCGAGGACGAACGAATCTTTAAGTGTGGGAAGATGTAACGACCCGACCGGTCGTTTTAGAAAATTACGCCCCAATCCCTAATTTAACTGTTCCCCTAAGTTCATTTCTGCTATTGTGGTTTGCGGGAGAGTCGGTTCTGAAATTTGGAGCATTTTGGGACACTTAGTCCCTAAATGAGAGCTTTAAAGCTAGAAAATGGTCCGTAGCCGGAACAGTGTTAAGACGATCTCAGAACGGAAATCCGATAGTTCCATTAGCTCCGTTGGGTGATTTCGGGGTTGGGAGCGCGTTCGGAATGTATTTTGGAGGTCCGTAGCTCAATTAGGCTTGAAATGCCGAAGGTTGAAATATTGGCGAATCCGAACGATAGGTGAGATTTTGAACCGGGGGTCGGAATGGAATTCTGACAATTTCTGTAGCTTCGTTAGGTGATATTAGATATGTCCGCAAATTTTCGTGCCATTTGGACGTCGTTTGGTTGGGTTTTGGATCGAATGTTAGTTTTGAAAGTTTTGAAGAAACTTAGGATTGAATCCGTGTGTAATTGGTGATTTTGATGTTTAGGATGGTGTTTTTATGATTGGAATAAGTTTGTATCGTGTTTTGGAGTATGTTGGTGGTTTTCGTTGGGGTCCCGGGAGCCTCGGGATGAATTCGGACCATCAAGCGGGCATTTGGAACTTGGAAATTTCTGCAGAAAATGCAGCAGCAGTGCAGCAGACGTTAAGCCTACGCGTTCGCGTGGCAATGGCCGCGTTCGCGTAGGCATGGTAGGGCAAAGCATCGCGTTCGCGTCCCAGGTGTCGCGTACGCGTAGAAGAAAAACGGTCGATTGGAAGGTTGTTCTTCGCGAACGCGTGGGAGTTGTCGCGTTCACGTTGAGAAAGGGAAATTGTGCTTCGCGGACGCGTGGGGAGCGTCGCGTTCGCGATAGGTAAATTTTGCAAGTCATCGCGAACGCGTGGGCTACTTCGCGTTCGCGTAGAAGAAGTTGGGCTGTTCATCGCGAACGCGTGAACAGTAATGCGAACGCGATGAGCAATGGGGGTCTGGCAGTGAGCTTAAGTTCAGAACATAACACCCGCGACCCCCATACACAAAAACGCCATTTTTGAGCTCCAAGAGACGATTTTGAAGGGGAAACGCTGGGATATCATCGGGAAATCATCGGGGGTAAGTTTCTTGACCTTAATTTGTTGGTTTATCATGAAATCCGTGATTATTTCACTGAAGATGGGGGATTAAAGGTGGGTTTGAGCCCTATGCCTAAATGTTAGAAAATCTCTGATTTGAGTGGGCAAATGGAGTCCGATTTTGGTAAATTTTATATGCCTAGACTCGTATTGAGATAAGGAACCCGAATATATATTTTTCGTGATTTTTCGGTAAGCGTACCGAAAGTCGGGTTTTGGCAACTTGTGGGTTTTGGTATATTTTGAGTTATTTTGATCGGGTAATGCCCAATTGGCCTATTTGATGTGATTCTATTGATTTTTATCAGATACTACACTTGTGGAGGCCGACATTCGTGGCAAGAGGGTTATTGCTTAGGGGTTTTATACCGGAATTGAGGTAAGTGGCTTGTCTAACTTCGTGTGGGGGACTTTCACCCCTAGGATATTATTGTGATACTTTAAATGCCTTGTACGCGAGTTGACGGGCGTGTACATGCGCTGGTTGTTGAACACATACTTTACTCAAAATGTTCAATGAGTGATATTCCTGTTTTTAGTTGTTAAATTCGATATTCCTACCCGGTAGTAGTTAGAAAAGTATGATTAGATAGAATCTAACGGTCTAGTTGCTTAATTGACTTACTTGAGTTTTTCTTGGTAATCGTTGGCGCTGTTCATCGGAGAAGTTATCGTTAAGCATATTATACTTCTCTCTGTGTATTCCTTTACTTGCTGTGGTTGTGGACTACGGGCTCGATTCCCGAGATCCTGAGATTATTGAAATATGGACAACGGGTTCGATTCCCGAGATCCTGAGACTTTTGAAATGTGGACTACGAGTTCGATTCCCGAGATCCTGAGATTATTGAAATATGGACTACGGGTTCGATTCCCGAGATCCTGAGATTATTGAAATATGGACTACGGGTTCGATTCCCGAGATCCTGAGATTATTGAAATGTGGACTACGGTTTCGATTCCCGAGATCCTGAGACTATTGAAATGTGGACTACGGGTTCGATTCCCGAGATCCTAACTTATTGGTAGGGACTGCGGGTTTGATTCCCGGAGATCCTGAGTTATTGAGATTTTATTCAGACATGGGCTGCGGGTTCGATTCCCGGAGACCCAGAGGTACTGAGAATGGAATTATGGGTTCAATTCCCACAGGTCCTGGAATTGTTTTATTGAGTTGTTTATTTGTTGTTAGCTTAATTGTAGACAGTTGTAGTAATCATCTTATTGTTGTTATTTCGGAAATTATTATCATTTAAACTGTTTATTTTTGTTATCATCATTATATTATTGTTTCTCGGTAGGGCCATGACCTTCCTCGTTACTACTCCATCGAGGTTAGGCTTGGCACTTACTGAGTATCGCCGTGGTGTACTCATGCTACTCTTCTGCACACTTTTGTTGTGCAGATCCAGGTACATCAGGATAGGCTCGTACTAGGTGATTTCGCAGCTTTTTGGGAGACCTCGAGGTATGATCCGCTACGTCCGCGGATCCGGAGGCTTTCCTTCTATTCTGATAGTATTAGTTGACATTTTCCTTCATTTCGTTGTTAGATACTCTTTACACATAGAGCCACAGTTGTATTTTCTCTTTTAGTCTGTGTTACCATGGGGTTCCGGATCTTGGTAGTGTTTTATTCATTGTGTGATGGATGTATGTGCCAAGCGGCACGGAGTACATATCTTTTATGCTATTTTTTTCCGTTGTTTCTTATTTAAGTGTTTATAACTTGTATATTCCGCAATGTGTTAGGCTTACGTAGTCGTGGGGACTGGGTGCCATCACGACATGTTCACAATTGGTGAATTAGGGTCGTGACAAGTACGCCTGTGACTTTTAACACGTTTCGGCTTCGCCGAGATTTAAGATTTGAGTTACATTAGATGTGCACTCGTATTAAGGAAAGTATATTTTTAAATCATGCCTTATAGCGTTTAATGGCTTATTATTCTGTTGGAAAGACCGTGGAATTTACTAAACTGTCTTTCCGAATCTATCACTTATTATTATTTATACGGGGGCCCTGCTTGTTTTGTTCTTATACGAGGCTCGTCCCATTTATTTTAAATAGTCCAATCCTAACGAGTACTATATTTTCTATTTTTTTGGGTTTTCCTTAGTCATTTTTATGTTATAATTTCAGAAGCATATCCAGGCCTCATCATTTATATTTCCAGGCCTGAACGTTTGGGGCTCGAATTCAGTAGACCAGCTTGCATATCTGGGTTTCAGAAACCCAGAACGCGCTGAAGTCATTGTTCAAAAGCCCAAATAGAAGTCGAATTGGATCCGGGCCTGCACTATTCTTCAGGCCCAGACCAAACAAAAGAAAAGGAAGGAAAGAGAATTGGAATTTCATGATATACACAGATACTCAAAACCAATAGATAAATCAATCAGATTGTATTTATTTCAAAAAAGAAACAAAAGTACAGAATTAACTATGTCAAATCTAAATCACCATTATCTAACACTAATGAATCTAAACATCATACTACTTTTCTTCATACTTTATTAACAGCAATGCTACTTAACTCTACGAATTGAACTGTTATTAACAACTAGTTATCATTCATACTATTTGGTTATAATTATCGAGTATTAATTGAACTCAAACAACATGCTATTTGTGTTAACTACTACGAATCAGTCAGGTGATACTTAAATTTGTATTTAACTACTGATTTTAGCTCACGCCATCTACTCACGCCATTTACACCTGTTATTGAACTATGGAAATGAAGAGATAGACTAAAGCTAAGTTAATTATTACGTTCTAATTCATTTTATCACTGTGATTATATGCATGTTACGAAACTATTTTTTAAGCTAAGTGAGTTAGTTTTAACTAATTAACTTATTTTTAAAACTAAGCTAAGTGATTACGGTTACTTCTACTCTAATCTATATCCTATCTATTACATTATCCTCAGCGTCATCTCATGTTTCATATGTATCAGTTATACAAACATTTCCTATTGAATTACAAATGATCTACTTGTGCGATAAAAATATGAACATATAAAATATAATAGAGACATTCTCTTCTGGAAATCAACTCATAGTATTTATTGCTTCATACCAGCTGCCAATTACATGTTTAAGTAGTAGTTGTGTACCTGATTCAGCAAAATAGATCTATGAGTCTAGGAATGCAAATGAGGAAGGATAATCAATTAATCACAGCAGCAGAATCGAATCAAAAGAGCAAACACAGCAAACACAATTGAACAGCACATTCGAATGAAGTTTTCAAGCTCAGCAGATAAGCAATTCAACAACAAACTTGTAGAAAACCCTATAGAATCCCAACAATGAGAGTAATAGAAGATCCAAATTGAGCTTCAGAACTATGCTCGACTATACCCAGGAATTCACTCTTAGTTTGTGATATTTCACTCTTAATTTCAGAGTTTTCTCTGAATTTCTAGAATCCAGCCCTTTTTCGGGCTTAATTACAGCCTATTTATAGGTGTTATTAGTGAAATTTTGAGGGGAAAATTCAAAAATCTTCTAACTAATTCCCTCCCCTTAATTCTTTTATTTGTTGCAGTTTAGTACCCCTTTTCAGATTTGAAATGCCTTCCAGCCCTTGCTGGAAGGTTCTAGGGTGATCTTTTCGCTTCTATTATGGGTCTATTACTATAGTACCCTCACTTGGCCTTTTTATTGAGTCTGTTTTAGCCTTTGTTTTGTGCATTATTGCAGAAATACTAGGCCTGAATGTCTAATTTATCCCTACAGGCTCTATTAAATCACAACTATGCCATTTTCATTCCTTTTTATACCCATGCTATTCTTATTAATTACCCGACCTGTCCAAGGTCTAAGTATTCAGGTTTTAACTGATATTTAACTGCTGGCCATTAATTACAAGTCATTTAAGACTTGGCCAGCGTTAAACCTTAATTTCTTTCAATTTTAACCTGTTTAAGAGGTAACCTTTGTATTATTACTTATTGAATTGAATTGGATTTGCAGGACTAGCCTGGTTCTTACATAGGCTTAAGACTTACAAAATTAGCCATTTTTTAGACTTAGGGATAGCCTTACAGAATTAGCCATTTTTTATACTTATGCTTTTAGACTGTAACGACCCAGCCCGTCGTTACGGGAGTTATCACCCCATTTTCTCTATTTAATACTTCAATATGCTAACTTATATGTGTTTGGAAGAACTTAGGCTTGAATCCGATGTAAATTTGGTGTTTTGATATTAGTTTTGGTGTTTTGAGAGTGAAACTAAGTTTACATGATCATATGTGGCATATTAGTATGTTCGTATACTGTCCCGAGGAGCTCGGATGAGTTTCAGATAGGTTTGGGTTGCGTTATGCTGGTTTTTCTTATGCTTCGACATCGTTTTTTCAAGCATAAATGATATTATATTGAACAAATGAGCTCCGATTACTGTTTTGAATGAAGAATTAGATCCGTATCGTAATTACGGACCCGTAGCAAAAAGAATCATCGAATTTGGACATCGTATGAGGATTTTATGGCTATTTTACTAAGGTTGCCCAGATTTTCAGGTTAATGACGAAACTGCCCCTGACGGCGTATTAAAAACTTGCACTATTTGTAAATCTTAAAACCTACATATCTCCTTCATTATAAGGTCAAATTGAGTGATTCAAAAGCCTAATTTCATTAGAATTTCACAAGGAATCCATTGGGAGCAGTTAAACGCGTGAACAGTATACCTAGAATGAGCAGGTCGAGTTTTCTTCCAATTTTGGAACGGGAAGAAGCTTCTGAGGTGATTTTTAAGAGAGAAATTAATGGGTAATCGCTGGAGGTAAGTTTCTTGACTCAAAAACATGATTTTATGCTAGAATGAACACCAAAATTCCTGAAATTGGTAGAATTTGTGAAGAACTAGGGCCTAAATCATGAAAACGAATTTTTGGGTTTTGAAAGGCCATTCGAACTCCGATTTCGATAAATTTTATATGCACGGACTCATGGAGAGACGAGGAATCTGTTGGTATGAATTTCGAAATTTTTCAAGAAGCGGGCCCGGGGTCCGGGTTTTACCAACTTGGTGTATTATTGCGTATTTCGTATAAAATGAATTGGGTTATGTTTCTTTGATCCGTATTTGATATAATTGTTGTGTTTGACTAGATTCTACGCATGAGGCGGTAAATTTGAAGGGAAAAGGTATCGCGGACGAGTCTACGGCCGGCTAGAGGTGAGTAGTTTGTGTATATGGTAGCTTGAGGGTTCGAAACCCCGGCTTAGCACATTGTGACGCTAGTAGGGCGTGGCTCGCACCCCGTGGCAAGTGCGGGACTGATTGTGACTGGGGATTGAGACTTGGTCCATCCCGGATATGGAAAATATGCTATTAGTGATGGAAATACGTTGTGTTTGACATATTTGTGGGCTGTAAGCCTTGTTTGGGGCCTTGTGCCGACCTGTAGTATCCCTAGGGGATAGTATTTATGTGATAGCTATACTTGCTTAATCATTGATCTCAGTCCTGGAATTTGAAATCACACTATTGAAATGTTAAGTCACCGGTTTTTGCAAATTAAATAAAAGTTAAAGTACTTTTCGTAAATTATGAACTGGGAACTGGAATTAAGAAAAATGAACTGTTTTTGTGACTTATCTGATTTATGTGGACTGAGGATGGATCGGGCTGCACGCCGCAGCGGTTTATATGAGGATCGGGCTGCACGCCGCAGTGGTTGATATGAGGATCGGGCCGCACGCCGCAGCAGTATTGCGCTTGGGCTGTAGGAGCCCCTCCGGAGTCTGTACACACCCCCAGTGAGCGTCGTCGACGTTAAATGGATCGGGCTACACGCCGTAGCGGTTATGTGCATTGCATTGCATCTTTATTTGTTTAAATTATTCTGTGGTAGTTGTATTGTACTGTTGATGCTAGTTCGTAGGAGATTCGGACTGTAGTTAGCTTCATACTGTGGTATTCTGTGGATTTCCTTCTTTCAGTTGCTTTTATATATTTATTACTCACTGAGTACTTAGTACTCACCCCTACTCCCTGCACCTTTGTGTGCAGATTCAGGTACACATGAGGGATAGACGAGCACTCTAGCTTTTATCAGTATTTATCCGAGTTGCTGAGGTAGCTGCTGGCGTTCGCAGAACCTGGCTTCTCTTCTTATTCTATTTTTCTTTTGTATATAAATTATTCGGACTTTAGTATTTGGTCTAGATATTGTATCCGATCATGTTAGAGACTCTAGACTCGTGATCCTAGATCTTTGGGTGATTATTCAGTTTAGTTTTATTGTTGATAATGATATCCAGGTAAATGATTTGAGCTTCATGCTCGGGATGAGAGTGTAAATGGTCGGGCTTGCCTAGCGGTTGTGTTGGGCGCCATCACGACCGGGATTGGGGTCGTGACAAGTTGGTATCAGAGCCTAGGTTACTAGGCCTCATGAGTCTTGAGCCGGTTGGTAGAGTCTTGTGGATCGGTACGGGGACGCCTGTACTTATCCTCGGGAGGCTGCAAACCTTTAGGAAACACTTCACATTTCTTGGAATTCTTATCGTGCGTACTTGATTCAGCTTGAGATATAATTTTTGGAATTCTTTCCACGCGTCTGTGTACGCTTCGAGCGCTCGGTAATATAATTGCCTTGAGGGTTTGTGATTCCCTGATCGAGGGGCGAGATATAATCTCTACGAGTTCATGGTGGGCCAGTCGGGAGGACTTGAGGCCGGATCTTTGTCTATGACATGAGCACCAAAGTGCTGATTTTACAAAATGGTATTATGAAATTTCGTGTGATCGGTATTGTTCCTAACTGTGGAAATGGCAGCTTAATAGTGTACGAGCTTGTCAGGTGTTAGATCCTTATTGTAATCTGTTATGTAGCCCCGAGCTACGGGCGTGGTGAATATTTATCATATGTCTTAGTTGGAAGGTAAAGTGCCTTACGTGTAGTAGAACGCGTTTAGACGCAGGAAGACTAAAGTGATTATGCTATGTGTATCCTGGTGGAAGGTGTTGTACTGAAATACTAGATTGAAGCAAGGTAGGTGGGTCGATTCTGATGTGTAATTGAAGGGTATTTGATATATGTTATGATTCGAGCGGGTGCAACGCATGTTCAGGTATTAATTGTGATAATATGATTCGTATATTAATGAGATTTAATGTTGTTGAAATGCATTGTGATGTCTTGTTGAGTTGTAGATGTATTATTAGAATGGTTTGGTGATTCTCTGGCAGGTGGATAGGCCAATTTACAAAGGGAACTCTGCCAAAATTTTTGAAAAAATTGGGACTTAGAAAAGATTTCTGTCACCTAAAGAGAGTAGGCTTAACTGTGGTGTGTGTATAAATGAAAGAATTGCAGAAGAGTTAAGGTCTCTGAAGATTCGAGTCTCTGTCAAGGCTTGTAAATGACTTGAGTTTAATATCACTATAACCTTGTGGCATCATTTGAGTAATAATGATATGAGTAGCTAAAAGTGCTTTGATGTATGGCTCCGAGCCAAGTTGGGGAGGTTGTTATTGATTAACTGATTGCACTTGTTGTGTGCTATGTTGATTTTGTCTCAAAGTATGTTGGGAAATTCTGATAAAGGTTATGGTGCTTCGTAGATATGAAGAAATAATAGGATGGTTTGAAGTGTTGTTGGTACAGAATGTTCGATGTATAGAAAAGGAAGATAGCTACTTGCATCTGTATGTAATCATGTTCTGCAGTGTCAGAGTTCTAACAAGGCACGAGTGGTTCTGTTCAATAAGACAGCTGAATTATAATTGAATAAGTGTGAATGACGCCTGAGAATGATCTTGTGGTGTTCATGCTTGTAACAGTCAGGTGTCGTAAGATTGGGTAGGTGGCTAAAGACGGTGTTTTCGTTATAAGGGATCAAGACTTGTGTAATGATATGATGAATTTGGGGTTATGATACTCTATTTCAGACTGGTTGTCATAAGTCAGGTCGTATAGACTAATGTGATATGGACTATGTCGGAAATGGCACAAATTGCTTAACAGAGTGCATCAGAGTATGCTCCAACAGGGTAGTTGTACCCAGGACCAGCGGACGGCGTGTAGGTATTGCTTTGTCAGTGGGGCCTTCGTGGCGGATATCAGTGCAAAGGTTTCTACTATTGATCCAGTTTTGGTATTGGAGAGACTTTGTCGGATGCATATCTTGCGGCCTAGCTTGAGGCTATATATGTTTGTTGTAATGAGAAATCTGACTCGGTGTGCATTTTTTTTTTTTGCGAGAGTTTTGCGTGGATCGGGTGGCATGCCGCCACGTGTTATTTGGATCAGGTGGCACGCCGCCACAAGAATGATATCTGGATCGGGTGGCACGCCGCCACGGGTATGTTATTTTGAGCAGGTTGCACGCCGCAACCGTGTAATATGGAGAATAGTTTTTTTCTATAGGCTACCTTGTGTACTATACTTCCTAGTCTTTGAGGAAAGTCAGTGTTAGATATCGCTCGGCGAATGGCGCATCGGTTATGTCCATACAAGATTCGATGGCGTATATTAATTGTTTCACTATGGGTGAGATTGATTGTTAGAGTTCAGACCTAGATCGGTGCGTGGCCGTCTGTTTTTAGCACTATGAGATGACTTGAGGTGCTTCATGGGTAATAGTGTTTGGATGGAATCATGAGCCGTGGAAAGGCCACGTGAAGTTATGACCTTTCGAGGAGGATTCAAGTACGCTAATTCTATGATGTGAGACAAGATCTCAGTTATGTGTTGTGACGGTATTGAGGAATTTGAATTACAGCTCCTTGTTTGAGGTAGTTGTCATGATTTGAGTATGTTCAAGCGTTTCTTATTGGAGCCTGTGTTGTGCTCATTATGGCTTAGGCCGGTGTTGAGGTGTCATATCACCAGTGCGGTGTGTCATAATCGGAATGATCGTTGGAGCCATTAATGAGTGCGGGCATATATGATTTCAGCTGGTTAGAAAGGAATACATCGAGGTTTGGCTCCGAAATATATTGTAATGTCGGTCAAAAAGGGAAATGGATTCATGAATGGATGACCTGAGAGATGGATTCGATATATCGTGTGTTCGGTTGCCTTGGGCAACATACATGAAGGTGTTGGAATAAGACTTTAGCTAACGAGAAAGGTTTTTCGGTAATATTCGATTATCATGGGAAATTGTTGTGATTAGAGGGCATCATCTCGAGTGATTGAGTTGTTTGGTACACCATAAGATCTCACCCGGAATGGCGAGTATGGGCTATCACAGTTGGTTCGAGTGTATTCTGAATATAGACGTGGGATTCGGATTTGGTATATGATTTCGGAGGTGCAATGTGGTCTATGTTTTAGATGGACTATGGAAGTTCAGCCATATTGTGTTATCAGACTTATGATGGATAGGGTGACGTGGTACCACCCCGCATATATGCTTGGTAAGGTCAATCAGGTATTGGGTTGCTTCTAGTACAACTCTAGGTACGCTCGAGGACGAGCGTTTGTTTAAGTTGGGGAGAATGTAATGACCCCAGCCCGTCGTTACGGGAGTTATCACCCCATTTTCTCTATTTAATACTTCAATATGCTAACTTATATGTGTTTGGAAGAACTTAGGCTTGAATCCGATGTAAATTTGGTGTTTTGATATTAGTTTTGGTGTTTTGAGAGTGAAACTAAGTTTACATGATCATATGTGGCATATTAGTATGTTCGTATAATGTCCCGAGGAGCTCGGATGAGTTTCAGATAGGTTTGGGTTGCGTTATGCTCGTTTTTCTTATGCTTCGACATCGTTTTTTCAAGCATAAATGATATTATATTGAACAAATGAGCTCCGATTACTGTTTTGAATGAAGAATTAGATCCGTATCGTAATTACGGACCCGTAGCAAAAAGAATCATCGAATTTGGACATCGTATGAGGATTTTATGGCTATTTTACTAAGGTTGCCCAGATTTTCAGGTTAATGACGAAACTGCCCCTGACGGCGTATTAAAAACCTGCACTATTTGTAAATCTTAAAACCAACATATCTCCTTCATTATAAGGTCAAATTGAGTGATTCAAAAGCCTAATTTCATTAGAATTTCACAAGGAATCCATTGGGAGCAGTTAAACGCGTGAACAGTATACCTAGAATGAGCAGGTCGAGTTTTCTTCCAATTTTGGAACGGGAAGAAGCTTCTGAGGTGATTTTTAAGAGAGAAATTAATGGGTAATCGCTGGAGGTAAGTTTCTTGACTCAAAAACATGATTTTATGCTAGAATAAACACCAAAATTCCTGAAATTGGTAGAATTTGTGAACAACTAGGGCCTAAATCATGAAAACGAATTTTTGGGTTTTGAAAGGCCATTCGAACTCCGATTTCGATAAATTTTATATGCACGGACTCATGGAGAGACGAGGAATCTGTTGGTATGAATTTCGGAATTTTTCAAGAAGCGGGCCCGGGGTCCGGGTTTTACCAACTTGGTGTATTATTGCATATTTCGTATAAAATGAATTGGGTTATGTTTCTTTGATCCGTATTTGATATAATTGTTGTGTTTGACTAGATTCTACGCATGAGGCGGTAAATTTGAAGGGAAAAGGCATCGCGGACGAGTCTACGACCGGCTAGAGGTGAGTAGTTTGTGTATATGGTAGCCCGAGGGTTCGAAACCCCGGCTTAGCACATTGTGACGCTAATAGGGCGTGGCTCGCACACCGTGGCAGGTGCGGGATTGATTGTGATTGGGGATTGAGACTTGGTCCATCCCGGATATGGAAAATATGCTATTAGTGATGGAAATACGCTGTGTTTGACATATTTGTGGGTTGTAAGCCTTGTTTGGGGCCTTGTGCCGACCTGTAGTATCCCTAGGGGATAGTATTTATGTGATAGCTATACTTGCTTAATCATTGATCTCAGTCCTGGAATTTGAAATCACACTATTGAAATGTTAAGTCACCGGTTTTTGCAAATTAAATAAAAGTTAAAGTACTTTTCGTAAATTATGAACTGGGAACTGGAATTAAGAAAAATGAACTGTTTTTGTGACTTATCTGATTTATGTGGACTGAGGATGGATCGGGCTGCACGCCGCAGTGGTTTATATGAGGATCGGGCTGCACGCCGCAGCGGTTGATATGAGGATCGGGCTGCACGCCGCAGCAGTATTGCGCTTGGGCTGTAGGAGCCCCTCCGGAGTCTGTACACACCCCCGGTGAGCGCCGTCGACGTTAAATGGATCGGGCTACACGCCGTAGCGGTTATGTGCATTGCATTGCATCTTTATTTGTTTAAATTATTCTGTGGTAGCTATATTGTGCTGTTGATGCTAGTTCGTAGGAGATTCAGACTGTAGTTAGCTTCATACTGTGGTATTCTGTGGATTTCCTTCTTTCAGCTGCTTTTATATATTTATTACTCACTGAGTACTTAGTACTCACCCCTACTCCCTGCACCTTTGTGTGCAGATTCAGGTACACAGGAGGGATAGACGAGCACTCTAGCTTTTATCGGTATTTATCCGAGTTGCTGAGGTAGCTGCTGGCGTTCGCAGGACCTGGCTTCTCTTCTTATTCCAGTTTTCCTTTGTATATAAATTATTCATACTTTAGTATTTGGTCTAGATGTTGTTATCCGATCTTGTTTAGAGGCTCTAGACTCGTGACCCTAGATCTCTGGGGTGGTTATACAGTTATGCTTTATTGTTGACATAAATATTCAGGTAATTGATTTGAGCTTCATGCTCGGGATGAGAGTGTAAATGGTAGGGCTTGCCTAGCAGTTGTGTTGGGCGCCATCACGACCGGGATTGGGGTCGTGACATAGACTTACAGAATTAGCCACTCCAATGTCTCAGGAGTGGCTATGTTAGTCAAACAGACCTTAAGTCATTTCAATTGTAGCCTTTTTAGATTATTTTTCAATTTTAGCCAATCAAATTACTTTCAATATTAGCCAATTAACTAAAAAATTATCTATTGCAGCTATAACCAATACCCTAAAGAACAGTAGAATTAATCACAGTCTAATACATGAATTTATTACAAATACAACCCACTTTTGTCAATTTGCACACATAGCCACAATGAGAAATCATTTATCATTTAATCAAAACTTAGAGGGAAATTAGATAATGGTTGAATCTCAATTAAATGACTCATAACTCATATTTAAGCATAGCTAACAAATCCAACATAAGGAAGCATACTTACAACATATTCATGCACAGACTTATAAGAAACCCTAAGAGGCTTAAACATACCAGTTAAGCACAATAGACAGGATTAATAACATGCTGATAGAAAGTTTTCAGAGAGTTTATTGGACTAGAAAAATGCAAATAAACATAGAAATCAGAAGATGAACTAGTGAAGGCATGTTATAACATATAAAAAATGAAATAAACAGAAGATAGAAGATGAAGAGATCTTAGCAACTAAACATGCAGAAAAGATTAACTACAACTAACAAAGAAAGCAAAATAAACAAGGAAATCATGCTAACAATCAAAACAAAAGAAAAATAGGAGAGAGGGACTTGGCTTGACAGGAACTGTCTCCTGAGCTTCCTTATTCTTTTCTTGTTCTTTTTCTTTTCTTTTTCTTCCAGTTTTTTAGACTTCAAAGACTTGAAGTCTTTATTTTCCAGATTTTCTTTAACTAGTTGGTTTCTTGGGATTTTGTGCTGAAGGGAGTGTTAGAAGGTAGAGGGGTGTGTTTTGGGGGTGGGTATCATTTGGTGGTTCGCCGGAGTTAGGGTTTCGGCGAGTTTATTTTGAAGATTCGAACAGTATTGGTTATATTCGAGGGAAACCACTCATGTGGGGTTAAAGATCCCCTCATGGTGATCATATGGTGTAATTTTGGGAGGTTGGTTCAAAGGTTAAAGGTCACCGGAGAAAATTCGGGTGGCCGTGTTTTCAAGAACAAGGGATTTTTTCTGGTTTTCTTTTGATTTTTAGGAGGGTTTCATGTGAATAAGGTAGAAGAAACGAGTTTCGGGGTCAGGGGTGGCCGGAGATGGCCATTGGAGCCGTCCAGTCTCCATGGGAACGGAGACGAAAAAGATGAAGGTGAAGAAGAAGATGGGTAAGGGCGGCTAGGGTTTGGGGCAAATGAAAATGGTTGGTCTCTGAAGGAGACCGGCCTTAAATACCTTGAAAGACTTGGGTTATCCTGGCCCTTGGATCACTCTTGATCAACGGCCAGGATCAACAGATCCTACATGGCGTCGTTTGGTGTTTAATGAAGAGGGTCTGGTCTTTGTCAGATCATCCTAGATGAATGGCTAGGATTAACTTGATAAACTACGTCATTTGAATTATTTTAAATGGATTCAAAATGGTCCGTTTGACCAATTACACTGACGGCCATGATTTAATTATATATAGACGGACTGGACATAACCGTCTATTTGGGTTGATATGTTTCGGGCTTGACACTTTGGCCCAGTTATTGTATTTTGTGGATTTTAATTATTTTTATGTATTTTTCTTGTTGTATTTCATTTTTCTCTTTTTATATTCCTTTCAATTATTAATTATCTTTTAATTTCCCGCTTTCTCTAATTTTTCTGGTATTTTTTGACATTTTTTGCTATTTTTCTTTAATTTCCGGTATATTTGTATTTTTTGTTAATTTTCTTTAATTCCGTTATTTTTTGTGACATTTCTAATTAACCTATTTTTAATTTTATACTTTTTATTTCTAATTGGTTCAATCACAAACATATACTTTATTTCAATCAAACATATGCAAACAAAAATATTATTTATTTTAATGTTGGAATTTATTTACGTAGGGCAAAAATCACGTGCTCGTAGCTGCCCCTCTTTGCACGGAAACACGAAGAGTTTCAGTGCAAAGACAAGTGAGCAGTAATGAGAGATTTTTGCCTACTAGCATATTCCGTCAGAAGCATTTTGAAAAACCTTTTGACCGCACCCTACCTTAGAGGTTGGCTATATATCCTAGGTTAAACAGGAATCAAGTCAATGTAGTTCGGGAATGTCTGGTAGTTTGAAACTACCAAGACTTTGCTGCTACTATTGCTATTTCTATGACCACTAACTTACTTCTTATTACACCAGGGATAAAATAAAAATGAAGAGCTATTCTAAGCTATAATCCTATGAATTACAATGATTCCTATCTACTTCTTGTCTTCTTATTTTCTTGATTTTCCATCTATTATGCTATCATCCTTCTTTTTGTTGATTTTTGATTTAGTTTCTTGCCTCTTATATATTGCTTCTTTCCATTCGGTGTGACTTCCAATTGTATTCCCTGTTTCCGGGTTGTTACCTACTTAAAATAACAAAACAACAAAAACTTTTCTGCTGCCCCAGTGAGGGCTTTTCTCATGACATGGTGTTACTCATGTTAGATAAAACAAATAAAAAATTGCAGAAATGTATTCCCTTGTTATACAGGTGGGCGCCTGAACAAAAATTAAAAATTGCAGAAATGTATTCCCTTGTTATATAGGTGGTTGCCAGAACAGAAATTAAAAATATGCAGAAATGTATTCCCTTGTTATACAGGTGGGCGCCTGAACAGAAATTAAAAATTGCAGAAATGTATTCCCTTGTTATACAGGTGGGCGTCTGAACAGAAATTAAAAAATTGAATAAATGTATTCCCTTGTTATACAGGTGGGCGCCTGATGCATGAAAAATGAAAATGCAGAAAATATTCCCTTGTTATGCAGGTGGGCGCCTGATGCATGAAAAATGAAAATACAGAAAATATTCCCTTGTTATCCAGGTGGGCGCCTGATGCATGAAAATGAAAATGCAGAAAATATTCCCTTGTTATCCAGGTGGACGCCTGATGCATAAAAAAATAAAATGCAGAAAATATTCCCTTGTTATCCAGGTGGGCGCCTGATGCATGAAAATGATAATGCAGAAAATATTCCCTTGTTATCCAGGTGGGCGCCTGATGCATAATAAATGAAAATGCAGAAAATATTCCCTTGTTATCCAGGTGGTCGCCTGATGTATAAAAAATGAAAATGCAAAAAATACCCTTGTTATCCAGGTGGGCGCCTGATGCATGAAAAATGAAAATGCAGAAAATATTCTCTTGTTATCCAGGTGGGCGCCTCATGCATGAAAATGGAAATGCAGAAAATATTCCCTTTTTATCCAGGTGGGCGCCTGATGCATGAAAAATGAAAATGCATAAAATATTCCCTTATTATCCAGGTGGGCGCCTGATGCATGAAAATGAAAATGCAGAAAATATTCCATTGTTATCCAGGTGGGCGCCTGATGCATGATAATGAAAAATGAAAAAAAAATAAAAAATTCCCTCGGTTTGATAACTGGGTTATGAGTTTTGAAAAGACAATACCTTCTTACTATTTTTTCGGGTAATTTTCTCGCTTAACTGAAAGAGCCCTCCTCTACGGATTTCTCCTTTTATTGCTGTACTCTTTTTTTGTGTTTTTCTTCTTCCGCATTAGTCACATTCACTTTAAAGTGATTAGTGAAAATTTTAATCTTTTTATTCCTGTCTAAATCAGAGAACAATCTTATTAGTTATAAAATGCTGGCAACTGACATTTTGATGACTTTGCTTCCCTTGCCTGCCTCATCTTGCTTTATTCTCCTATGTAGCCCTTTGCCAGATTTCCTCTATAATCTCCTTTTGTCTTTCCTTTGTTTCTTTTCATTTTCTTTGGCATTGATTGCCATCCTTCTTTATTTGTTTTTCTCTCTCTCTCTTTTTTTTTCCGACCCAACGTTATTATACCTCTTAACATGAGAAGCTGGTAGTTAGCCTTGAATGGGCAAATTGGTTTTCCGACCCAAAGTAATCAATGAAATGCAGAAAATATGAAAAAGGGGTAAGGGTAATTTGGAGTAGAGGCAGAACATATCTGGGTATAACGGATGATTCCTCTGACCATGCCATGTATTTAAACTCCGACCCAGTCTGTCCAATCGAATTGTCATTATCTCAACTCCAACTTTTCTTTCAACCCAAACCAAGTTTTATTTTTTTCTGTTTTTCTTCTCCCACAAAATAGTCCTCACAATCGCCTTATGGTGCCGGTTAAGGTTTTCACCAATAAGACACTCTCATTTATTCTCTCAATCTCACAGTTGCATTACGGTGCCGGTTAAGGTTTTCACCAATATAATATCATTTTTATTTTCTTTTTGTTCTTTTGTTTTCTGAATCCATGCCCTATTTTCCTTATTCTCATTATATTGTCATTTTCGTGAAATTGATTAGAAGGTCTTTCTTTGGACCGTAATGTGGCTTTTGGATGGGTTCAGAAAGAAGGGTATAAAAGGCTCAAAATTTTACGAGGGTTCAAAAAATATTTACAACTGTCGGAATCATAAACATAACTTCTGCCCCAGTTTCAATATGTGGCGGGAAATCTTGGATTTTAATTTTATCATGACTGAACCTCAGAGAGGCTGCCTACGTACCCTTTCGGGATCAAGTCAAAACGTAGTTCGGACTACGTTCATATTCATTGTTGTGTCTTGACTTTTTCCCGATTTTCTTTTGTCTTTTGTATGCATTTTCTTTTGTTTGCATTTTGCTTTTGTTCGTTTTTCTCTTTTTGTCTCTTTTTTTCATCATTTTTGATTTTTCTTTTCTTGCATCATGAAAAATTCCGAGAGAGGGATAGAAAGAACAAAACAAATAAGGCTCAATGAGGATGTCAACGGATAGAGTGTTTGGATAAAGAATAAAATGCCTTCATTATTTAAATTCCAAAATCATGAAAAACACAATTTTACAAATGAAAAAGGAATCATACATAATATCTCTTTACTGTATCTGAATTGATAGCAGTCTCTACGCATTTTCCTTCATCATCTGTCAAATATAGGGCTCCATTGGACAATACTCGTGATACCATGAACGGTCCTTGCCAGTTTGGTGCAAATTTGCCTTTCGCTTCAGCCTAATGCGGTAGAATACGCCTCAATACCATTTGTCCCACTTCAAATTTCCGAGGGCATACCTTCTTATTGTATGCTCTGGCCATTCTCCGCTGATATAGTTGACCATGGCAAACCGCTGCTAACCTCTTTTCGTCAATCAAATTCAATTGTTCCAACCGGGCCTTTACCCATTCATCATCATCGATTTCAGCTTCTGCTATGATTCGAAGAGATTGTATCTCGATTTCTGCGGGTATAACTGCCTCTGTTCCATACACCAACGAATAAGGTGTGTCACCGATTGAAGTACGTACGGTTGTACGATAACCCATAAGAGCGAAAGGTAACTTTTCATGCCATTGCCTTGACTCTTCCACCATTTTTCTGAGAATCTTCTTTATATTCTTATTTGCAGCTTCTACTGCTCCATTTGCTTTAGGCCAGTAAGGTGTAGAATTACGATGCAGGATTTTGAATCTTTGACATGCTTCTGCCATGAGGTGACTGTTCAGATTTGCACCATTGTCTGTGATAATTATTTTAGGCATTCCAAAGCGACATATGATATTTGCATGCACAAAATCCACCACTGCCTTCTTTGTCACTGCCTTAAATGTCTTCACCTCCACCCATTTGGTGAAATAATCAATCGCGACCAAGATAAATCTGTGCCCATTAGATGTTGCAGGCTCTATTGGTCCGATGACATCCATGCCCCAAGCAACGAATGGCCAGGGTGCAGACATTGTATGCAACTCATAGGGTGGAGAGTGAATCAAATCTCCGTGTATTTGACATTGATGGCATTTCCTCACATATTATAATATAATCACGCTCCACGGTGAGCGAATAATATCCTGCTCTCAATATTTTCTTCGCTAAAATATATCCGCTCATATGAGATCCGCAAGCTCCCGCATGTACCTCAGCCATAATTATGCCAGCTTGCTGCGCATCTATGTATCTTAATAACCCCAAATCTGGTGTTCTTTTATATACAACTCCTCCACTAAGGAAAAATCCATTTGCCAAACGTCTTATAGCCCTTTTCTGATCTCTAGTGGCTTGTTCTGGGTACTTTTCCGTCTTCAAGTATTCTTTGGTATCATGATACCACGGTTCTCCATCAAGTTCTTCTTCCATAGTAAAACAATAATCATTTTGATCACACACCTGTATCTGTAGTGGGTTTACATAAGCTTTATGTGGATAATGCAACATGGAGGATAATGTGGCCAAAGCATCTTCTACTTTATTGTGCATTCTTGGGATGGGTTTGAACTCTATAAATTGAAATCTCTGGGATAGTTCATGCAGACATTGTCGATAAGGTATCAACTTTAAATCTCTTGCCTCCCATTCTCCCTGAATCTGATGTATCAAGAGATCCGAGTCACCCATGACCAAAATCTCTTGAACACCCATATCTATTGCCATCCTCAATCCCAATATGCATGATTCATATTCAGCCATATTGTTGGTGCAGAAAAGTCAAAGCTGAGCGGTAATGGGATAATGCTGACCCATTTCTGAAATAAGTACTGCTCCAATTCCAACTCCCTTACTGTTGACGGCTCCGTCGAAGTACATTCTCCATCCTGACTTATCATCTTGTTCTACTTATTCAACATTCATTGCCTCCTCATCCGGAAAATATGTTTTTAGCGGCTCATATTCATCATCCACTGGGTTCTCTGCTAGATGATCTGCAACTGCTTGCGCCTTCATTGCCGTATGTGTTACATAGATGATGCCAAATTCTGTGAGCAGAATCTGCCATTTAGCAAGTCTTCCTGTAGGAATAGGCTTCTGAAATATATACTTCAATGGATCCAACTGTGATATCAAATATGTGGTATATGCTGACAAGTAATGTTTCTGTTTCTGAGCAACCCAGGTTAGAGAACAACACGTTCTTTCCAACTGAGTGTATTTTGCCTCATAAGTTGTGAACTTTTTACTGAGGTAACATATCGCCTGCTCTTTCTTTCCCGTCTTATCATGCTGCCCCAATACACAACCAAAAGTATTGTCTAGCACAGTCAAATACAAGATCAGAGGTCTTCTCGGTTCTGGAGGAACTAATACTGGAGGATTGGCCAAATATTCTTTAATCTTGTCAAAGGCCTCTTGGCATTCATCAGTCCAATTTACCGCAGCATCTTTTTTCAACAGTTTGAAAATGGGCTCACATGTTGACGTCAACTGAGCAATGAACCTGTTGAAGAGGCAAATTCTCGATTGCTTTATCTTTGACGGATCCAATTCGATACCACGCCGACTTACTATAAACCCCAGTAACTTTCCTGAAGGCACCCCGAAAGCACACTTTGTTGGATTGATCTTGAGATTATATCTTCGGAGTCTCTGGAAAAACTTCCTCAAATCTTTGACATGGTCACATTGCCTTTTGGACTTAATGATGACATCGTCCACATATACTTCTATCTCTTGGTGCATCATGTCATGAAACATAGTGGTCATCGCCCTCATATATGTAGCCCCGGCATTCTTCAACCCAAACGACATCACCTTGTAACAATATGTTCCCCAAGGCGTGATAAAGACTGTCTTTTCTGCATCTTATTCGTCCATCAGGATCTGATGATAACCCGCATAACAGTCTACAAAAGAACCAATTTCATGCTTGGCGCAATTGTCAATTAGTATATGGACATTTGGCAATGGGAAATCATCCTTTGGACTGGCCTTATTAAGGTCTCTATAGTCAACGCACACCCTGGTTTTTCCATCCTTCTTCGGCACTAGTACAACATTAGCTAACCAGGTAGGATATTTTGTGACCCGTATGACCTTCGCCTCAAACTGCTTATTCACTTGTTCTTTTTTTTCACACTGATTTCCGTTTTAAATTTTCTTAGCTTCTGTTTTATAGGCCGGCATTTCGGATAAATGGGCAATTTATGTACCACCAGATGAGTACTGAGTCTGGGCATGTCATCATAGGACCAAGCAAATATGTCCTTGTACTCATGTAACAACTTGATTAGATCTTCTCTGAGGGAAGCCTCTAAATGTACACTGATCTTTGTTTCCGGACATTCTCCTCACTTCCCAGATTAATAGATTCTGTCTCGTTTAAGTTCGGTTTGGGTTTTTCCTCAAAATGATTCAAATCTTTACTGATTTCCTCTAGTATTTCCTCATCCTCATATTCTACCTCATGTTCACTTTCGATTTCCTGTATAACTATTTGATTATCAAGACTGGACCGGGAATCCTTCATGCATGACATATCATTGGAATCAGCAAATATTGAAGTGTACAAAAGAAGAAAAATAAAATAAGGCAAAATGGAAGAAAGAGAGAAATTACATTTCATTGATTTTTCAAAAAAGTAACAAGCATTGGGTACATTTGTTTTTGATGGGGTGCGGGATTATAAAACAAGACAACTTTTGGGGAAATGAAATATTTAAAGTTAACTACCACAACTCCCTCCTGATCAGAAGATGAGTAGCTTCCCAGTTATTAAGCGCAATGTAGGGTCCCACGAACTTAACATCCATTTTACTAGTTCCCTCAGCCATCTCCAAAAAATTCACATCTTCAAACAGCATCTCGAAATTTTCTAGGAGCTCGACATCCGGTTTTATTTCAGCACGACTTGGCATAACAGTCGCCAAATGTCTTCTTGTACCAGGCCTAGTAAAGGAATCAGATAGTTTTGGAATAGGTTTTGGGAGGGCAAACTTTTCTTCTTCATTTTCTTGGCTCTTTGGATATCGGCAACAGTAGGCTTAAAACCCAGGCCAAAAGTGTCATTACTTCCCGGCAAGTGGATTGGTTGTGTTATACCTTGTAGAGTTACCCCCAAATCTTTCCATGGTGCAAACCCATTTCTTATCATTTCCTTGGCTACCATCACTGCTGTAGGAGCCACTGTGGGAATCGGCATCTCCCCTTCGGATACTTTATTAACCACCACAACATCAATGACTTGATATACCCACGGGCCCTTATCCCCTTCAGTTTCTTCGAACGGTGTTATAGTATTGCAGACATCATCATCTCCATGCACTATAATCTCCTGTTGTTCCCATTCAAATTTCACCATCTGATGCAGAGAGAATGGTACAGCTTTCGCCGCATGGATCCACGGACGTCACAATAACAGATTGTAAGAAAGAGCAACATCTAGCACTTGGAACTCCATAGTGAAGCCCACCAGTCCGATAGTAATTTCCAACACAATGTCCCCTACAGTATTCTTGCCTCCTCCGTCAAAACCCCGTACACACACACTGTTCCTATGAATTCTATCAGGATTGACCTTCAGCTTTGAGTGGGCAAATGTTGGCACTTGACCCATTGAACACCAGAACACGGGTAACTACAGATTCTTCATACTTGACTGTGAGATATAGTGCTTTGTTATGCTCTGTTCCTTCAAGCGGCAACTCATTATCTGAAAATGTTACCTTGTTTGTCTCAAAGATCTTATTCGTGATTTTCTCCAAATGGCATACTGAAATCTTCTCAGGCATATGTGCTTCGTTCGGAATTTTCATCAACGCCTTCATGTGCTCTTCAGAATGAATTAGCAATGATAATAATAAAATCTGCGCAGGCATTTTTCTCAATTGCTCCACTATTTAGTAGTCATGAGCCTTCATTTTTTTCAAGAACTCTTCCGCTTCCTCTATAGTAACTGCCTTCTTTACATGGTTCAGGTTCTCCTCTTCTACTTTTGTCTTTCTCAACTCTTTCGGGGCAAAGCATCGCCCGGAGCGAGTTAGGCCATGTGTTTCATTGACTTCTCCTTTAACCTCCTTCCCCTTGTACATCACTATAACTTTATCATAATTCCACGGTATGGCTCTGATGTTCACGACTGGCATCTGCACCACCGGTTTGATAACCACAGGTTCCACATAAGCTCCCTTCACGGTCAACAAAGGCTTGGCTCCTGGCACCACTACTTTCACGGGCTCGACCACTGATGGCTTCTTTATTGGTAACTCAGCTGATGCTTTCTCCTTTTTAACTTCTCCTTCCACTTTGTTATTAGCTTTAATCATCATCACTGATTGAGAAGGTTTCTTACTGCTCTCTCCCTGTTACAACTCTATCATGTGCATCTCATGATGGGCTAGCAATGGATTCTATGTGATATTGGGAGTTTTCGGAGCCTGCACCTCGATCCTCCTGGTATCAATAAGCTCATGTATAGCGGATTTTAAGTGACAACACTTTTTTGTATCATGTCCTAGTGCCCCGGAACAATATTCATATCAGATTGATTGGTCAAGATTTCTAGGTGGTGGGTTTGGAATTTTTGGCTCAATAGGGCTTAGCATCCCTAGCTCCCTCAGGCGGTGAAAAAGACTGGTATATGACTCCTCTAAAAGAGTGAATGTTTTCTTTCCTTGGGCTCTGTTTCCTCTTACTTCCGGATCTGAGATGGAAGCTGGGTCTATTTGGAATTTTGTATGTTTTCAAAGGCGGGTAGGTGTTTTGTGCGTGGAAGACGTTTTATGGAGTTGGGGTTCGCCATACAAGTGGAAGCGGTGGGTAATGTTGAGCATGTGGGATGGAAAAATGTGGAGTGGTGGGAGGATAATATGGTAGAGGTGGGTTGTAGGGTGTTGGTGGATATGGTTGGTATGGACGAGGTGTATGATGATATGTATTGGGGCCCCGAGACCACGATCTACCTTCGATGACTGCAACTTCCTCCTTCTTCTTTTTGCCAATTGGTCCCCCAGTTCCGGTTTGTTTTGCCTGGTTCGTGGCCTTAATAGCCGAATAACTCATGATCTTATTTGTTTTTAACCCCTCTTCTACGAAGCTTCCCATCTTGACCACCTCGTTGAAGGTCTTTCCAATCACCGATACCTGGTGACCATAGTAAGTTGGCTCTAAAGCCTGTAGAAAGCAGTCCACCATTTCTGTTTCCTTCATGGTAGGGTCTACTCGTGGGGTCTACTCCCTCCATCTGAACCCGTACTCCCGGAAACTTTTCCCGGGTTTTTTCTCCATTTTAGTTAATGACAGCCTGTCAGGGATTATCTCTAGATTGTATTGGAAATGGTTGGCAAATGACTGAGCTAGGTCATCCCAGATGAACCACCTGGTATGATCCTGTCAAGTATACCACTACAACGCTAAACCACTTAAGCTCTGGCTAAAATAAGCCATCAATAACGCGTCTTTTCCCCCTGCTCCATGCATTTTACTACAGTAACCCCTCAGATGGGCTACTGGATCCCTGTGTCCGTCGTACATATCAAACTTAGGTAGCTTAAATCCGGTCGGGAGCTGCACCTCCGGAAACAAGCATAAATCTTTATACGCAACACTCACTTGGCCTCCTAGCCCTTGTATGTTACGTAAGGATTGTTCAAGACTTCTCATCTTTCGTGCCATCTCTTCTAGTTCCAAATTTTTGACAGGCTTTTCTTCTGTCATATCTATGAGCGGTGTATAGGAGTCATGTTGCCTGAGCGTTGGCTCTGGTGGATAATAATGAGTGTCCTGAACATGGAACACTAGTTCACTGGATGATTTATGTAGAGCGACAGGTGGTGGTGCCACGTATACCGGGGCAACCTGAGGTGGTTGTGGTGGAACTTGTTTGGATAGTGGTGGTGGTGCCTGTGAAGTTGTGGCATAGTAATGTTGGTAGTTTGGGTATATGGAGGATGAATTCATTGTAGGTGGTTCAGGATTCGGATTTGTGGGAGGGACGTATGCTGGGTTGGCTGGATAGGAAGGCAAAGGTTGACCCCTAAACCAAGCCTGGTACATCTCCGACATTTGCTGCCTTAACTTATAGATCTCCTCTTTCATACCAGCAACGTCTACAACTTCTTTTTCTTGTACCGGATCCATAATGGTGGGTTCGATCTCTTGAGTCACTACTTTAGTCATAGCTTTTAAACGTGTATTGTAGCTGTGATGTGACAGAATGCTAGTTGCCAGCTGAAAATATGGTACTCATCAACAACAAAACTCGTTAATAGTTAGCTCATAAGGGGTAAAATGTCATAATTAATAATCACAACTTTTGCCTTTGATCATTATGCATCATCCCGACATTTATTCCTTTTTGAATCACCACTTTCTTTTCACCTCTATTTTTCATTGCTTTTCTATTCGTTTCTTTTTCTTTCTTGTTTTCATTTTTTTGTTATTTTTGCTTTCCGTTCCTACATGTTTGCCTATCGCCCAGACAATGTGTATAAAAATGGAAGGAAAATAACAACAACTTCTTTTGAAGTTTTCATTGATACTCAAAACATCGGTTACAAATGATGTTGTACTACACATGCAGAAGAAAGAATACAGACACAAAATGCATTCCCTACGAATACATTAAAGCTCCTAGTGCCCGCGAGACGTCGTTCGGTCTTGCCGCGGGCTTATATGCTAATCCACTTTGGAGTTTATCCAGGTCAGACATGACTTTCTTTACAAAGAACTTTACTGCTGATGTGAATGTTGACTGGGACATATCTTCACACAATTGGCATTTCCTTGTGATGTACTGAGCAATGTTGACGATTCTTTCTCGGATGACCCCTTTTTCCTGAAGCAGCCTACCAATCTGTTTGGCACGAGCGTCTAAGGTTTGTTGGTTCTTCTTTTGTAGTTGTTGTAGCTCAAATTCTAACTGATCCATATCCATGTAGCAATGTTCTCTCTTTACTTCAAACTCTTTGGTTTGCTTGCTACTTTTGACTTCGGCTGTATTGATTTTCTTTCTCAATCGAGCTACCTCAACTTTGTGTTCATCTTGTAATTGTTGAACCATTCTAACTCTTTCCTCAGCATTTCTGGCCAGTTGTTTCCGAACCCCGACTAACTCCTTTTATGCTTTATCAAGACCAAAGCTACAGTCGTTCACTTTGCGCCGAAGATTTTCAATCAATTTCTCAACTTGGGCTAGGCGAACTGGGGTTTCGGCTGCAACTTTCATCTTTGTGATTTGAACCTTTAAGATTTCATTCTCTTTTCTCAGTTGCTTCTTTTCTCCCTCATCGGGTGTCGCTTGTAAGCCGCTCTCGAATTAGAGGTCTTGGAATTGTTTCTCTAACAAGCTGATCCTGGCTCTGTACTCATTTTCTCTGGCCACCTACTCTCTGTGCTCCTTAGACTGCTCGGTCAATTCTTGAATGCGAGGCCATTTCATTGGTCTATCATGCTCGACATCCCGGCGACACCATGCAGCATACCCTGGCGATACTTCTCATTGAGCTCGGTTTCCCACAAAAATGTCTACCTTCAAGCATTGGCATTCATTCCAAATCTGTTGAATCTTTTCTTCCGGGAATTGTCCGTCTAGACTGATTTCTACGGCTTGTAGACTGAGGGCCCCGTCTTTTGGTATAACTTGATATCTCCCAAGGTGTCGTAGTACCATGTACGGTGCATAAGGCTGAATGTATATCATCTCGTTGAGGGGCAACCATCCGTATGCCCGATCAATTTGGCTGGTAGTCAACGATCGCAAGTATGAAATCCAACCTTTTGCTCCTTTTGGCAACTTAACTTCTTTTGTTCTCGTATAAAACTATTCAATGCACATCTGTTCAGACGACCCATAACTCGAGAACGGAGGGCGACGACACAAATGTTCTATCAACCATATCTGGAGAATCAGATTGCATCCCTCGAAGAAGTCATGCCCAGCTTTACAGGATGTGAGGGCACGAAAGATATCAACAATAATCATCGGCGCCAGTATGCTATTATTTTGTACAATAAGAGAACTGGCAACCCCGGCGACCCTTATATCAATGTTTCCATCTTTCCTCGAGAATATGACTAATCCGAGGAATGCCACTATAAAGGCAAATCGCTTATGCTCTTCCCACTTGACTCAGTTAGATTTACTACGGAGCTTGTTTGTAGGGTCGTTGAATCCCCCAATATGACCATATCTACGGTAAATGAAACTTAAAGACCAAAATCCAGTAGACAAGTCTTCGTTATTAACGTTCCTGGCAATTTTCAGGGAATCGAGGAATATGTGCATTGTTATTTCCCTCGGAGCCACCAGGTATTTATCCTTCAGGGGAAACTCATCTTTCCCAATATAATAAGAAATTTCTTCTAAGTTTGGAGTGAGCTCAAAATCTGAGAAGTGTAGAACATTATGCACGGGATCCCAACAAGTGACGAGCACCCGAATAATATCACCACAGGGTATTATGTGCATCAACCCAGTTAGATCCTTTAGATAGAATTCGACCCAAACTTGTCCTTCTTGACCTAGATCGTTCCACCATAGTCTTAACTCCAAAGGGATTTTATTCATTAAGGTGAAGGGTTCATTTTATACCGTGCTCATCCTGCACATTTATTAAAGGCGATTTTATTCAGAAAAGGAAAAATATTTTTCTAAAACAATTTTCATTTTTGAAAGAATTAGCCTTTCAGGCTATTTATTTTGAAAGAAAAAGACATGACTTCAAAGTGGCCATTTTGCAAAAACAGCCTTCCGTCGTCCTTTCGGAACATTCGGCTATTTCCAAAAACAGCAATCACTTTGATTATTTGAAACGAAAACTCAATATTTTTTGGTCATTTTCTAAAATGGGTGGTTGGACCCGTCAAGGGTTGCCTACGTATCCCACCTAATGGCGAGAATCAAACATACGTAGTTCGGTCAGATTGTTATGTGACCAATTATTTCAACAACATTGTTCCTCCTATTTTCAAACAGCGTTTTGCTAATATTTCAATATTTCTATTCTATAATTTCTCTTTCATATTTTTTCAAGAATTTCGCCGGTCCGCATAATGATCCAGGACAAATAAATGAAACATGTAATATGCTCGGTCTTTAATATTCTGGGTCACCTGTCCTAGACGGACCCAACCCCTGTGTTGAGTCCCCTAAGTCAGTTATGATGCAATTAATCATCCTAGACCTATGTTCAATATCCTGTTGTTTCATATGGTGCTAGACCGTGTACCCGAGTAGACAACTCGGATCGAGGAGGGGGCTACGTGCCGAGGACCCGTGGGGTCGTTCGGATTTGTAACTTTTCCGGCCTCTATTTCTTATTTTTGGTACAACTTAACAGAAAGGGGAGTCTCAACCAGTAAGCACATCCTCGGAGGTAAAGAAGAGAAGGGTTTCCGGCATAATTCTATATATACAATCCATGTAATATCAAAGTGATAAACACGTAGCACGTTGATCAAAGCATATAATGAAGTCAAATAACATCAATAAGGATAATTCTATCGAGCTCGAATTCTTAAACCCTGAACCGAAGTTCTGGGTTGCTTATCCCCAGCAGATTCGCCAGAGCTGTCACACCTCCCCTTTTACTACCTTTCGTTCTCTCAAAAAATGAGAATAAGTTATACCTCGTTAATTATCAATACATGCGGGGTGGGATATAATAATAACGAGAAAGGAGTTTTTCCAATTTAAGGACAATCGGATCGGGATTTTATTTAAAATTTCAGAGTCGCCACTTGGGAAAATAATAGTGTCCCAAGTCACCGGTTAATCTCGAATCCGAGAAAGTTGACTCTGTTTAACAATCCGCGCAACAAGAAATCTAGATAAGGAATTTTGTTAACCCGAGAGAAGGTGTTAGGCACTCCTGGATTCCGTGGTTTCAGCACGGTCGCTCAACTGTCATTTTTTATTTTACTTAATTTCACTATATGCTTTTTACAATGTGTGCATGTTTTGTTTTTAATATTGTTTATGACTTGCGACGTCGCGAAAACGTATTTCGAGTCATACCGCAACCAGTACGCCTGTGACATTTAACAGGTTTCGGGTTCGTTGAGATTTAAGATTTGAGTCACATTAGATGTGCACTCGTATTAAGGAAAGTATATTTTAAAATCGTGCCTTATAGCGTCTAACGGCTTATTATCTTTTGGAAAGACCGTGGAATTTACTAAACAGTCTTCCCGAATCTATCACTTATTATTATTTATACGGGGGCCCCGCTTGTTTTGTTCTTATACGAGGCTCGTCCCATTTATTTCAAATAGTCCAATCCTAACGAGTACTATATTTTCTATTCTTTTGGTTTTTCCTTAGTAATTTTTATGTTATAATTTCAGAAACATATCCAGGCCTCATCATTTATATTTCCAGGCCTGAACATTTGGGGATCGAATTCAGTAGACCAGCTTGCATATCTGGGATTCAGAAACCCAGAACGCGCTGATGTCATTGTTCAAAAGCCCAAATACAAGTCTAATTGGATCCAGGCCTACGCTGTACTTCAGGCCCAAACCAAACAAAAGAAAAGGAAGGAAACATAATTGGAATTTTATGATATACACAGATACTCAAAACCAATAGATAAATCAATCAGATTGTATTTATTTCAGAAAAGAAACAAAAGTACAGAATTAACTATGTCAAATCTAAATCACCATTATCTAAAACTAATGAATCTGAACATCACACTACTCTTCTTCATACTTTATTAACTGCAATGCTACTTAACTATACGAATTGAATTGTTATTAACAACTAGTTATCATTCATACTATTTGGTTATAATTATCGAGTATTAATTGAACTCAAACAATAGGCTATTTGTGTTAACTACTTCGAATCAGTCAGGTGATACTTAAATTTGTATTTAACTACTGATTTTAGCTCACGTCATTTACAGTTATTATTGAACTATGAAAATGAAGAGATAGACTAAAGCTAAGTTAATATTACGTTCTAATTCATATTATCACTATGATTATATGCAGGTTACGAAACTATTTTTTAAGCTAAGTGAGTTAGTTTTAACTAATTAACCTATTTTTAAAACTAAGCTAAGTAATTACGGTTACTTCTACTCTAATCTATATCCTTTCTATTACATTATCCTCGGCGTCATCTCATGTTTCATATGTATCAGTTATACAAACATTTCCTATTAAATTATAAATGATCTACTTGTGCGATAAAAATAAGAACATATAAAATATAATAGAGACATTCTCTTCTAGAAATCAACTCATAGTATTCATTGCTTCATACCAGCTGCCAATTACATGTTTAAGTAGTAGTTGTGTACCTGATTCAGCAAATGAGGAAGGATAATCAATTGATCAGAGCAGCAAAATCGAATCAACAGAGCAAACACAACAAACATAGTTGAACATCACAGTCGAATGAAGTTTTCAAGCTCAGCAGATAAGCAATTCAACGACAAACTTGAAGAAAACCCATTAGAATCCCAACAATGAGAGTAATAGAAGATCCCAATTGAGCTTCAGAATTCACTCTTAGTTTGTGATATTTCACTCTTAATTTCAAAAGTTTTCTCTGAATTTCTAGAATCCAGCCCTTTTCAGGCTTAATTACAGCCTATTTATAGGTGTTATTGGTGAAATTTTGAGGGGGAAATTCAAAAATCTTATTACTAATTCCCTCCCCTTAATTCTTTTATTTATTGCAGTGTAGTACCCTTTTTCAGATTTGAAATGTCTTCCAGCCCATGCTTGAAGGTTCTAGGGTGATCTTTTCGCTTCTATTATAGGTCTATTACTATCGTACCCTCACTTGCTAAGGGTTTTAACAATTAAGCCTTTTCATTGGGTCTGTTTTACCCTTTGTTTTGTGCATGATTGCAGAAATACTAGGCGGGAATGTCTAACCCTACATGCTCTATTAAATCACAACTATGCCATTTTCATTCCTTTTTATACCCCTGCTATTACTTATTAATTACCCGACCTGTCCAAGGTCTAAGTTTTCAGGTTTTAACTGATATTTAATTGCTGGCGATTAATTACAAGTCATTTAAGACTTGGCCAGCTTTAAACCTTAATTTCTTTTAATTTTAACCCCTTTAAGAGGTAACCGTTTCTGTTATTACATATTGAATTGAATTGGATTTGCAGGACTAGCCTGCTTCTTACTTAGGCTTAAGACTTACAAAATTAGCCACTTTTTAGACTTAGGCATAGCCTTACAGAATTAGCCATTTTTTAGCCTTAGGCTTTTAGACTTACAGAATTAGCCACTCCAATGTCTCAGGAGTGGCTATGTTAGTCAAACAGACCTTAAGTCATTTCAATTGTAGCCTTTTTAGATTAGTTTTCAATTTTAGCCAATCAAATTACTTTCAATATTAGCCAATTAACTAAACAATTATCTATTACAGCTATAACCAATACCCTAAAGCACAGTAGAATTAATCATAGTCTAATACATGAATTTATTTCAAATATAGCCCACTTATGTCAATTTGCACACATAGCCACAATGAGAAATCATTTATCATTTAATCAAAACTCAGAGGGAAATTAGATAATGGTTGAATCTCAATTAAATGACTCATAACTCAAATTTAAGCATAGCTAACAAATCCAACATAAGGAAGCATACTCACAACATATTCATGCACAGACTTATAAGAAACCCTAAGAGGCTTAAATATACCAGTTAAGCATAATAGACAAGATTGATAATAGGCTCATAGAAAGTTTTCAGAGAGTTTATTGGACTAAAAAAATGCAAATAAACATAGAAATCAGAAGATGAACTAGTGAAGGCATGTTATAACATATAAAAAATGAAATAAACAGAAGATAGAATATGTAGAGATCTTAGAAATTAAACATGCAGAAAAGATTAACTACAACTAACAAAGAAAGCAAAATAAACAAGGAAATCATGCTAACAATCAAAACAAAAGAAAAAATAGGAGAGAAGGACTTGGCTTGGCAGGAACTGTCTCCTGAGCTTCCTTATTCTTTTCTTTATTTTTCTTTTCTTTTCTCGTTGTTTTTCTTTTCTTTTTCTTCCAGTTTTTCAGACTTCAAAGACTTGAAGTCTTTATTTTCCATATTTTCTTTAACTAGTTGGTTTCTTGGGATTTTGTGGTGAAGGGAGTGTTAGAAATTGGAGGGGTATGTTTTGGGGGTGGGTATCATTTGGTAGTTCGCCAGGGTTAGGGTTCCGGCGAGTTAATTTTGAAGATTCGAACAGTTTTGGTTATATTCGAGGGAAACCACTCATGTGGAGTTAAAGATCCCCTCATGGTGATCGGATGGTGTAATTTTGGGAGGTTGGTTCAAAGGTTAAAGGTCACCGTAGAAATTCTGGTGGCCGTGTTTTCAAGAACAAGGGATTTTTTCTGATTTTCTTTTGAGTTTTAGGAGGGTTTCATGTGAAGAAGGTAGAAGAAAAGGGTTTTGGGGTCAGGGGTGGTCGGAGACGGCCATTGGAGACGACCAGTCTCCATGGGAACGGAGACGAAGAAGATGAAGGTAAAGAAGAAGATGGGTAGGGGCGGCTAGGGTTTGGAGCAAATGAAAATGACTGGTCTCTGAAGGAGACCGACCTTAAATACCTTGTAAGACTTGGGTGATCCTGGACCTTGGATCACTTTTGATCAACGGCCAGGATCAACAGATCCTACACGTCGTTGTTTGATGTTTAATGAAGACGGCCTGGTCTCCGTCAAATCATCCTAGATGGACGGCCAGGATTAACTTGATATAACTACGTCGTTTGAATTATTTTAAAGGTATTCAAAATGGTACATTTGATCAATTACACGAACGGCCATGATTTAATTCTATATAGACAGAGTGGACATAACCGTCTCTTTGGGCTGAAGTGTTTTGGGCTTGACACTTTGGCCCAGTTATTGTATTTTGTGTATTTTAATTATATTTATGTATTTTTCTTGTTGTATTTAATTTTTGTTTTTTTATATTCCTTTCAGTTATTAATTCTCTTTTAATTTCCCGTTTTCTCTAATTTTGCTGGTATGTTTTGATATTTTTTGCTATTTTTCTTTAATTTTCGGTATATTTGTATTTTTTGTTGATTTTCTTTAATTCCTTTATTTTTTGTGACATTTCTAATTAACCTATTTTTAATTTTCTAATTTTTATTTCTGATTGTTTCAATCACAAACATATACTTTATTTCAATCAAACACATAGTTGCAAACAAAAATATTATTTATTTTAATGTTGGAATTTATTTGCCCAGGGCAAAAATTACGTGCTCATATATATATATATATATATATATATATATATATATATATATATAGAGAGAGAGAGAGAGAGAGAGAGAGGATTGGGCTGCACGCCGCAGCAGGACTAGATCAGTGTTGGATCGGTGTTAGACGATAGTGGACTGGAACCGGACTTATCATTATAGAGATGACTTACCTGTATGGTTATTCTTAGAACTGCTTAGTGATAATACTCGTGTTCTTACTTTTAGTTATTATTTATTATTTGCTACTCACTGAGTTGAAATATACTCACCCCACTCCCTGCACTTTATGTGCAGATACAGGTGTCCATGAGGGCAGTTGAGCTATACACAGCTGCAATTCTACTCCTATCTGATGAGACATCGAGGTAGCTGTCGGCGTTCGCAGGACCCGATCTCTCTCCTTTCTTCCATTTATGTCTATTGTCACTCTACTTAGACTTGGATTGTACAGGGTGTTTTCCTTCTCTTAGAGGCTCGGACTTGTGACACCGGATTCATTGGGCTGTATTTTGTATATTTCTATTTCCGCATTTGTTGTTTCAATTATGAAAACAAGCTATTATCTCTAATGGATCATTATTAATTAATAATTGACTGGTTATCTGGAAAACATGGTCGGGCTTTCCTAGCAATGTGTTGGGCGCTATCACAACCGAGGTTTAGGTAATAACAAGTTGGTATCAGAGCCTAGGTTATCAGGTCTCGCGAGTCATGAGCCGATTTAGTAGTGTCTCGTGGATCCGTACAGAGACGTATGTACTTATCCTCTAGAGGCTGCAGAACCTTTTAGGAAAGCTTCAAATTCTTGAAATTCTTGTCGTGCGATTTTGTCGATCCGAAACTGAACTTTGATATTCTATTCTCTCGCAGATGGTGAGGACTCGTGCTATAAGACGAGGCGGACGATCACTATTGCCACTTGCTAGAGGCCGTGGACGCAGCCGTGGTCGTGGTAGGGGTAGAGCAGATGGGGCAGTGCAAGTTGACCCACCAGTTGTCCTCATTCCAGATCAGCCTCCAGTTGTAGAGGTCCCAGCAGCACCTGTTCAGGCACCAGCTGTGCCTATTGTGATTCCGAGTCTACAGGAGACCCTAGCTCAGATATTGACAGTTTGTATTGGCCTGGCTCATGTAGTTTCAGCCACCACTACAGCAGCTACATCCGGGACCGGGGGTGGTCATCAGACCCCCGCAGCTCGCAGTCCAGAGCAGGTAGTGCAGGGCCTTCAGACACCTGAGGCTCCACCAGCCCAGCCAGTGGCTCCGATTCAGCTAGTTTTTTAGATTTAGGGAGACAGGGTCCCAATGAAGCCCGATGACGAGCAGCATCATCTTGAGAGGTTTAGCAGACTTTCTCCTCCTATATTCAGTGGTACTCCGGGCGAGGACGCCCAAGGTTTTCTGGACAAGTGCCATCGGATGTTCCGTACAATAGGGATTCGTGAGTCGAGCGGTGTATCCTTTACTACTTTCTAGTTTCAGGGAGCAGCCTTCACTTTGTGGAAGGCTTATGAGCGCCGTAGGCTGGCAGGTGTGGCACCATTGACATGGTAGGAGTTCTCCACTATTTTCTTGGAGAAGTGGATACCTCGATCTTAGAGGGAGGAGTTACGCAGGTAGTTTGAGTGGCTCCGCCAGGGGGACATAACAATGTCAGAGTATGAGATTAGATTTACAGAGTTAGCCAAGTATGCATTGTGGATGGTTCCTACTGATCGGGAGAGGATCAGGCACTTTGTTGATGGGCTTATTTATCCTATTCATATTTTAATGACCCGAGAGAGTGTCCTGAGTCATTCATTTGAGGATGTTATTGATATAGCTCGCGACATTGAGATACACCATCGCCGAGAGCGAGAGGAGAGGGAGGCCAAGAGGCCTCGAGGATCAGCTAGTTCCAGTAGTACTCAGACTAGGGGCCAGAGTTAGCAGAGCCGAGGTCATTATTTAAGTCCTCCTCAGTCGACATGTCCCAAGTATCGTGGGTCATCTTCACATTGGGGTCATCAGGTTTATCAATAGATCCAGCTATCTCTTTGTGTTGTTCCATCTAAGAGTTCATCTCGAGCTCCATCTGTTCGGGGTTCTTCCAGGCCGAGTGCGGCAGTTAGCCACTCTAGCGCGCGAGGTTCCATTCAGTCAGTCCCAGCCCCCAGCACCTGGTAGTTGCTTTGAGTGTGGGTAGTTTGGGCATATACGTAGAGAGTGTCCCCGTCTTGTATCTAAGCCATATCAGCAGAGGGGACAACCCTCATCTACTGGTCCATCTACTTCAGCACCCGCCCCGCCAGCTAGGGGTGAGGGTCAGGCAGCTAGGGGTCGCCCTCGAGGGGGATCAGGTGTTCAGGCTCATTGTTATGCTCTTTGGGGCCGTTCTAATGTAGTCGCTTATGATGCTATTGCTACAGGTATTATTTCAGTCTGCCACAGAGATGCCTCAGTTTTGTTCAATCCCGGTTCCACTTATTCTTATGTTTCTATATATTTTGCTCCTCATTTAGGCATAACCCGAGGGTGTCTTGCTTTGTCTGTGCATGTATCTACCCCGGTGGGTGATACCATTATTTGGGACCATGTGTCCTGGTCCTATGTTGTCACTATTGGGGGTCTGGTGACCAGAGTAGACTTGTTGATATTGAGCATGATCGATTTTGATGTTATCTTGGGCATGGATTGGCTATCTCTATGTCACGCTATTCTAGACTGCCATGCCAAGACAGTCACATTGGCTATGCCGGGTATTCCGAGGATCGAGTGGCGAGGCATGACTGATTATGTACCCAGCAGGGTAATTCCTCAAGGCCCAACGGATTGTTGGGAAGGGATGTCTTTCCTATTTGGAATTTGTGCTAGACGTTAGAGTTGATACTCCTAGTATTGATTATGTTCATGTTGTGCGGGATTTTCCTGATGTGTTCCCATCAAACCTGTCGGGCATGCCGCCGGACGGGGACATTGACTTTGGGATTGACTTGGTGCCAGGCACTCAGCCTATTTCTGTTCCTCCGTATCGTATGGCACCAGCTGAGTTCAAAGAATTGAAGGAGCAACTTCAGGAACTCCTAGATAAAGGGTTCATTTGGCCGAGTGCGTCACCGTAGGGTGCACCGGTCTTGTTTGTTAAGAAGAAGGATGGCTCAATGAGGATGCGTATTGACTATAGGAAGCTGAACAAAGTAACAGTAAAGAAGAAGTATCCTCTGCCACGCATTGATGATTTATTTGATCAGTTCCAGGGAGCTAGGGTATTCTCGAAGATTAATCTTCATTCTGGCTATCACCAGCTGAAGATTAGAGATTCTTATATTATGAAGACTGCCTTCAGGACGAGGTATGGGCACTATGAGTTTCTTGTGATGTCTTTTGGGCTGACCAATGCCCCAGCCGCGTTCATGCATTTGATGAACAGTGTGTTCCAGCCATATTTGGACTCATTCGTGATTGCGTTTATATATGATATCCTGGTGTACTCCCGTAGCTAGGAGGAGCATGTTCAGCATGTGAGAGTTGTATTACAGAGGTTGCGGGAGGAGAAGTTGTATGCCAAGTTCTCCAAGTGTGAGTTCTGGCTCGAGTCTGTGGCATTCTTGAGGCACGTGGTGTCCAGTGATGGTATTCAGGTGGATCCGAAGAAGATAGAGGTGGTGCAGAGTTGGCCTAGACTGACCTCAGGTACTGAGATTCGTAGTTTCCTGGGATTGGTATGGTATTATCGCCGATTTGTTCAGGGATTCTCTTCTATTGCTTCACCCTTGACTAGATTGACTCAGAAGGGTGCTCCATTTGTGTGGTCCGGGGAGTGTGAGGAGAGCTTTCAGAAGCTCAAGACAACATTGACTAAGACACTAGTCTTGATATTGCCGTCAGCTTCAGATCTTTATACTGTGTATTATGATGCCTCGAGAGTTGGCATTGGATGTGTGTTGATGTAGGAGGGTAGAGTTATTGCCTATGCTTCTCGCCAATTAAAGCCCCATAAGAAGAACTACCATGTGCACGATTTGGAGTTAGCAGCCATAGTTCACGCTCTGAAGATTTGGAGACATTACTTATATCTTGTTTCTTGTGAAGTGTATACCGATCATCATAGCCTTCAACATCTGTTCAAAAGAAGGACCTTAATCTGAGACAACGGAGGTGGCTGGAGTTGCTAAGGATTATGACATTACTATACTATATCATCCAGGAGATGCCAATGTTGTGGTCGATGCTTTGAGCCGAAAGGCGGTTAGTATGGGCATCTTAGCTTATATTCCAGTTGGGGAGAGGCCATTTGCATGTGATGTTCAGGCGTTGGCCAATCGGCTAGTGAGGTTGGATATTTCTGAGCCAAGCCGAGTGTTGGCTTGTGTTTTTTCTCGGTCCTCTTTATATGATCGCATCAGAGAGTGTCAGTATGATGATCCTCATTTGCTTGTCCTTAAGGACAGAGTTCTACACGATAATGCCAGAGATGTGACTATTGATAGTGATGGTATTCTGAGGATGCAGGGCCGTATCTATATGCCCAATGTAGATGGGCTTCGAGAGTTGATATTAGAGGAGGCTGGTACTCCATTCATCCGGGTGTCACGAAGATGTACCAGGACTTGAGGCAGCATTACTGTTGGATGAAGATGAAGAAGGATATTGTAGGTTATGTGGCGAGATGTCTCAATTGCCAGCAGGTCAAGTCTGAGCATCAGATACCGGGCGGTGTTCTTCAGCATATGGTTATTCCTGAGTGGAAATGGGAGCGGATTACCATGGATTTTGTGAGTGGTCTCCCTTGGACTTCGAAGAAGTTTGATTCAGTGTGGGTGATTGTTGTTCGGCTGACCAAATCCGCACACTTCATCCCGGTATGTACTACTTATTCATCGGAGTGGTTAGCAGTGATCTTTATTCAGGAGATTGTCAGATTGCATGGGGTCCTAGTGTCTATCATATCATATAGAGTTCTGGAGGGAATTTCAGCTGGTGCAGGGTACACCGGTAGAGTTGAGCACAACATTTCATCCTCAGACAGACGGACAGTCTGAGCACACTATTCAAATCTTGGAGGATATGTTGTGTGCTTGTGTGATCGATTTTGGATGTTCATGGGATGAGTTTTTTCCACTTGCGAAGTTTGCCAACAACCACAGTTATCAGTCGAGTATTCAGATGGCCCCATATGAGGCATTATATGGTAGACGGTGTAGGTCTCCTATAGGACGGTTTGAGCATGGCAAGGCAAGATTGATAGGGACTGAGTTAGTTCAGGATGCTTTGGAGAGAGTGAAGTTGATTCAGGAGAGGCTTCGCACAACACTGTCACGCTAGAAGAGTTATGCGGACTGTAGGATTCGAGATTTGTCTTTTATGGTTGGCGATAGAGTATTGTTGAAGGTTTCACCCATGAAGGGTGTTATGTGGTTTGGGAAGAAAGGGAAACTGAGTCCCAGGTTCATTTGTCCTTTTGAGATACTCGGGAGGATTGGGGAGATGGCATATGAGCTAGCTTTGCCACCCAGCTTGTCCAGTGTCCATCCAGTATTCCATGTGTCTATGCTCTAGAAGTATGTCGGGGATCCGTATCATGTGTTGGAGTTCAGTACGATTCAGTTTGATGGTGATCTATCTTATGATGTGGATCCGATGGCTATTCTAGGTAGGCAGGTTCAAAATTCGAGGTCCAAGGACATTGCTTCAGTTATGGTGCAGTGGAGAGGCCGGCCCGTGGAGGAGGCTACTTGGGAGGTCGAGCAAGAGATACGAAGGAGATATCCACACTTATTTGAGACTCCAGGTATGTTTCTTGACCCGCTCGAGGACGAGCATTTGCTTAAGTTGGGGAGAATATGATGACCCGGTCTGTCATCACGTGAGTTACTATCCCATTTTCCTCGTTATATGCATGTTCATGTTTCAATATATGTGTTTGGCGAATTTGAGTCATTTCGGATCAAGTTCGGTAGGAAAACAGACAAATAGTCTCTTTGATGATGGAATAGTGGGGAAAAGTCATCCGGATGTTGACTTGTGAGTTAGAGGTCTCGGAATCAAATTCTAATGGTTCGGGCTTAGAGAGTGATAAGAATAGAATTTGGAGGTTCGGCGTAGAATTAGGCTTGAATTGGCGAAGTTGAAATTTTGGCGAAATCCGGTCGATAGGTGAGATTTTGATTTGGGCATCGGAATGGAATTCTCACAGTTACAGTAGCTTTGTTAGGTGATTTTGGATATGTCTACAAATTTTCAGGTCACTCGAACATCGTTTGGTCGGGTTTTTGATTGGATGTTGGTTTCGAAAGTTTTAGTTAAAACTTAGGCTTGAATCCGCCTTGATTTGACGATTTCCGTGTTTATGGATGTGTTTTTATAATGGGAACAAGTTCGTATCGTGTTTTGTAGCAGGTTGGTGGTTTTCGTTGGGGTTCCGGGGGCCTCGGGGTGAATTCGGGGTCCAATCGGACCATTTCTTGCATTTTTGAAGGGCTGTTGGTTGCTGGTATTTATTGCAAACGGATACTCTATGCGATCGCATGGGGATGTTGTGATCGCATAGATGGGGCTGCAATCGCATAGTTTTGTAACCTTGTTCTCCACAATCGCATGGCTAAGGGTGCGATCGTATATTGTATTATGGCCCTGGGTCCCTGGATGGCATTTGTTCTATGTGATCGCAAGGCTTGAGTGTGATCGCATAGTAGAAATTTTGGATCTTGGAAGATTGTTCAATGTGATCACAGTGTTTGTGTGCAATCGCATAGCGTTAAAATATATAGTGTAAATTTTGTTCAATGCGATCGCAGTAGTGGGATGCGATCGCATAGTGTAATTACCTGGGCGGACAGACATGTTAAGTAACATTTCATCCGCGAGGGTTTTCATAGTTTCACCATTTGTGGGCAAGCTTTGAGAGCTAAGTGACGGGATTTGAAGGGGATTTCATCGGGAAGTCATTGGAGGTAAGTTGTTTGGTCTAAATACATGATTTTATCCTAGAATCTTCATCTATGTCACTGAAAATTGAAGGATTTAAGGTGTATCAATGGGGGGATTTTTGCTCTAAGCCTGAGTTAAGGAAAATTAATGATTTGGATGGGCAAACAGAGTCCGATGTTGATAAACTTTATATGTAGGAACTCGTGGCGAGATAAGGATTCTGAAAATGTGAATTTTGTATTTTTTTAGAAGCGAGCCCAGGGCTCGGGTTTTGGAAACTTCGTGATTTTCGGTGTAATTCGAGTTATTAAGATTGGGTTATGTTCCTTTAGCTTATTTTGATGTATTCTTATTGTTTTTTATCAGATTTGGCATCCGAGGAGGTTGATTTGTGAGGCAAGCGCAAGGCGAGCTAGAACTTTTGCCGATTCGAGGTGAGTGGTAGTAATAAATTATGTACTAAGGGTTTGAAACCCTGTATTTGCACTATTTAGTGCTATGCTGAGATGGAACACACGTCATGTGACGAGCGTGGTGGTGTTGTGACAGGGGATTTGGACTTAGTCCTTCCCGATTGATGGTCTACAGTGCATATTGACTGAGACTGAGCTTAGACTTGTATAATTGGGCTAGTAGTCATGTTTGGGGCCTTGTGCCGATCTGTAGAATATTAGGGAAGCCTATAGAGCTAAATGACCCTTATATCATGTTGAACACATACTCTCAGCCGTATTCATAGCAGTATAGCATGACATGAACCAGTACTAGATGTGTACTCTAAGTGAGAATACCTAGGGTCGAATACCCTGTTATAGCTGAGTGGGTCCGAGAGGCCGAGTCTATATTGACTGAGAGGGGTCGAGGACCCATTGTGAGCTATTGATACATATACCGGACCGGGTTGCATGCCACAGCAGTACGTACACATACATATATTGGATCGTACTACACGTCGCGATATATATATATATATATATATATATATATATGCAAGTTAGGAACTGCTAAAATTATATATATATATATATATATATATGTATATATGAACGCACTTAGTTTCTAAAGCGCTATTTAAATACTAATAAGAAAATAACTTTACAAGTAAGGTAATTGCTTGCTTTTCGTTTTCACATTAAGTTATGCTCTATTTTATTGGATCGGGCTGCGGGCCGTAGCAGTATATCTATTATATTGGATCGGGCTGCACGCCGCATCATTATATATACATATATATATTAGATCGGGTTGCACGCCGCAGTAATATGAGTGAGGATCGGGTTGCACGCCGTAGCAGGACTAGATCAGTGTTGGATCAGTGTGAGACGGTAGTGGACTAGAACCAGACTTATCATTATAGAGATGACTTACCTGTACGGTTATTCTTAGAACTGCTTAGTGATAATATAGGTGTTCTTACTTTCAGTTGTTATTTATTATTTGCTACTCACTGAGTTGAAAGATACTCACCCCACTCCCTTCACTTTATGTGCAGATACAGGTATCCAGGAGGGCAGTTGAGCTATACACAGCTGCTATTCTACTGCTATCACTCTACTTAGACTTGGATTATATATGGTGTTTTCCTTCTGTTAGAGGCTCAGACTTGTGACACAGGATTCATTGGGCTGTATTTTGTATATTTCAGTTTCCGCATTTGTTGTTTCCATTATGAAAATAGGCTATTATCTCTAATGGACCATTATTAATTAATAATTGACTGGTTATCTGGAAAACATGGTCGTGCTTGCCTAGCAATGTGTTGGGCGCCATCACGACCGGGGTTTGGGTCGTGACAATAGGGATGTTTGATTATCAATGAATCCAAAGACAACTCTATTGTAAACGTTGCTTGATGGTCTAGAGCTATTATTTGGGTACATAATTGTAAGTTTTTGCAACTCGGGCTATGTCCTTTTAGTCATAACATGTTTATAGAGTGCGTTCATCTTATTTTTAATGCTTTGTTGGGCCCTAACTTCTTTTCGATTTTTTAATTGGTGAAGATTTTCAGAAAACATATTTACGAGGGACAATCCAGAACACACACGCCATGGAAGAATATAATGGTTATTTTTTAGGCTATAAGAACATTATTGGACTTTAGAAAATAACGGTATGTATGTTTATTAGAATACAAGTAGCAGTTCAAAAATCATCACTTACCTCAGTGGAAAATATTCAAGTGGTCGTTTGAAAAGTTATTTTTTAAACTTACAAAAAAAATTCATAGCGTCTTCTAATTGTAATTTCGTAATTGCTTTAGTATGTGTTCTGGATGAACCAACCTAATTAAATATACTGCAAGTAGTTTCTGCTGGGCTCTTAAACTAGGTGCTTAAACAAAAATATTGTGCACAACACAAAGTAAAGTTAATCTTGTGTCGAGAATTTCGAGTATTAAGGATGTGTTAATTAATTCAATACAAGTAATCAATGATGTTAGATAAAGTAAATAAAAGACGCATAAATAATTAAACCGATAATAAGAGTGAGCCTGAGCTCGATTAATGATTTAACGGGGAAACTGCCTTCGGTTCTGATCTTGCACTTATGAAGAAATTATGAACAAAAATAAGAACTTTCAATAACCTTTAGAAACAAAAATATATTGACATGGTATGCGCGTTACAGTGTATCTAATGAATAATACGCTTCCCTTTATATAGTAAGGGAGTTTTGCCTATATGTGTACTTGAGTTTGATTCAAGATTACTGGATATATTCAATCGTACAATGGGCCTATTAATCAAACTCAAGTGCATAGATAAACATTCTCAAGAATGATAGGGATTAGCCGAAACTTATTTAGTCCTAAATTTTCAAACTAAACATTATAAATGTAAGACATCTCAGGATATATATGAAGGCCAGACACGCCATCATGTGAGTTACCGCCTCGTTTCCTTATTTCTCTGCTTCCTTATGTTTCAGTATAAGTGTCTTGGGTGAACGACTTGAATTGGATTAGTTTTAGATAGAAATGAGGCACTTAGTCTCTTCAAGGAAGGTTTGTATTGGAAAAATTAACTGGATGTTGACTTATGAGTTAGAGGGCTCAGATGTGATTTTTGGTATTTTGGTTATCTTCGGGGGATAATTTCTGACTTAAGAGTGTGATCAGAATTAATTTTGGAGGCCCGGTGTAGAATTAGGCTTGAATTGGCAAAGTTAGTATTTTGGCAAATTTCGGTTGATAGGTGAGACTTTAATCCGAGAATCGAATTGGAATTTTTAGAGTTGTTCTAGCTTCACCAAGTGATTTTGGATGTGTGTGCAAAATTTCATGTCATTCGGAGGTATTTTGGTCAGGTTTTTTATCAAATGAATAATACAGAAGTTTTAGAAGAACTTAGGCTTGAATCCGATATAAGTTAATAGTTTTGGTTTTATTTGTGGTATTTTGATGATTGGAGAAAGTTAATGATGGTTTAGGATGTGTTGGCACTTTTAGTTGAGGTCCCGGAGGCCTCGAGGTAATTTCGAATGGCCATCAGGATGAATTTTTGACTTATGGATTGCTGGTATATTTGGTTTCTAGTATTACCCCATTTGCGTAAAAGGAACTGCAGGTGCGGTTGCGCAGGTGCGGAAGGGAGATTCGCAGGAGCGGTTTTCGAGTAGGTTTGGCAGAACCCCAGATGTGGAGCGGTGACCGCATTTGCAGAGTCGCAGGTGTGTCTTTTGGACCGTAGAAGCAGAACATGGAGACCTTAGTGATTGCCACAGGAGCGGACTATTGACCGCAGAAGCAATGTGCACAGAAGCAAGGTTGGACCACAAAAGAGGTCCTGGTCATTGTGAAGATTCGCAGAAGCGAAAAGGTATAACTGCACAAGCGGTGACCACATATGCGGTAGGGCAATCGCAGATGCGAAAACACATGTTTAGAGAAGGGTTTTAAAAGCTCATTTTGTCCCGCGAGCTAAGGGTTTTGTCCACCATTTTTTATCGACCTTGATAGGTTTTGGAGGGAATTTGAAGAGGGATTAGAAGGGGATTGTCTTGAGTTATGTTTTATGAGTTAAAAACACGATTATATTGTGAAATCATCCTTGAAATTCTTGAATTGAGAGTTTTTGGTATGTATAGATTCATGGCGAGAGAATTAATCCGATGATGTTAATTTTTTAATTTTTTGAGAAGTGGGCTCGGGGATTGGGCTTTGATAATTTTGGGATTTGTGCCTGTTATTAATTGTTTTCGATTGGGCTTTGTTCCCTTATCATATTGCGATGTATTCGCTCCGATTTTGGATAGATTCGACACGCGTGGAGGAAGATTTGAGGGGAAAAGGCATCGCAAGCTAGAGATTTTGCTCGTTTGAGGTGAGTAATGATTATAAATAATATCCTGAAGGTTTGAAACCTCGGATTGCATATCGTAGTGCTATATTGAGGTGACTTGCACGATGGATATTAGGCGTGGGATTGAGCACCATTGGGGATTGTGACTTGGTCCGTCCTGATTAATGAATTTACTTTGTATTTGGCTAAAATTTACTTGTTATCATCGTGATTTGGGCTGATTGTCATATTTGGGCTTCGTGCCAACTATTTGAATCCTTCGGGGATTATTATCACTGTTTTGACTTATTACTTGAACTCATTCATACTGTTTTTCCACTATTTTATAACTCAACAACTTTTACTTAGATTTGAGTCTTAAATGATATTTTAAATGATAATTTGGGCAAAGAACTATTATTTTACTAATGCTCGAGGGGCTTGTGATGATATTCTGACTGAGTATGGTCAAGGTCCAGATGTGAGAAAACTCTGAGTAATATGAGGCTGAGGTCCTGGATGTGAGTGTTTTATATTATGGATCGAGTCGCATGTCGTAGCGATACTTATATGGATCGGGATACACACAGCAGTGATATATATATATATATATATATATATATATATATATATATATATATATATATATATATATATTGGATTGGACTGCACGTCGCATTGATATAGCGCTTGGGCTGTAGGAGCCCCTCCGGAGTCTATACCCTCATAATAAGCGTAGGTACCCATATGGATCGGCCTGCATGCCGCAGCGAAATATGGATCGGGCTACATGTTGGAGCGATATGTAGATCGGGCTGCAAGCCGCAACGATTACTATATGAAACTATTCTGAGAGAGAGAGCCCAAGGGGCTGAGAGTGTTTCTAAGAGCGAGCCCGAGAGGCTGGTACTATTTTAAAATATTTCCCGAGAGGAAAACTTTTATATGCGCATCTTGCATATTTATTTTTCTTTTTACCTGTTATACTGGGTATTTGTGCCCGAGGGGCGTATTGTTTGGTGCTTATCAGCACTAACTGTTTGAAATCATTTTCGTAATTGTTGAAAAGATCATTTCCAAAAGGGCTTTAAACTAAGCCAAGATATTTTTCCAAAGATTTCACAACCTTACTGTTTTCTCAAAGGATTGTACCCTGCTTCTATACAGCATGATGGTTTACTTTATGTTATTTCTTACTGCTCAATTATTATTTACTTTTTTTACTCACTGAGTTGGAGTACTAATTTTACTCCCCGCACCTCGTGTGCAGATGCGCGTATTTGTTCATCCGGTAGCGGGTTTTGAGTTGATCAAAGGCTATTAATGGATATTAGTGAGGTGACTGCCAACGTTCGCAGCACCACATGTTCTTCCTTTATTTTATTAGTCCTATTTCTATATTTCAGACTTGTAGTGGTAGTTATATTCTAATAGTTGCTCGGGACTTGTGACACCCCGATTAGGGCTGTGTTAGGTTGTAACTTCATTAATTAATATTATTAAGTCATATTTTTTCTGTTCATTTATGCTTAACTATTTATTAAAGAGACAAGTTGGGTTAGTTGGTTGGCCTTGTCTTCACGAGAGGCACCATCACAACCAGTGCGGGGTTTAGTTCGTGACAAGTTGGTATCAGAGCCTAGGTTACTAGGTCTCACGAGTCATGAGCAGGTTTAGTAGAGTCTCGCAGATCAGTACGGAGACGTCTATATTTATCCTCGAGAGGTTGTAGAACCTTTAGGAAAACTTCACATTCTTGACTTCTTATCGTGCGTCTTTGATTCAACTTGAAATGAAACTCTTGAAACTTCTTCCACACATTTATATACGCGCATGAGAGCTCAGTATTAGATATGACTTAATGGCTTATCATTCCCCTATCAAGGGGCAAGATGTAATCTCCGTGAGTATATGTTGGGCCAGTCTGGATGACTTGAGGCCGGATATTTGCCTATGGCTTGAGCACCGAGGTGCTGATTTTGTAAGTAAGTGTTTTGAACTTATGTGTTCAGTATGGTCCCTATTAGCGGGAATGGTGGTTGGATAGCTATGTGATGAGTATGTTAGTACTGCGAGATGTATCTATATGACTTGGTAGTGACGAGGAAGTCTGCTGGATAATAGATGAATTATTAAGTGTTCGATTTCTGTTATGACTGGATGTGTAGCCCCAAGTTATGGCCGTGTGGAGAATCTTTTTGTGTCTCCTAGTTGGGAGTGAAGTAAATTTTATGCTGCGGTATGAGTTCAGACTCAGGAAGATTAAGTGGATGTGTACTGTGTATGACGGTGGAAGGTATACAGAATGTTATAATGAGGCGAAACATATGGGATATCTCCCGTGGAATGTGCTGAAGTGGTGTAATCCCTATGTGTATGTTAGAAGATCTCATGTGTAATTGAAGGGTACGTGTTGAAATTTGAAATTTCGGATTGCTTAAGGGAGTGGGCTTCATTATTGTGGGGTTAAATGCAAGATTTGTGGAAGATTTACAGTACTAGATGATCTGTGTTTCCACAAACTTGTAAATGAGTTGAGTTTAATTTCACAATGGTATTGTGGCATCAATAGAACAAAAGTGTTATGAGTTATTAAGCATGTATTGATATATGGCTTCGAGCCAAGCGGGGGAGTCTACGGTGAAAAGTTGATTGCACGATTATGTGCTATGTTAGTTCCAGCTTGGGGCATGCTAGTGAATTAGCTATGGCTAGAGTAAAGGAAAATTTTGACAAAGGTTATACTATGATTCATAGGGTGTGAGAATCATGGAATGTCTAGAGTGTTGTTGGTAAAGAATGCTCGACGCATATAGAAGAAAATTGCTTGGTTGTATTGGGATGAGGATTACATTTTGCGGTATCAGAGTGCCAATGAGGCACGGGTGGTTCTATATGTTAGGTCAGGTAAGTTGCAGTTTGAATAAAGAGTGAATAATTTTCGAGAATGGTTCTAATGTGTTCAAGATTTTACAGGGAACAATCAGGTATCTTAAGGTTGTGTGTGTGGTTAGAGCCTGTGTATTCATTGGAAGAGGTCAAGACTTGTGGAATTTTATGTTAATTATGAGATTCTATGTATCAGTATCTGGAAAGTAAAGGTGACACATTCAGATTCGCGAAAAGTTCTTCAGAGTAAAGTATTCTGGAATGTGGTGTTTCTGGGAATATTTGAGAGAGTATTCAGTGGCTTATGGGTCTTAGACAATATGGTCTTATGCTTAGGTCTCGTGTGGTAAGCTTGGGTTGAGGCATTGTGGTGCTACATCAAGAGGGAATATCAAGTTGATGATGAATCATAAAGGAAATTAGATAGATGGAATAGCATGATAGTAGACCGAATCTGTAACGACCCGGCCGGTCGTATTTGAAATTTATGCCCCGATCCCCAATTTAACTATTCCCCTAAGTCCATTTCTGCTATTGTAGTTTGCCGGGAGGTTCGGTTATAGAATTTGGAGCGTTTTGGGACACTTAGTCCCTAAATGAGAGCTTTATAGTTGGAAAATGGCCCGTATTGAGAATAGTGTTAAGACGACCTCGGAACAGAAATCTGATGGTTCCATTAGCTTCGTTAGGTGATTTCGGGGTTGGGAGGGCGTTCAGAATGTATTTTGGAGGTCTGTAGCTCAGTTAGGCTGAAATGCCAAAGGTTGAATTTTGGCAAAATCCGAATGGTAGGTGAGATTTTGATTCGGGTGTCGGAATGGAATTCCGACAATTTCTGTAGCTTTGTCATGTGATTTTGGATATGTCCGCAAATTTTCAGGTCATTCGGACGTCGTTTGGTCGGGTTTTGATTGAATGTTAGTTTCGGAAGTTTCGATGAAATCCTAGGCTTGAATCCACTATAATTCGATGATTTCTATGTTTAAGGACGTGTTTTTATGATTGGAACAAGTTTGTATCATGTTTTGGAGCAGGTTGGTGGTTTTCGTTGGGGTCCCGGGGGCCTCGGGATGAATTCGAGGGTCCAAACGAACCATTTTGTGCCTAATGCGCTACTGTTTTCTGGTGCAATTATTGCAGAACATTTTTGTTCTACGCGATCGCGGAGGTCTCCATGCGATCGCGTAAGGTCTCGTTGGGGTGCATCGTGATTGCGATGTTTGGTGTGCGATCGCGTAAGTCTGAAAATCAAAGCAATGCGATCCCAGTGGTAAGCATGTGATCGCGTAGTATTGTGGGCTAAAGCAGTGCGATCGCGTAAGGATGCATGCGATCGCGTAGGGTTAATTGTCTGAAGTAGTGCGATCACGTGGGTTATGTCGTGATCGCGTAGAGTTATTTTGGAGCCTGCCGAGTTTGTTCATCACGATCGCGAGCTTGTGGCTGCGATCGCATAGGGTCGTCTGGCAGTTAGATATATTAAAATACCAGAATAGTGTTTTCGCGAACCTTTCACCCATTACCTCCATTTTTGAGTTCTAAGAGAAGATATTGATGGGAAATTGCTGGGTAATCATCAGGTATTCGTCGGAGGTAACTTTTATGGCCTAATTGCAGTATTTTTTCATGAAATCTTTGGGTATTTCTCTGTAAATGGAAGATTAAAGGGGGCTTTTAGCCCTAGGCCTAAATTTTAGAAAATCACTTATTTGAATAGGCAAACGGAGTCCGATATTGGCAAATTTTATATGCATAGACTCTTGTTGAGATAAGGAACCCGAATATATAACTTTCGTAATTTTTTGAGAAGCGTACCAAAAGTTGGGTTTTGGCAACTTGTAGTTTTTGGTGTATTTCGAATTATTTCGATCGGGTAATGCCCAATTGGCCTGTTTTGATGTATTTCTATTGATTTTTTATCAGATACTACACCTGTGGAGGCCGATATTCGTGGCAAGAGAGTTGTCTCTTAGCGGTTTCGTAACGGAGTCGAGGTAAATGGCTTGTCGAACCTCGTGTAGGGGAACCTTCACCCCTAGGATATTATGTAAAAATTTAAATTCCTTGTACGCGAGGTGACGGGCGTGTACATGCGCAGATTGTTGGAAATCGCCTTACTTGAATGGTCCAATTCGTGATATTTCTATTCTTAGCTGCTTAGATTGTGACCTTTACCTGATATTCGTTATATAAGCATGATTAGATAGGATTTATCTGTCTAATTGCCTAATTGTCTTACTTGAACTCCTTGATAATTTTGGTACTGTTTTGGTGAAGTTGTAGTTATGCATATCATATGAGTGTTATTGTTTGTGGAATGCGGGTTCGATTCCCGGAGATCCAAAGGCTGCGGGTTCGATTCTCGGAGACCCGGAGTTTATTGATATATTTATTGAGATACGAAATGCGGGTTCGATTCCCGGAGATGCTGAGATATTGAGATACGGGCTGTGGGTTCGATTCCCGGAGACCCAGAGATACTGGTATTGTGATTGCGGGTTTAATTCCCGGAGATCCTGAGTTGTTGGATATAGAGAGGGACTGTGGGTTCAATTCCCACAGGTCCTGGACTTGCTGGTTTGAGTTTATGTTGTGTTGGTTACTTGTTGTTAGCTAATCGTAGTCGGTTGAAGTAATTACTTCATTGTTGTTATTTCAGATTCATTCTTAATTATTCCTGCTCATTAATTGTTTTTTCTCGGTAGGGCCCCGACCTTCCTCGTCACTACTCCATCGAGGTTAGGCTTGGCATTTACTGAGTACCGCTGTGGTGTACTCAGGCTACTCTTCTGCACACTTTTGTTGTGCAGATCCAGGTACATCGGGACAGGCTCATCTCAGGGGATTCGGTATTTCATCAGGAGACTCGAGGTATGATCTTCTACGCCCGCGGATCCGGAGAGCCTCCTTCTATTCTCATAGTGATAGTAGTTATTTTCCCTCATTTCGTTGTTTTAGACATTCTTGATGTATAGAGCCACAATTGTACTCTCCCTTTTTAGTCTGTGTTACCCGTGGGATTCCGGGTCTTAGTGGTATGCTATATGGTATGGTTGATGAGTGTATGTGCCAAGCGGCACTGATTACATTCCTTTTGTGAGCACGTAATTTTTGCACTAAGCAAATAAATTCCAAAATTAAAATAAATAAGATTTTTGAGTGTAATTGCATGATTTGTTTGAAATTAGGTACATTTGTAAGTGTTTGAATAATTAGAAAATTAAAAATAGGAGAAATACTTGCATTTTTAATTAATTAGTTTTAAAAGAAAAGAAAATCAAAAACAAATATAGCTTTAAATAGCAGAAAATATAGAAAAAATAGCAGAAAATTACCAAAAAATGTTAGAAAATTAGGGAAGCTAGGAAATTAAGTATTTTAAATAGTACAATAAATAAAATACAACAACAACAACAACAACAACAACCCAGTATAATCCCACTTAGTGGGGTCTGGGGAGGGTAGTGTGTACGCAGACCTTACCCCTACCCTAGGTAGAGAGGCTGTTTCCAAATAGACCCCGACATCCTTCCCTCCAAGAACTTCCCACCTTGCTCTTGGGGAGACTCGAACTCACAACCACTCATTTGGAAGTGGGGGTTGCTTACCATCAGAGCAACCCCTCTTGTCCCCACAATAAATAAAATACAAAAATACAAAAAATGAATTGGTTTAAAATAATTAAAATACAAAAATATACAGATATAATAAATTTGGGCCAAATACAGTCCAAATTGTTGGCCCACTGCTTTGGCCCAAGGGATCCAGTCCACTATTTTAAGTTGAAGAGATCTTGGCCGTTCAAGTTCATTAATCTAACGGCTGAAATTTTTAGTTGAATTTAGGCGGATAATTAATATGAGAGACTTGATCTCAACCGTTCCATCCAGATGATCCTACGGAGGAGACCTGTGGCCTCATGTGGGTCAATACGGCATCGTTTAATTAGGCCAAGCCCTGACCGTTGATCATCGTTGATCTAACGGCCAGGATCACCTTGAGGGCTCCGAGTATATAAGGCTTTGGTCTCAGTAGAGACCAGCCATTATACACTCCACAAAACCCTAGCCGCCTCTGCTTGTCTTCTTCTTCTTCTCTTCACCTACGCCGTCCATCGAGGCCATCGCCTTTCATGGTGGTCTCCGGCCACTCCCTTCACCACCCCTTCCATCTTCTCTTCTTCTCCTCCTTAAACTATACCCCAAAACTTAAAACAAACCCTAAAACCCCTGTTCTTGAAACTCCGGTCATCGGAGTTCGTCTCCGGTGACCTCAAACTATGAGAATAACCTCCAGCTTAACACCAAAGAACCACCATCCCCAGATCTATCACCCCACATAAGACATCACCCTCGAATCGCATCCTAACGGTTCGAATCTTCAAAAAAGAGTAGCCGGAACCCTAATTCCGGCAGACTCGAACAAACCACTAAACCAAGATCCCACCTTTTCCCTCTTCCGAACACCCTCTTTCTAACCAAAACCCTAAAAGACTTCATCTTGAAGTCTAACAAGAAAACCAGAAAAAAAAGTGATAAAGAAATAAAGAAAGGAGAAAAGAAGTCTGAAAAAAAAGGGACAAAGGGAGAATAGGAAGCTCAGGGGACCGGCCCTGCTAAGCTAAGTCTCCCCTTTTTTTGTTTTGCTTGCTTTATTCTTCGTTTTTGTTTTTTGTTATGTTTCTGTTTTGTTATGTCCTGATAGTTTGTCATATGAATTAGGATTTTCTTTTGTTTTAATCTTGGTTTGCTTCTCTGGTTTAAAGATCTGTTCTTGATATCATTGTTCTTCTTCATCTTCTGTTTATATTAGGGTTTCTTATTTGTTGGTTTTCAATATCTTTGCTGTTCTTCCTATTTGTTAACTTACATGTTTAGTTTTGGGTTTGCTCTTGGAAATCTAGTTTAGCTGTTGCAATTTTTTTTCCTCATCTTTGATGTGTTTTAATATCTCTTCTGTTTTTCTTGTCTATTTAACTTGCATGTTTAGTTTAGGTCTAATCTTTGGAAATTTAGTCTGTTGTTCTGATTCCTGTTCTTCACTTGGTATGATAGATTAGGGATTTTCCCTTTGGCTATTCTTTATGACTTTTCTGTTTTTCTTCATCTTACATGTTAGATTAGGGATTCTTCTCCGTTTATCTTCCATGCCTTCGCTGTTCATCTTCACCTTCTCTATCATCCGCATGTGTTAGATTATGGTTAGTCTTTGGAATGTTTAGGTTTAGTTGTTTCTTGTCTACTTTGTTAAAGCCATGCCATGTCTCAATTCTCTTTACTGTTTTGTGGGATTTAGTCTTTATGAGTCTATATCAATGAACTTTAAGTGAGTTTTGGGCTTTTCAATGATTCATTCAACATAAAAATGGTTGTAACTTAGCCTGCTTGATGTTTAATTGACACTTTGCTATTGAAAACTAAGTTTGTGAGTCTGATTGATTGAGATTCAATATTATCCAACTTTTTCTCTCAGTTTTGATTAGTTGATAAACAAGTTTGGTTTCATTTTGGCTATGTGTGCAATTGTCTGTTGAAATGGCTAAGTTGGTAATTATTTTGTGTTAGTATGAGCATTGTTATTGCCTATCAGGCTTAGGGGATTTGGTTATAGCTGTAGTAGTACAAGGATTCACAAGTGGTTAATTCTGAAAACATATAGTAAGATAGGGTTAAAATTGAAAATCACAAAAAATAGGCTATAAGTTGACCTACTCTGTTAGGTCTTTCACACACTGGCCAACCCTTAAATGGGCTAGTTGTGTAATAATTGGTTAAGTCTGAAATTTAGACTTACCAAGGCCCCAATTAAGCCATGAGCCACAGGTGGCTAGACCTGCAAAGGTCTTAGCCAAGCCCGTGTTCACTAATGGGCTTCAATTGCAAAAGCCAAGTCTAAACTTGAGACATGCCAAATTTTAAATAGTTTAAATATAACAATAAAGCAGGCTAGTCCTGTAATTAGCTTAAAAATGAAATAAAGTTCTTAATTAACAGAAATGAAGCAAAAATGGTTAAAATTGAAATAATTCCTTAAGTCAAAATTGGCGAGTCCTTAAATACTAATGCAAGGACTGTCCCTTAGTTAAATAAGGTTGAAAATGCTGAAAACCTGACCTAGGTAGGTCGGGTAATTCAGCTATGTCCTTAGGGGCATATAGGGAACATAAAATGGTAAAATGGTAAATTAAATAGAGCATATAGCGACATAGGAGACATTTGTGCTTCTGATTTCTGCAATTTTGCAGAGATTTAAGGGTATAATGGTCTCCCTAAAAAGGGAAATCAGTAAAAATCAGTAACAAGTGGGGATACTTTGGTAAAAGCTTCAAAATAGAATAAAAAAGAACCTTCCAGCACATGCTGGAAGGGATCTTGTAACTGATTTGGGGTGTAAAGTGTAGATTTAATAAGTTTTAAGGGGAGGGAAATGGGATTAATCCCTATTCTTTCCCCCCAAAAATTCTGTCTATCTATACCTATAAATACCCTCTTCTAAGACTGATTATGGGCTAGTTTTTCACATAGAAAAATTCAGAGTGCAATACACTAGCAATAGCAAATAGTTTTCTGCAATTTTCGAGTGGGAATTACTAATTGAAGTTGTGTATTGGTGGAAATTTCTGCTCGTGTTTGCTGCTGGGTTTCATATCTGCTGTTTGCTGTGTTGTTTTGCTCGTTTGGAATTCAATCCTACACTATTGCTTTTGCCTTGTTGAGTCAATTGTTGTTGCTTACTCCTATTTCCCTAGAACTCATCGGTCTCCTTTTGCTGAATAAGGTACATACCCTGTTCGAAGCAATGTAATGCTGAAGTTTGGATGAAACGAAGTTCAAATTTTAACTCATCACTGTTATTTTGTATTTTGTTTTACTTTTCATTAATAGTCTAGTATAGTCTAGATCTGTAATTTGTTAATGTAGTATGGTATGTATAAGTAGAAAATCAAACAAAAACAATGTAATAGATAGAATGATAGTAGTCGTGTAGTCGTGGATAGTATATCACCTAGTTAAGGTAGGTAAAACTCTTAAAACAAGTTAATTAACTATAGTCTAGATCGTTAAATAGCTCTCTCATTGCAGTGATATAAAAACACTCACATAATTAACCAGATCTGTAGATCAATATCCAGAGGTGAACAAGTTCAAAAGAGAAAAATAGTTAGAAGAAACAACAATTCATTTGCAATTGGGTCTGTGATACTGAATAAGTTTAAATCGTAGTAAAACCAATAATATAATCATGTATATATCATTAAATCACTTAGTCTTAGATAATCGGAGTTGTCGTATTAAATAGCTTAACTGTTTAGTTAAATAATGTTTTACATAGTTAAACTGTTTGCTCTTAATTTCTTAGTTAAATAACTTCAATATTGGTGTAAATTAGTCCTTAGAAAATAGAAGTGTAAAAATAGTCGATTCTCATATGCATCAACTTTCATGGTTTAGAGTTAACATCTGATCACTTTGTATAGTAATTTTCTCTTCTGATGAATAAAGAATAATTCGATTTCATTTCTTAATTCTATATGTTTGCTTTACTATGAGTTCTTCATTTCTATTTTCGTTATTATTTCGATCTGGTTTGGGCCTAATACACCATATGGGCCTGAACTATCGTATGAAGCTGAGTGGGCTATTGAACGAAAGCTTGAAGACAGTCTGGGTCTCTTTGACACGGACAGATCCAGCAATCTATTAAGATAGGTGTAGATGCCCAGGCCCAATAATGGCAATGACAATGGCCTGGGTCCAATTCTGAAACGATAGTAGATTACAAACAACTAAGGAAAAACCAGAATAGAAAATATAGTGAAACAATAGGTTTGAACTATAAATATTTAACCGGGATGAGCCTCACGTGACAACAAATAGTGGGGCCCCCTTTAGTAAAAAAGTAAAATGTAAATAGATACGGGAAAGCTGATAGTAAATTTCATAGCTTCTCCCAAAAGACTTAAAAGTCGCTAGACATTGTTAGGCACGATTTAATGTACTTTCCTCAAATACGAGTGTGCACTTGGTGCGACTCAAATCCCAAATCTCGGCGAAGCCGAAATGTACTAAAGGTCACAGGCGTACTAGTTGCGGTGTGACTCGAGGTACGTTTTCGCAACGTCACAATTCTTTAAAAATATTAAAAAGTAAAAACACATACATATTGTTTAAAATTTATAACAAGTCAAATAAGATTGAGAACGACGTTTGAGCGACCGTGCTAAAACCACGGAATCCGGGAGTGCCTAACACCTTCTCCTGGGTTAACAAAGTTCCTTATCCAGGTTTCTGTTTCACGGACTGTAATAACAGAGTCAACTTCCTCGGATTCGGGATTAACAAGTGACTTGGGACACCATTATCTTCCCAAGTGGCAACTCTGAAAATTAAACAAAAATCCCGAACCGATTGTCCTTTATGTGGAAAAACTCCTTCCTCTTTGTTGTTATATCCTTCTCGAGTATTTGAACACCGAGGTATACCCTATGTAGCTTTCCAAATGGATCGGTACCAAAGCCCCTGGGGTAGTAAAAAGGGAGGTGTGACAGCTCTGGCGACTCTGGTGGGGAAACCAACCCAGAACTTCGTTTTTAGGGTTTAAGAACTGGAGCTCCTTAGAATCGCCGTCCTCAATATTATTTGACTTTGTTATATGCTTTAAACAACATGCTATGTGTTTTACCACTTTAATATTATATGGATTGTATATAAATTGTGCCGAAAACCCTTCTCTTCTTCACCCACGGGGATGTGCTTACTGGTTGAGACTCCCATTTCTGTTATGTCACACCTGAACTAAGAAACAGAGGCTGGATAAGTTACAAAGCCGATTGACTCCGCGAGTCACTGGTACGTAGCCCCTCTTCGATTTGAGTTCTCCGCTCGGGTACACGGTCTAGCACTCTATGAAACTATAAGATGTTGAATATAGGTCTAGGGCGATTATTTGCATCATATCTTACTTAGAGGACTCAACACAGGGGTTGGGTCCGTCTAGGACAGGTGACCCAGTAATTAAAGACCGAGCATATTATGTGTTGCATTTTTATTGTCCTTGATCGTTATGCGGACCGGAAAAATTCCCGAGGATAGAAAAGTGTGTTCAATAAAAAAGAGACAAATAAGAACTAGAGATAAAAATGCAGTCGGAAAAACTGAAAATTTTGAAAAAAAAATGGCTTTGTTGTTGAAATAATTGGTCAACTAATCTGACCGAACTATGCAGGTTTGATTCTCGCCATTAGGCGGGATACGTAGGCAACCCTTGAACGGGTCCAACTACCTTTTTAGAAAAAAGACCAAAAATATTTTCGTTTCAAATAATCGGAGTGATCGCTATTTTTGGAAACGACTGAATGTTCCGAAAGGATGCCGGAAGGCTATTTTGGCAAAAATGGCCACTTCGAAGAGTCATGTTTTTTCTTTTTCAAATGAAAACTTGCCTTGAAAAATATTCCTTCTCTTTTTAAATAAAATCGCCCTAATAAATGTGCAAGATGAGCACGATACAGAATGAACCTTTCACTTTAATGAATAGAATCCCTTTGGAGCTAAGACTACGGTGGAACGACATGGGAATAGAAGGGCAAAATTGGGTCAAAGGCTACTTGAAAGATCTCACGGGCTTAATGGACATAATTCCCCGAGGCGACATAATCCGAGCACTGGTCACATATTGGTATCCTGCGCACAACGTACTACATCTTTCGGACTTTGAACTCACTCCCACTCTTGAGGAAATTGCTTTCTACATAGGGAAGAATGAGGTCCCCTTAAAAGAGAAATACCCGGTAGCCCCAAGCGCGGTAACGGTGCACCGTTTCTTGGACTCTTTGAAAATTGCTCGAAACGTCCACAACGAGGATTTAGCCAATGGGTTTTGCTCCCTAAATTTCATTTATAGCAGATATGGACATGTCGGGGGTTTCAATGACTCCACGAACAAGCTTTGTAGCAAGTCCAACCGAGCAAAATGGGAGGAGCATCGACGGTTTGCTTTCTTAGTGGCGTTTCTCGGGATCATCATATTTCCAAGAAAGGACGGGCACATTAATATAAAAGTTGCTGGGGTAGCAAGCACTATGGTGGTACAAGATAATTGTATTCTGGCTCCAATGATTTTAGCAGACATCTACCGTGCCCTGACTACATGTAAAGCAGGGTGCAACTTCTTTGAGGGATGTAACTTGATTTTGCAAATCTGGTTGATAGAACATCTATGCCATCATCCTTCGTTCTCAGGCTATGGGCCGACTGAAAGGACGCGCCTCGAAGAATTCTACACGAGAACAAAAGAAGTTAAGTTGCCGGAGGGAGTTAAGGATTGGATTTCATATCTATGATCATTGACCGATAGCCAGATCGATTGGGCATACATATGGTTGCCCCTCGACGAGGTGATTTACATGACGACGGAAGGGTCACACTTTTTGATTATGGGTTTGAAAAGTATCCAGCCTTATGCCATGTACAGGGCCCTGCGACAGCTTGGATGATGTCAAGTTATACCAAAGGATGGGGACCTCAGTTTGCAAGTAATAGAGATTAGTCCGGATGGGCAATTCCCGGAAGCAAAGGTCCGACAGATTTGGAATGAATGTCGGAATTTGAAAGTAGAGACTTGTGTGGAGAACAGAGCTCGGGGAGAATTGTTGTCAGGGTATCCCGCATGGTATCGACGGGGTATTGAGCATGACAGGCCATCGAAAAGACCTCACTTGCAAGATTTGGCGGAGCAATCTAAGGAAAATAGGAATTGGGCGGCCAAAGAAAGCGAGTATAAGGCCAAGATCAGCTTGCTAGAAAAACAGTTGAGAGATCTCCAATTTGAGAGCGGTTTGCAGGCAGCATCCGATGAAGGAGAAAAGAAGCAGCTGAAAAGGAGAATGAAATTCTGAAGGCTCAGGTTGCTAAAATGAAAATTGCATCCGAGACCCCTGTTCTCTTAGCCCGAGACGAGAAATTGATTGAAAATCTTCGGCGCAAAGCGAATGACTACAGCTTCGATTTAGACAAAGCAGAAAATGAGTTAGTCAGGGTTCGGAAACAACTGGCCAAAGATGCCGAGGATAGAGCCAGGTTGGTTCAACAACTATAGGATAAACATGAGTTTGATGTAGCTCGTCTGAGAAAGAAAATTGTCACAGCCACTGTCAAAAGTAACAAGATCATCAAAGAACTCGAAGAAGAAAGAGAACATTGTTACACGACTATGGCTCGGTTAGAGTTTGAGCTACAACAAATGCAAAAGGAGAACCAACACACCTTAGATGCTCGCGCCGAACAGATTAGCCGATTGCTTCAAGAGAAAGGGGTCATTCGAGAGAGAATTGTTCATATTGCTCAGTATATCACCCGAAAGAGCCAGCTGTGTGAAGACATGTCCCGAGCAACATTTGTGTCAGCTGTGAAATTCTTTGTGCAGCAAGTCATGTCCGACCTAGATAGGCTCCAAAGTGGATTAGCATATAGGCCCGCGGAAAGACCGAACGACGTCTCGCGGCCATTAGGAGCATTAATGTATTCATAGGGCATGCATTCTGTATTTATTTGCATTAGTAGCACAACACCATCTTGTAAACCAATGTTTTTGAAATATCAATGAGAAATCAAGAGTTGTTGCTAATCCTTTTTGCTTTATGTCATTCTTTTATTTACGATAGGCAAATAAATAGGAACGTAAATCAATAAAGAAAAGAAGAAGGAAATAGAAAAGAAAAAAAAGAGAAGAGGAAAAAGAAAAAGAAAAAAGAAAAGAAAAAAAAAGAAACGAAAAAAAAGAGAGAAGAAAAACAAGAAAAAACAAGAAACAAAAAGAAGAAAAGAAAGAAAAAGGGAATGATGAGGTTGGTTCAAAATGGGACAAATGCCGGGATGATGCATGGCGATCAAAGGCAAAAAATTGTGATTCGTTGCATCTTATCCTTTCATGTGCTAACTATTAACGGGTGTTGTTGTTTGTGAGAATCAGATTTCAGCTGGCAACTGGTATTCTAGCTAATTATCCCTACAACACACGATCTAAGACAATGACAAAGGTTGTATCTCAAGAAATTGAACCAACCATCATGGACCCTGTCCGAGAGGAGGAAGTCGTGGATGTGGCAGGAATGAAAGAAGAAATGTACAAGCTTAAGCAGCAGATGGCTGAGATGTACCAGGCTTGGTCTAGGGGTCAACCCTTACCTTCATATCCCGCTAACCCAGCATATGTCCCCCCAGTCAATCCCAACCCTGAGCCACCCACTATGAACTCATCCTCCACATATCCATATTACCATCACTACTATGCTCCACCTCTCAGGTACCACCACCACTGTCCAAACAGATTCCACCCCAGACACCACAGGTCGCCTCGGTATATGTAGCACCTCCACATGCGGCACTGCATAAGTCATCTAGTGAGCCGGTGTTCGATGTAAAAGATGCACACTACTACCCGCCAGAACCAACATTTCGGCAGTATGAATCTCATACCCCGTTGATGGAGGCAACCGAAGAAAAACCTGTCAAGAACTTAGAACAGGAGGAGATGGCCAGAAAGATGAGGAGTTTGGAACAGTCCTTCCGTAACATACAAGGGCTAGGGGGACAAGTGAGTGTAGCGTACAAAGACCTATGTCTGTTCCCGGAAGTGCAGCTCCCGGTCGGGTTCAAGTTGCCTAAGTTTGACATGTACGACGGTCACGGAGATTCGGTAGTCCATCTTAGAGGATACTGCAGCAAGATGTGTGGTGCAGGGGGGAGAGATGAACTTCTGATGGCGTACTTTAGCCAAAGTTTGAGTGGGTCTGCACTGGAATGGTACACACGTCAAGATCATACCAGATGGTTCATCTGGGATGATCTAGCACAATAAGTTTCCAACCATTTCCAGTACAACTTGGAGATCATACCGGATAGGTTGTCACTTAATAAGATGGAAAACAAACCCGGTGAAACCTTTCGAGAATACGGCTTTAGATGGAGAGAACAAGCGGCGAGGGTAGATCCGCCAATGAAAGAAAGTGAAATGGTAGACTATTTTTTGCAGGCCTTGGAGCCTACTTACTATGGCCATCTGGTGTCGGCCGTTGGTAAGAATTTTAATGAAGTCATAAAGATGGGGAGTTTTGTAGAAGAAGGATTGAAAACTAACAAGATTATGAGCTTTTCTGCGATTAAGGCCACAAATCAGGCCATACAAACAGGGAATTGAGGATCCATTGGGAAGAAGAAGAAAGAAGAGGTGTCGGTTGTAGAAAGTAAACCCTGGAATCGTAGCCAATACCATCACCCACCTCGCCCATACCAAACGTACTCGCCAGCACCCTACAACTCACCTCCACCATACTATCCACCCACTACCCCATTCCACAAGCCCAAACTTATCTACCGCCCCCTCAGATATGGTGAGCCCAGGTCCCGCAAAATGTTTATCACACACAGAACACCTACTCCTCTTCTAGAACTTACAAGAACCCGAACAGACCCAACTTCAGGCCCGTTCCAGAGATGAGGAACAGAACCTAAACGAGGAAAACATTCACCCCATTTGGGGAATCCTACACCAGCCTCTATCACCGACTGAAGGAATTGGGGATGTTGAATCCAATTAAACCAAAGCTTCCAAACCCACCTCCCAGGAATATTGATCAGTCGGTCAGGTGTGAGTATTACTCTAGGGCACCGGGGTATGATACTGAAAAATGTTGGCAGTTGAAGATTGCTATACAAGAGCTCATTGATAGTCGGAGGATTGAGGTACAGGCTCTAGAGACTCCGAACATTACTCAGAATCCACTGCCGACTCATCATGAAACACATATGGTAGAGTTGCCACAAGAGAAGAGCAGCATGAAGCCGTCCCAATCAGTCATGATGATAAAAGCCAGTAGCAAAGCAGAAAAAGAAATTGAGATAGAGAAAGTAATAGCTGAAGTACCAGTGAAAAAGCAACCAGTGGTTAAGACTGCGAAAGTTATGGTGCCAGGGGTGAAATCGATGTTGACAGTGAAAGGTGCATGCATGGAACCAGTAATTATAAAGCCAGTGGTGCAGATGCCGGTGGTAGATACTAAAGCTGTACCTTGGAACTACAACAAGGTGGCAGTAGTGTACAAAGGAAAAGAAGTGACTGGAGAGATCAACGAGACACACGGTCTAACTCGTTCCGGGCGGTGTTTTGCCCCGGAAGAGTTAAGAAAAATGAAGGTGGTGAAGGAGAGTCATATGAAGAAGCCGGTCTCCGAAGAAGAAGCAGAAGAATTTCTGAAAAAGATAAAATCTCAAGACTACTCGATAGTAGAACAGCTGAGAAAGACACCTGCACAAATCTCTTTGCTCTCATTGTTGATTCACTCGGAGGAACACAGAAAAGCATTGTTGAAGATATTGAATGAGGCGCATGTCCCCGAAAAGATCTCAGTCTGTCATCTTGAGAAGATTACCAACAAGATTTTTGAGTCTAATAAGATTACGTTCTCGGACAATGAGTTGCCGATTGAAGGGACCGAACATAACAAGGCACTCTATCTTACCGTGAAAAGCGGGGAATTAGTGGTCACTCGGGTGTTGATAGACAACGGTTCGTGTGCAAACATTTGTCCACTTTCGACTCTCGGAAAGCTGAACATCATTCCTGACAGAATCCGGCGGAATAGCGTGTATGTGCGAGGGTTTGACGGAGGAAGCAAAAATACTTTAGGGGATATCATTTTGGAGGTCACCATTGGGCCAGTAGATTTTACGATGGAATTTCAGGTGTTAGACATCACTATGTCCTATAATCTATTGATGGGTCGACCATGGATCCATGCGGCTAAGGCCGTACCATCATCCTTGCACCAAATGGTTAAGTTCGAATGGGAGCAGTAAGAAATTACCGTGCACGGAGAGGGAGACACTTGCAATGCCATAATGCCCTGCGAAGAGACGGATGGGGACAAGGGTCCCTGGGTGTACCAGGTGACAGACACTATAACAGTGAACAAGATTGCTGAAGGAGAGAAATTGCCAATCCCTACAGTGGCACCTGCCGCTGTGATGGTAGCCAGAGAGATGATCAAAAATGGATTTACACCGGGGAAAGGGCTAGGAATAGCCTTGCAAGGAATAACTTAACCAGTCCATCTACCGGTAAACAATGACACCTTCGGCTTGGGCTTCAAACCCACCCACGCCGACATCCAGAAAGGCAAAAGAACCAAAAAGAAAAATTAGACCCTTCCTAAACATGTCCCAAAACTATCTGGCACCTTTGCCAAGCCTGGTACAAAACGACATCTGACATCTGATGTGTCGAGGTATGCTGAGACTAGACTTGATGAGGAACTCCTAATGAGGTTTGAAATGTTATTTGGGGACGTGAACATGGTAGAGATGGGCGAGAGTACCAGCAAGATAGACGTTCCGTTCGTGGAGGATAGTGTTGCGCTCAACAACTAGGAAGCCACTCCTTTCCCAATCAGGAAGGAGTCTTGGTAGTTAGCTTTTGAAATACATTATCATTTCCCAAAAAGCAATTTTATTTTTTTGTAGTCCCCACCCCCATTGAAATCAAAATGTACCCAAACTTTGCTCATCTTTTGAAATATCAATGAAATGCAGTTTCTCTTTCTCTCCTCATTTTTGCCTTATTTTTATTTTTATTTTTCTTCCTTTTGTACAGTTACATGTGTGCTGATTTTGATGATATGTCATGCATGAAGAATTCTCGGCCCAGTTCTGACAATCAAATTATTATACAAGAAATTGAGAATGATAGTGAGATAGAATATGAGGATGATGAAATATTGGAGGAAATAAGTAAAGACTTGAATCAATATGAGGAAAAACCCAAACCGAACTTGAGTGAGACAGAATCTGTCAATTTGGGGAGTGAGGATAATGTCCGGGAGATAAAAATCAGTGTACATTTAGAAGCCTCTCTCATGGAAGAGTTAATAAAGTTGCTACATGAATTCAAGGACATATTTTCTTGGTCCTATGATGACATGCCCGGACTTAGCACTGATTTGGTGGTACACAAATTGCCTATTTATCCTGAATGCAGGCCGGTAAAGCAAAAGTTGAGAAAGTTCAAAACGGACATCGGCGTGAAGATAAAAGAAGAGGTGAATAAGCAGTTTGAGGTAAAGGTCATACGAGTTACCAAATACCCCACCTGGTTAGCAAATGTTGTGCCAGTCCCAAAGAAAGATGGAAAAACCAGGGTGTGTGTGGATTACAGAGACCTCAACAAAGCCAGTCCAAAGGATGACTTCCCATTGCCAAACATCCACATATTAATCGACAATTGCGCCAAGCATGAAATTGGCTCTTTTGTAGATTGCTATGCGAGTTGTCACCAGATCCTAATGGACGAAGAAGATGCGGAGAAAACCGCTTTCATTACGCCTTGGGGAACATATTTCTATAGAGTGATGTTGTTTGGGTTAAAGAATGCCGAAGCTACTTATATGAGGGAAATGACCACAATGTTCCATGACATAATGCATCGAGAAATCGAAGTGTATGTGGACGACGTCATCATAAATTCCAAGAAGCAACATGATCATGTGAGGGATTTGAGGAAGTTTTTTCAAAGACTCCAAAGGTACAATCTTAAACTCAATCCTACAAAATGCGCTTTTGGAGTACCTTCAGGGAAGCTATTGGGATTTATAGTAAGTCGGCGAGGCATTGAACTAGATCCGTCAAAGATCAAAGCCATCCATTGTTTACCTCCGCCAAAGAACAAGAAGGAAGTAAGGAGCTTACTAGGAAGGTTGAATTATATTAGTCGGTTCATCGCTCAGTTGACATCAACATGTGAGCCGATCTTCAAGTTGTTAAAGAAAGATGCAGCAGTGAAATGGACCGATGAATGTCGGGAAGCCTTCGACAAAATCAAGGAATATTTAGCAAATCATCCAGTGCTAGTTCCTCTAGAGCCGGGAAGACCTTTGATCTTATATCTGACAGTGCTTGACAATTCTTTTGGTTGTGTGCTAGGACAACACGATGAGACGGGGAAGAAAGAGGAGGCTATATATTACCTTAGTAAGAAATTCACATCTTACCAGGTAAAGTATACTCAGCGAGAAAGAACTTGTTATGCACTGACCTGGGTGGCTCAGAAGCTGAAGCACTATCTATCGACATACACCACGTACTTGATATCACGGTTGGATCCTCTGAAGTATATATTCCAGAAGCCCATGCCTACAGGAAGACTTGCTAAATGGCAGATTCTGCTCATATAATTTGACATCATTTATGTAACTCGTACGGCGATGAAGGCGCAGGCAGTTGCGGATCACTTAGCAGAGAATCCCGTGGATGATGAATATGAGCCATTAAAGACATATTTTTCGGATGAGGAGGTAATGAATGTCGAAGAAATAGAACAAAGTGAAAAGCCAGGATGGAAGATGTATTTCGACGGAACCGTCAACAGTAAGGGAGTTGGTATTGGAGCAGTGCTTATTTCAGAAACGGGTCAACATTATCCCGTTACCGCTCAGCTTCGATTATTCTGTACCAACAATATGGCCGAATATGAAGCGTGCATATTGGGATTAAGGATGGCAATAGACATGGGTGTTCAAGAGATTTTGGTCATGGGTGACTCGGATCTTTTGATACATCAAATTCAGGGAGAATGGGAAACAAGAGATTTGAAATTGATACCTTATCGGCATTGTTTACATGAGTTGTCCCAAAGATTCCAATCCATAGAGTTCAAACATATCCCAAGAATGCACAACGAAGTTGCAGATGCTCTGGCCACACTATCCTCTATGTTACATCATCCGGACAAAGCCTATATAGATCCACTTCAGATCCAGGTGTATGATCAGAATGCTTACTGTTTTGCTATGGAAGGAGAGTTGGATGGAGAACTGTGGTATCATGACATCAAGAAATACCTGAAGGCAGGTAAATACCCGGAGCAAGCCACCGGGGATTAGAAGAGAGTTGTAAGATGCTTAGCGAATGGCTTTTTCCTCAGTGGAGGAATCATATATAAAACAACACCAGACCTGGGATTGTTGAGATGTGTGGATGCGCAACAAGCTGATAAGATTATGACTGAGGTGCACGCTGGAGCCTGCGGACCCCTTATGAACGGATATATCTTAGCAAAGAAGATTCTGAGAGCCGGGTACTATTGGCTCACCATGGAGCGGGACTGTATCAGGTATGTGAAGAAATGCCATCAATGCCAAGTACATGGAGATTTAATCCATTCCACGCCTTATGAATTGCATACGATGTCTGCACCCTGGTCGTTTGTTGCCTGGGGCATGGATGTTATCGGTCCAATAGAGCCTGCAGCTTCCAATGGACATAGATTCATTTTGGTCGCGATTGATTACTTCACTAAGTGGGTTGAGGCAAAAACATTCAAGGCGGTGATGAAGAAAGCAGTGGTGGATTTTGTGCATGAAAATATTATATGCCGGTTTGGAATTCCCAAGGTAATCATCACAGATAACGGGGCCAATCTGAACAGTCACCTCATGGCGGAAGCTTGCCAGAGATTTAAGATCCTACATCGTAACTCTACACCGTACAGGCCAAAGGCAAATGGGGCAGTGGAAGCTGCAAACAAGAATATAAAGAAGATCCTTAGGAAAATGGTGGAAGAGTCCAGACAATGGCACGAGAAATTACCTTTCGCTCTTATGGGTTATCGCACAACAGTACGCACTTCTATCGGCGCCACACCATATTCATTGGTGTATGAGACAGAGGCTGTTATACCAGCGGAAATAGAGATACCGTCATTACGAATAATAGTTGAGCTGGAATAGATGATGAGGAATGGGTAAAAGCCCGGTTGGAACAATTAAGTCTGATTGACGAGAAAAGGTTGGCAGCAGTTTGCCACGGGCATTTGTATCAACAAAGAATGGCCAGAGCATATAATAAGCAGGTGCGTCCTCGGAAGTTTGAAGTTGGACAGCTTGTGTTGAGGCGTATCTTACTGCATTGGGCTGAAGCAAAGGGCAAATTCGCGCCAAACTGGCAGGGACCGTTTATGGTATCACGGGTGTTGTCCAATGGGGCATTATATTTGACAGACATTGAAGGGAAGTGCATAGAGACTGCTATCAATTCAGATACGGTCAAAAGATACTATGTATGATTCCTTTTTCAATTGTATGATTGTATTTTGTTGTGATTTTGGAATTGAAATGATGAAGGCATTTTATTCTCTATCCAAACACTTTATCCATTGACATCCCCTTTGAGCCGTGTTTGATATATTCTTTCATATCCCTCTCTCGGAATTATTTATGACACAAAACGGAAAGTAGCGAATAAAGAAAAATGAAAAAAAAAGAGAAGAAAGAAAATGAAAAAACAATGAAAAAAAAGTGAAAGCAAATGTAAACAAAAGAAAAAGACAAAAAAAAATCGGGAAAAGGTCAAGAAGAAATTCATAAATTGATGGCATAGAATGAACTACGTTTGACTTGATCCCGAAAGGGTACGTAGGCAGCCTCACTGATGTTCAGTCACAATAAAGGAAAAATCCAAAAATTCCCGACATATTGAAACTGGGGCACAAGTTATGTTTTATGATTCTGAGAGTTGTAAATATTTTTAAACCCTCGTAAATTGTGAGCCTTTTTACCTTTCTTTCTTAACCCATCCAAAAGCCATGTTACAATCCAAAGGAAGACCTTCTAATCAATTACAAGAGAATAACAAATGCAATGAAACAAAGGCAGAACAAAACATTGGACAACACAAGTGGTACAGAAAAAACAAATGACAAAAGGAAAAATGGAAAATGAAAAATGAGAGAGTCTCATCGGTGAAAACCTAACCGGCACCATGAGATGATCGTGAGGCTGAGAGAAATAAAATGAGAGAGTCTTGTCGATGAAAACCTTAACCGGCACCATGAGACGATTGTGAGGCTGAGAGAAATAAAATGAGAGAGTCTTGTCAGTGAAAACCTTTAACAGCACTGCAGGGCGATTGTGAGGCTGAGAGAGAATAAATGAGAGAGTCTTATTGGTGAAAACATTTCAAGGCACCATAAGGCGATCGTAAGGATTATTATGGGAAAGGAGAAAAGGCAACAAAAATAGGATCGGTTTGGGGTGGAAGCAATTTGGAGTCAGAATAATGGATTGAACGAACTGGGTCGGAGTCTAAATACATGGCATGGTCAACGGAATCAACCGGCATACCCAGATAAGTTCTATCACTCCTTCAAAACATCCTTACCCTTTTGAGATTCATTTTTCTGCATTTCATTGTTTGTCTTTTGAAAGCTAACTACCAGCTCCTAATGATAAGAGATGAAATAATGCTGGATCAAAAAAGAAAGAAAAGAAAATGTTGAAAAGAAATAAAGGAGTTTGGGCAAACAGGGCCAAAAGAAAAGTGAAAAAAAAACAAGAAAATACAAAAAGAGCCTATAGAAGGTAGTCAACTGAAAGACCACACAATGGAAAAAACAGTAAAAAGAGGAAAGCAATAAGAGGCAGGGCGGCAGATGCCAGGTGCCAGTAGCTTATATCTAATAAGTTTTGTTTTGTGATTTAGACAGGAACAAATCATCACTAATCGCTTTAAAGTGAATGTGACCAATGTGGAAAGATAGAAAAAACTAAAAAAAAGTTCGGCAATAAATGGAGGAACCCATGGATGAGAATCATTCAAGAAAGAAAATACAAAAAACAAGAGGAAGGTATCATCTTTTAAATTCATTCCCAAGTTATCAAACTGAGGGAATACTTTTCTGCATTCGCATTTCATGCATCAGGCGCCCACCTGGATAACAAGGGAATACATTTCTGCATTCGCATTTTCATGCATCAGGCGCCCACTTGGATAACAAGGGAATACATTTCTGCATTCGCATTTTCATGCATCAGGCGCCCACCTGGATAACAAGGGAATACTTTTCTGCATTCGCATTTTCATGCATCAGGCGCCCACCTGGATAACAAGGGAATACTTTTCTGCATTCGCATTTCATACATCAGGCGCCTACCTGGATAACAAGGGAATACTTTTCTGCATTCGCATTTTCATGCATCAGGCGCCCACCTGGATAACAAGGGAATACATTTATGCATTCGCATTTTCATGCATCAGGCGCCCACCTGGATAACAAACGAATACATTTCTGCATTCGCATTTTTCATGCATCAGGCGCCCACCTGGATAAAAGGGAATACATTTCAGCAATTTTTAAATTTCTGTTCAGGCGCCCACCTGCATAACAAGGGAATACATTTCTGCAATTTTAATTTCTGTTCAGGCGCCCACCTGTATAACAAGGGAATACATTTCTGCAATTTTAATTTATGTTCAGGCGCCCACCTGTATAACAAGGGAATACATTTCTGCAATTTTAATTTCTGCAACTTTGGTTTGTGTTAGCTAACATGAGTAACACCGTAACATGAAAAGCCCATACTGGGGTAGAAGGAAAAGTTTGTTGTTTTTGTTTTGTTTTGAGCAGGTATCAGTTTGAAGGCAAGAAGTATATCGAAAGTCAATAAAAAAAAGGGGAGAGCAAGGGAAAGAAAATCAACAAAAAAGAAAGTCAGCATCACAAAACATCAAGCAAAAAGAGACAAAGAAGAGCAAGAGACAAGAAGTTAGATAGGAATAATTGTAATTCGTAGAATCATAGCTTAGAATAGCTTCTTCATTTTACATTTTATCCCCCCGGTGTAATAAGGAGTAGGTCAGCAAGTCTCAACAGTGTCAATGCAACAGTAAGTCTGGTGGTTTCTAACTGCCAGACCTTCCCGAACTACACTAACCTGATTTCTGTTTAGCCCAGCATATGTAGGCAACCTCTAAAGCTGGGTGCGGTCAAAAGGTTTTCAAAAATGCTTCTTACGGAATATGCCAATGTGCAAAAATCTCTCATTACTGCTCACTTCTTTTTGCACTAAAACTCTGTGTGTTCCCGAGCAAAGAGGGGCAGCTGTGAGCACGTAATTTTTGCACTAAGAAAATAAATTCCAAAATTAAAATAAATAAGATTTTTGAGTGTAATTGCATGATTTGTTTGAAATTAGGTACATTTGTAAGTGTTTGAATAATTAGAAAATTCAAAATAGGAGAAATACTTGCATTTTTTTCTAATTAATTAGTTTTAAAAGAAAAGAAAATCAAAAAATATAGCTTTAAATAGCGAAAAATATAGAAAAGATAGCAGAAAATTACCAAAAAATGTTAGAAATTTAGGGAAGCTAGGAAATTAAGTATTTTAAATAGTAGAATAAATAAAATACAAAAATACAAAAAAAAGAATTGGTTTAAAATAATTAAAATACAAAAATATACAGATATAATAAATTTGGGCCAAATACAGTCCAAATTGTTGGCCCAATGCTTTGGCCCAAGGGATCCAGTCCACTATTTTAAGCTAAGAGATCTTGGCCGTTCAAGTTCATTAATCTAACGGCTGAAATTTTTAGTTGAATTTTGGCGGATAATTAATATGAGAGACTTGATCTCAACCGTCCAATCCAGATGATCCTACGGAGGAGACCTGTGGCTTCATATGGGTCAATACGACATCGTTTAATTAGGCCAAGCCCTGACCGTTGATCATCAGGGATCCAACGGCCAAGATCACCTTGAGGACTCGTATATAAGGCTTTGGTCTCAGTAGAGATCAGCCATTATACACTCCACAAAACCCTAGCCGCCTCTGCTTGTCTTCTTCTTCTTCTCTCCATCTACGCCGGCCATGGAGGCCACCGCCTTTCATGGTGGTCTCCGGCCACTCCCTTCACCACCCCTTTCATCTTCTCTTCTTCTCCTCCTTAAACCACACCCCAAAACTTAAAACAAACCCTGAAACCCCTGTTCTTGAAACTCCGGTCATCGGAGTTCGTCTCCGGTGACCTCAAACTATGAGAACAACCTCCAACTTAACACCAAAGAACCACCATCCCCAGATCTATCACCACACATAAGCCACCACCCTCGAATCTCATCCTAACGGTTCGAATCTTCAAAAAAGAGTCGTCGGAACCCTAATTCCGGCCGACTCGAACAAACCACTAAACCAAGATCCCACCTTTTCCCTCATCTGAACACCCCATTTCTAACCAAAACCCTAAAAGACTTCGTCTTGAAGTCTAACAAGAAAACCAGAAAAAAAGAAATAAAGAAATAAAGAAAGGAGAAAAGAAGTCTGAAAAAAAAGGGACAAGGGGAGAATAGGAAGCTCAGGGGACCGGCCCTGCTAAGCTAAGTCTCCCCCTTTTTTGTTTTGCTTGCTTTATTTTTTGTTTTTGTTTTTTGTTATGTTTTTGTTTTGTTATGTCCTGATAGTTTGTCATATGAATTAGGATTTTCTTTTGTTTTAATCTTGGTTTGCTTCTCTGGTTTAAAGATCTGTTCTTGATATCACTGTTCTTCTTCATCTTCTATTTATATTAGGGTTTCTTATTTTCTGGTTTTCAATATCTTTGTTGTTCTTCCTATTTGTTAATTTACATGTTTAGTTTTGGGTTTGCTCTTGGAAATCTAGTTTAGCCGTTGCAATTTTTTTTCCTCATCTTTGATGTGTTTTAATATCTCTTCTGTTTTTCTTGTCTATTTAACTTGCATATTTAGTTTAGGTCTAATCTTTGGAAATTTAGTCTGTTGTTCTGATTCCTGTTCTTCACTTGGTATGATAGATTAGGGATTTTCCCTTTGGCTATTCTTTATGACTTTTCTGTTTTTCTTCATCTTACATGTTAGATTAGGGATTCTTCTTCGTTTATCTTCCATGCCTTCGCTGTTCATCTTCACCTTCTCTATGGCATGTGTTAGATTAGGGTTAGTCTTTGGAAAGTTTAGGTTTAGTTGTTTCTTGTCTACTTTGTTAAAGCCATGCCATGTCTCAATTCTCTTTACTGTTTTGTGGGATTTAGTCTTTATGAGTCTATATCAATGAACTTTAAGTGAGTTTTGGGCTATTCAATGATTCATTCAACATAAAAATGGTTGTAACTTAGCCTGCTTGATGTTTAATTGACACTTTGCTATTGAAAACTAAGTTTGTGAGTCTGATTGATTGAGATTCAATATTATCTAACTTTTTCTCTCAGTTTTGATTAGTTGATAAACAAGTTTGGTTTCAGTTTGGCTATGTGTGCAATTGTCTATTGAAATGGCCAAGTTGGTAATGATTTTGTGTTAGTTTGAGCATTGTTAATGCCTATCAAACTTAGGGGATTTGGTTATATCTGTAGTAGTACTAGGATTCACAAGTGGTTATTTCTGAAAACATATAGTAAGATAGGGTTAAAATTGAAAATCACAAAAAAATAGTCTATAAGTTGACCTACTCTGCTAGGTCTTTCACACACTAGCCAACCCTTAAATGGGCTAGTTGTGTAATAATTGGTTAAGTCTGAAATTTAGACTTACCAAGGCCTTAATTAAGCCATGAGCCACAGGTGGCTAGACCTTCAAAGGTCTTAGCCAAGCATGTGTTCAGTTATGGGCTTCAATTGCAAAAGTCGAGTCTAAACTTGAGACTAGCCAAATTTTAAATAGTTTAAATATAACAATAAAGCAGGCTAGTCCTGTAATTAGCTTAAAAATGAAATAAAGTTCTTAATTAGCAGAAAATGAAGCAAAAATGGTTAAAATTGAAATAATTCCTTTAGTCAAAATTAGCCAGTCCTTAAATACTAATGCAAGGACTGGTCCTTAGTTAAATAAGGTTGAAAATGCTGAAAACCTGACCTAGGTAGGTCGGGTAATTCAGATATGTCCTTAGGGGCATATAGGGAACTTAAAATGGTAAAATGGTAGATTAAATAGAGCATATAGGGACATAAGTGACATTTGTGCTCCTGATTTCTGCAATTTTGCAGAGATTTAAGGGTATAATGGTTTCACTAAAAAAGGGAAATCAGTAAAAATCAATAACAAGTAGGGACACTTTGGTAAAAACTTCAAAATAGAATCAAAAACAACCTTCCAGCACATGCTAGAAGGGATCTTGTAACTGATTTGGGGTGTAAAGTGTAGATTTAGTAAGTTTTAAGGGGAGGGAAATGGGATTAATCCCTATTCTTCCCCCCCAAAAATTCTGTCTATCTACACCTATAAATACCCTCTTCTAAGACTGATTATGGGCTGGTTTTTCACATAGAAAAATTCAGAGTGCAATACACTAGCAATAGCAAATAGTTTTCTGCAATTTTCGAGTGGGAATTACTGATTGAAGTTGTGTATTGGTGGGAATTTCTACTCGTGTTTGCTGCTGGGTTTCATATCTGCTGTTTGCTGTGTTGTTTTGATCGTTTGGAATTCAATCCTACACTGTTGCTTTTGCCTTGTTGAGTCAGTTGCTATTGCTTACTCCTATTTCCCTAGAACTCATCGGTCTCCTTTTGCTTAATCAGGTACATACCTTGTTCGAACAATGTAATGCTGAAGTTTTGATGAAATGAAGTTCAAATTTTAACTCATCACTGTTATTCTGTATTTTGTTTTACTTTTCATTAATAGTCTAGTATAGTCTAGATCTGTAATTTGTTAATATAGTATGGTATGTATAAGTAGAAAATCAAACAAAAACAATGTAATAGATAGAATGATAGTAGTAGTGTAGTCGTGGATAGTATATCACCTAGTTAAGGTAGGTAAAACACTTAAAACAAGTTAATTAACTATAGTCTAGATCGTTAAATAGCTCTCTCATAGCAATGATATAAAAACACTCACATAATTAACCAGATCCGTAGATCAATATCCAGAGGTGAACAAGTTCAAAAGAGAAAAATAGTTAGAAGAAACAACAATTTATTTGCAACTGGGTCTGTGATACTGAATGAGTTTAAATCGTACTAAAACCAGTAATATAATCATGTATATATCATTAAATCACTTAGTCTTAGATAATCAGAGTTGTCGTAGTAAATAGATGAACTGATTAGTTAAATAATGTTTTACATAGTTAAACCGTTTTCTCTTAATTTCTTAGTTAAATAACTTCAATATTGGTGTAAATTAGTCCTTAGAAAATAGAAGTGTAAAAATAGTCGATTCTCATATGCATCAACTGTCATGGTTTAGAGTTAACATCTGATCACTTTGTATAGTAATTTTCTCTTCTGATGAATAAAGAATAATTCGATTTCATTTCTTAATTATGTATGTTTGCTTTACTATGAGTTCTTCATTTCTATTTTTGTTATTATTTCGTTCTGGTTTGGGCCTAATACACCATATGCGCCTGAACTATAGTATGAAGCTGAGTGGGCTGTTGAACGAAAGCTTGAAGACAGTCTGGGTCTCCATGACTCAGACAGATCCACCAATCTACTAATATAGGTGCAGAGGCCCAGGCCCAATAATGGCAATGACAATGGCCTGGGTCCAATTCTGAAACGATAGTAGATTACAAACAACTAAGGAAAAACCAGAATATAAAATATAGTGAAACAATAGGTTTGAACTATAAAACTTTAACCGGGATGAGCTTCACGTGACACCAAATAGTGGGGCCCCCCTTTAGTAATAAAGTGAAATGTCAATTGATACGGGAAAGCTGATAGTAAATTTCATAGCTTCTCCCAAAAGACTTAAAAGCCGCTAGACATTGTTAGGCACGATTTAATGTACTTTCCTCAAATACGAGTGTGCACTTGGTGCGACTCAAATCCAAAATCTCGGCAAAGCCGAAATGTACTAAGGGTCACAGGCATACTGGTTGCAGTGTGACTCGAGGTACGTTTTCGCAACGTCGCATTTCTTTAAAAATATTAAAAAGTAAAAACACATACATATTGTTTAAAATTTATAACAAGTCAAATAAGATTGAGAACGACGTTTGAGTGACCGTGCTAAAACCACGAAATCCGGGAGTGCCTAACACCTTCTCCCGGGTTAACAGAGTTCCTTATCTAGGTTTCTATTTCGCGGACTGCAATAACAGTGTCAACTTCCTCAGATTCGGGATTAACCGGTGACTTGGGACACCATTATCTTCCCAAGTGGCGACTCTGAAAATTAAACAAAAATCCCGAACTGATTGTCCTTCATATAGAAAAACTCCTTCCTCTTTATTGTTATATCCTTCTCGGGTATTTGAACAATGAGGTATACCCTATGTATTTTTCCAAATGGATCGGTACCAAATCCCCTGGGGTAGCAAAAAGGGAGGTGTGACACCTTTTATATCATTTTCCGCTATTTTCTTATTTAATGTTCATAAACTTGTATATTCCGCATCGTGTTAGGCTTACCTAGTCGCGGGGACTGGGTGCCATCATGACAGGTTCACGATTGGTGAACTAGGGTCGTGACAAGTTGGTATCAGAGCTATAGGTTCATAGGAGTCACGGGACACAGACCGGTTTCTTAGAGTCTCGTTGATCGATACGGAGACATCTATATTTATCTATGAGAGGCTATGTAACTGTTTAGGAAACTCTTCATTTCTTTTGGCTTCCTTGTCGTGCGACATTTTTGGCAACAAATCTAAACTTCTGCTTTCTATTCTCTCACAGCTGGTGAGGACATGTGCTACTCGCGAGGATCGGGCACACGCACCCCCTGATGCCGCCGCTAGAGGCCGGGGCCGTGGTAGAGGATGAGGACGCGCCCGAGGTGCAGCCACAGCACCCGTGCGCGCTGCCGCTGAGGTGCCACCGGTGGATCAGGTTGGAGCGCAGACACCTGGTACGCCGACTACAGCTGCTACTACTCCAGCACTCTAGGAGACCCTGGCCTAGTTCATGAGTATGTATACCACTTTAGCTCAGGAAGGGTTGCTTCCTCTCATAGCAGGCTACATCTCAGGCCGAGGGAGGGGCCCAGACTCCCACGGCCGCTAAACCTGAGCAGCGAGTGCCAAAGGGACACGTTCCAGAGATTATTGTTATGCCTCTTGCCGCCCCAGCACAGCCCGGAGGTGGGCCAGCTGCCTCCGAGGACGAGCAACGTAGATTAGAGAGGTTCAAGAAATATGATCCTCCAGTGTTCAGTGGTTTGGCTACAGATGATGCATTGGGTTTTCTAGAGGAGTGTCATCGTATCCTTCGTACCATGGGGATAGTGGAGACCAGCGGGGTTTTCTTTACTGCTTTTCAGCTTCGTAGGGCCGCTTATGATTGGTGGCGCACGTATGAGTTGGATAGTCGAGATGAGTCTGCTTCATTGACCTGGACACAGTTTTCTGATCTGTTTTTGAGGAAGTTTGTTCCCCAGAGCCTTAGGGATTCTTGGCAATCGAAATTTGAGTAGTTGCGATAGGGCTCCATGTCAGTATCGGAGTATGCTATTAGTTTCACCCGTCTAGCCTGGCATGCACCGGCTTTGGTAGCCACGGTCTGGGAGAGATCGCGGAGATTTATTGAGGGCCTTATTCTGCCGATCCGTTCCAGCATGGCCAGGGAGTTAGAGACGGACATACCTTATCAGCAGGCGGTGAGCATTGTCAGGTGGATCGAGAGTATGCTCCCTAGAGAGCGGGGAGAGAGGGAGACTAAGAGGTCTCATGAGTCGGACCATTTCTCTGGTGCCCGCACTTCAGCAGTCGATCATTTTGGTAGGGGTTATTCCGGTCGTCCAGTTCATTCAGCATTACCAGCAGCCGGTAGTACTGCAGCTCTTCCAGTACCTCAAAAACCTTATTATGCTCCCCGAGTTTCCAATGCGCCTCCTGGGTGGGGTACCTCCAGGGGTCAGACGAGTGGGGGTGAGGCCGATCAGTCACAGCCACAGCATCCTCCCAGTGCTTGTTTTGAGTGTTGGTATACTCGCCATCTGGTTAGGGAATACCCCAGGCGTAGGATAGGAGCACCTCCACAGTCTTCGCAGCTTCGGTATGGTTCACAGGGTCAGCAGGCCATCATTCCAGCCCCATCTGCCACTCCACCTGCCCAGCTAGCCAGGGGTGGGGATTAGGGTGCCAGAGGCCGCCCTCGAGAGAGGGGTCAGGCCATATTTTATGTTATCCCTGATCGCGCTGCAGCTGTTGCATCTGATTCTGTTATTACATGTATTATTTTGGTTAGTCACAGAGAGGCATCGGTTCTATTTGATCCTGGTTCCATTTTTTCATATGTGTCCTCTTATTTTGCTTCACATTTGGGTGTGCCTCGGGATTCTTTGAGTGCCCCCATTTATGTTTCCACTCCGGTGGGTGATTCTTTTGATGTGGACCGTGTGTATCGGTCGTGTTTGGTTACCATTTGTAGTTTTGAGACTAGAGTGGATTTATTGTTGCTCGGGATGGTTGATTTTGATATTATTTTGGGCATGAACTGGTTGTCGCCCCATTATACTATTCTTGATTGTCATGCCAAGACCGTGACGCTGGCTATGCCAGGCATTCCACGTATTATTTCCTTTCTCAAAGCTTAGCGTATGGTTGGGAAGGGGTGTGCTGCTTATCTAGCTTATGTGTGGGATGTCAATGTTGACACTCCTTCTATTGATTCTGTTCCGGTGGTACGTGATTTCGCTGATGTATTTCCAGCTGATCTCCCAGGCATGCCACCCGACAAAGACATTGATTTTGCTATTGACTTATTGCCGGGCACTCAGTCCATTTCTATTCCATCGTACCGTATGGCTCCTCCGGAGTTGAAGGAGTTGAAGGATCAGTTACAGGAGTTATTGGGTAAGGGTTTCATTCGACCCAGTGTTTCGCCGTGGGGTGCTCCTATGTTGTTTGTGAAGAAGAAGGACGGTTCTATGCGTATGTGTATTGACTATCGTCAGTTGGACAAAGTTACAGTGAAGAACCGGTATCCTTTGCCACGTATTGATGATTTGTTTGACCAGCTACAGGGCGCACAGGTGTTCTCCAAGATTAATTTGCGCTCTAGTTATCATCAGCTGAAGATTCGAGAGCCAGATATCCTTCATGACTCGGTATGGTCACTACGAGTTCCTCGTGATGTCTTTCGGTGACGAATGCCCCAATAGCCTTTATGCATTTAATGCATAGTGTGTTCAGGCCATATATAGACTCGTTCGTGATGTTTTTATTGATGATATTCTAGTTTATTCCCGGAGTCGGGAAGAGCACGAGCAGCATCTGAGGATAGTGCTTCGGACTCTGAGGGAGAGGCAGTTATATGCCAAGTTCTCTAAATGTGAATTCTGGCTGAGTTCAGTGGCATTTCTAGGCCACGTGGTGTCGAGCGATGGTATTCGAATGGATCCGAGGAAGGTGGAGGCCGTCCAGAGTTGGCCCAGACCCTTCTCAGCTACTGAGATTCACAGTTTTCTTTGTTTGGCGGGTTATTATCGTCGCTTCGTAGAGGGGTCGCAGCACCTATGACTAGATTGATCCAAAAGGGTGCCCCTTTCCAGTGGACAGATGAATGTGAGGCGAGCTTTCAGAAGCTCAAGACAGCTTTGACTTCGGACCCTATCTTGATGTTGCCTACAGGTTCGGGGTCCTATAAAGTATATTGTGATGCCTCACGAGTTGGACTTGGTGCGTTATTGATGCAAACGTTAGGGTGATTGCCTACGCGTCCAGGCAGTTGAAGGTACATGAGAAGAACTACCATGTTCATGATTTGGAGCTAGCTGCCATTGTTCACGGCTTGAAGATTTGGCATCATTACTTGTGTGGTGTTCCTTGTGAGATCAACACTGATCATCGGAGCTTGCGGCACTTGCTTAAGCAGAAGGACCTGAACATGCGTCAGAGGAGATGGTTTGAGATGTTGAATGACTATGATATTACTATTTATCATCCGGGCAAGGCCAATGTGGTTGCCGATGCCTTGATTCACAGGCGGAGAGTTTGGGGAGTTTGGCCTATCTACCAGCCTCAGAGAGACCTATGGCGATGGATGTTCAGGCCTTGGCCAGGCAGTTTGTTAGATTGGATCTTTCAAAGCCCAGCCGAGTTCTGGCCTGTGTGGTTTCTCGGTCTTCTCTACTTGACCGCATTAGGGAGCGTCAGTTCGACGACCCTCATTTGCTTGTCCTCCAGGATAGAGTTTGGTATGGTGATGATCGAGATGTTACCATTGGGGATGATGGAGTTATGAGGATGCAGGGGCGTATTTGCGTGCCCAATGTAGATGATCTTCGAGAGCTGATTCTAGTAGAGGCCCATAGCTCGCGGTATTCCATTCATCCGGGTGCCGCGAAGATGTATCAGGACTTGAGACAGCATTACTGGTGGAGGCGGATGAAGAGGGATATAGTTGATTATGTTTCTTGGTGCCTCAATTGCCAGCAGGTGAAGTATGAGCATCAGCGTCCGGGTGGATGAATGCAGCAGATTGAGATTCCAAAGTGGAAATGGGAGCGCATCACCATGGACTTTGTATCTGGGATTCCACGAACTGTTAGGAAGTTTGATTTCATTTAGGTCATTGTGGATCGGCTGACCAAGTCCGCCCATTTCATACCGGTGAGCACTACTTATTCATCGGAGCGACTGGCAGAGATCTACATCAAGGAGATAGTTCGGCTGCATGGTATTCTAGTTTCCATCATTTCAGATAGAGGCACTCAGTTCACTTCATGGTTCTGGAGATCCATACAGCAGGAGTTAGGCACTCGGGTGGAGTTGATCACAGCGTTTCACCCCCAGACTGATGGCCAGTCCGAGCGCACTATTCAGATTTTGGAGTATATGCTCCGTGCGTGCGTGATTGAGTTTGGAGGTTCATGGGATCATTTCTTGCCACTGGCGGAGTTTGCTTATAAAAACAGCTACCAGTCCAGTATTCAGATGGCACCGTATGAGGCTCTATATGGTAGGAGGTACAGGTCTCCCGTGGGTTGGTTCGAGCCGAGCGAGGCCAGACTGCTAGGTACTGAGATGGTCCAGGATGCAATGGACAAGGTCAAGGTGATTCAGGACAGACTTCGTGCGGCCCAGTCTAGACAGAAGAGTTATGCGGACAAGAAGGTTCGCGATGTGGCTTTTATGGTTGGCGAGCGGGTTCTGCTTCGAGTCTCGCCCATGAAGGGCGTTATGAGGTTCGGGAAGAAAGGGAAGCTGAGTCCTAGATTTATTGGCCCTTTTGAGATTTTGAGGCGTATTGGGGAGGTTGCCTATGACTTGGCCTTACCTCCCAGCCTAGCCAGAGTTCATCCTGTATTTCATGTCTCTATGCTCCGGAGATACCATGGTGACTCGTTCCACATGTTGGATTTCACTTATGTTCAGCTAGACGAGAATATGTCTTATGTTGAGGAGCCAGTGGCCATTCTGGACAAGCAAATTAGGAAGCTAAGGTCAAAGAACATCGCTTTAGTAAAGGTCCAGTAGCGGGGTCAGCCGGTCGAGGAGGCGACTTGGGAGACCGAGCAGGATATGCGCAGCCAGTACCCTCATCTCTTCACCACTCCAGGTATGCTCTTTATGCTCGTTCAAGGACGAACGAATCTTTTAAGTGTGGGAGGATGTAACGACCCGGCCGGTCGTTTTTTGAAATTTACGCCTCGATCCCCAATTTAACTATTCCCCTAAGTCCATTTCTGCTATTGTAGTTTGCCAGGAGGTTCTGTTATAGAATTTGGAGCATTTTGGGACACTAAGTCCCTAAATGAGAGCCTTATAGTTGGAAAATGGCCCGTATTTGGAACAACGTTAAGATAACCTCAGAACGGAAATCTGATGGTTCCATTAGCTCCATCAGGTGATTTCGGGGTTGGGAGCGCGTTCGGAATGTATTTTGGAGGTCCGTAGCTCAATTAGGCTTGAAATGTCGAAGATTGAAATTTTGGCGAATCCGAACGATAGGTGAGATTTTGATTCGGGGGTCGGAATGGAATTCCGACAATATCTGTAGCTTCGTTATGTGATTTTGGATATGCCCGCAAATTTTCAGGTCATTTGGACGTCGTTTGGTTGGGTTTTGGATCGAATGTTAGTTTTGAAAGTTTTGAAGAAATCATAGGCTTGAATCCGCTATAATTCGATGATTTCTGTGTTTAAGGATGTGTTTTTATGATTGGAGCAAGTTTGTATCGTATTTTGGAGCAGGTTGGTGGTTTTCGTTGGGGGTCTCGGGGGCCTCGAGATGAATTCGGGGGTCCAAACGGACCATTTTGTGCCTAATGCATTGTTGTTTTCTGCTGCAATTATTGCAGAACATTTTTGTTCTCCGCGATCGCGGAGGTCTCCATGCGATCGCGTAAGGTCTCATTGGGGTGCATCACGATCGCGATGTCTGGTGTGCGATCGCGTAAGTCTGAAAATCAAAGCAATGCGATCGCGGGGGGTAAGCATGCGATCGTGTAGTATTGTGGACTAAAGCAGTGCGATCGCGTAAGGATGCATGCGATCGCGTAGGGTTAATTGTGTGAAGCAGTGCGATCATGTGGGTTATGTCGGGATCGCGTAGAGTTATTTTGGAGCCGGCCGAGTTTATTCATCGCGATCGCGATCTTGTGGCTGCGATCGCATAGGGTCGCCTGGCAGTCAGATATATTAAAATACCAGAACAGTGTTTTCGCGAACCGTTCACCCATAACCTTCATTTTTTGAGTTCTAAGAGAAGATATTGATGGCAAATTGCTGGAAAATCATCGGGTATTCGTCGGAGGTAAGTTTTATGGCCTAATTACAGTATTTTATCATGAAATCTTTGGGTATTTCTCTGTAAATGAAAGATTAAAGGGGAATTTTAGCCCTATGCCTAAATTATAGAAAATCACTGATTTGAATGGGCAAACGGAGTCCGATTTTGGTAAATGTTATATGCATAGACTCGTGTTGAGATAAGGAACCCGAATATATAACTTTCATAATTTTTCGAGAAGCGTACCGAAAGTCGGGTTTTGGCAACTTGTAGTTTTTGGTGTATTTCAAATTGTTTCGATCCGGTAATGCCCAATTGGCCTATTTTGATGTATTTCTATTGATTTTTTATTAGATACTACATATGTGGAGGCCGATATTCGTGGCAAGAGAGTTGTCTCTTAGCAATTTCGTATCGGAGTCGAGGTAAGTGGTTTGTCTAACCTCGTGTGGGGGACCCTAGGATATTATGTGAAAATTTAAATGCCTTGTACGCGAGATGACGGGCGTGTACATGCGCAGATTGTTGGAACTCACCTTACTTGAATGGTCCAATTCGTGATATTTCTGTTCTTAGCTGCTTAGATTGTGATCTTTACCTGATATTCGTTAGAAAAGCATGATTAGATAGGATTTATCTTTCTAATTGCCTAATTGTCTTAATTGAACTCCTTGATAATTTTGGTACTGTTTTGGTGAAGTTGTAGTTATGCATATCATATTTTCCTTTCATTGTCCGTATTGGTGGACTGCGGATTCAATTCCCGGAGATCCAAGGGTTGTGGGTTCGATTCCCAGAGACCCGGAGTGTTATTGTTTGTGGACTGCGGGTTCGATTCTCGGAGATCCAAGGGATGCGGGTTCGATTCCCGAAGACCCGGAGTTTATTGATATATTTATTGAGATACAGACTGAGGGTTCGATTCCTGGAGATCCTGAGATATTGAGACACGGGCTGCGGGTTCGATTCCTGGAGACCCAGAGATACTGATATTGGGACTGCGGGTTAAATTCCCGTAGATCCTGAGTTGTTGGATATAGAGAGGGACTGTGGGTTCAATTCCCATAGGTCCTGGGCTTGTTGAATTTGAGTTTATATTGTGTTGGTTACTTGTAGTTAGCTAATCGTAGTTGGTTGCAGTAATTACTTCATTGTTGTTATTTCAGATTCATTCTTACTTATTCCTGCTCATTACTATTTTGATCATTATGTTATTGTTTTTTCTCGGTAGGGCCCCGACCTTCCTCGTCACTACTCCATCGAGGTTAGGCTTGGCACTTACTGAGTACCGTCGTGGTTTACTCACGCTACTCTTCTGCACACTTTTGTTGTGCAGATCCAGGTACATCGGGACAGGCTCATCTTATGTGATTCAGCATTACATCAGGAGACTCGAGGTATGATTTGCTACGCCCGCGGATCCGGAGAGCCTCCTTCTATTCTCATAGTAATAGTAGTTATTTTCCCTCATTTCGTTGTTTAAGACATTCTTGATTTATAGAGCCACAGTTGTACTCTCCCTTTTTAGTCTATGTTACCCGTGGGATTCCGGGTCTTGGTGGTATGCTATATGGTGTGGTTGATGAGTGTATGTTCCAAGAGGCACTGACTACATTCCTTTTATATCATTTTCCGCTATTTTCTTATTTAATGTTCATAAACTTGTATATTCTGCATCGTGTTAGGCTTACCTAGTCGCGGGGACTAGGTGCCGTCATGACAGGTTCACGATTGGTGAACTAGGGTCGTGACAGAATCGATATGGTAAGGATATGATTAATTTTGTATGTGTTTGAGGTAATGAGTTTGTACAGGTATTCTGCAGCAAAGCTCTTGAGTTTTGACAGCTTGCTTATCTTGATCTAGTTAGAAGGATTCAGTCTGGACAATTTAGCTTGTGCAAATGGAATTGGAAGAGAGTTCTAGTTGGTTTTTACCGTGGTTTGGAGATGTATTTTTTCTATGGGCATGCATAGCATGGGATGTGTAATGATTTTTTCTCTTAATAGGATCAGTGGAAGTTCTTGGCTAGATAAGTTACAGTTCAGTTCTGAAAAGAAGTTGATAAACTCTTAGGCAACGGGTAGCCTCGGGTAATCAAGGAAATGGTACTGCTAATTGGAAGTGATTTGGCGGGAGTATACGTTTCAGAAAGAGGGTAATGTAATTAAACTAATGATACTTCAGTAGTATTGCGGCACTTTCTTGTTGGGTCGACTGGTGGTATTCGGGTTTGCTTGGTGACACAAGAAATATTAAAGTATCTATCGTGGAGTGATGGGGTATTTAAGGTGTGGTATGTTCTCGGACGGCAAAATTAGGATTAGGTATGAGGATTTGTGTGCTATAGGGAGTTAGAGACTGGGAGTTCTCATGTACAGGCTATGTCATGGTTGTGAATCGTGTATATTTGGCACCGTTCAGCGGCAATTAGTATTTAGAGGCTCGAGTGTATCTTTATTTGCTGGCATGTTAGATTTTGGATGTGATGTTGAAATTCAAACTGGTTGTCTTAGTGTTAGGTGACTTTGAACTATTGAGCTACATGCTATGGAATAAATGCCACGGGTTGAGTGGTGAGGTGCATTAGATTATTTTCTTGCAGGGTGGTTTATGTTCCAGAGACCCGGCGAATGGCTAGGAAGGATTGTCTTTCTTACTTATGCTCTTGTGATGAGTGTTAGTGTTGAGGCTCCTTATATTGATTTAGTTTCAGTATTGAGGGAACAACTTTGGGATTTCCTTAATGAAGAGTTCTTTAGTATACCAATGTGGATGGTGTTCCAGCTTGAGTCAGCTCGGTTGGATCGAAAATTGTATTATTGAGGGATAGGTTGATTTGATTGCTAGTGAGCTTGTTAGTGATCTGAGGAGATGTATGAGTTCCTTTTGTGCTGCGAGAAGTATGATTTATTGGTTATGGGCACATATGGTACGGTTCCATTGGGGTTTTATAGTGGAAGTAGAGACAGGAGATTCATTGGGAGTTACTCGGTGATTGAAGTACCGGTTATGTTCTATCAGGTTTGCGTGGCATATGTTATTTGTTTCACCATAGGTATAATGATTTGCTTGGGTTCCAGACTTCGAATTGTGGTTGGCTGTCGATATGAGCATAGTAACTTGAGGTGTTTCAGGTGTAACACTGATTGGGTAAGATCGCACATTTCTCGCGGCGCTACGTAGAGATAGGACCTTTTGGGGTAAATTCATATGTTTTATTTCTATGATGTTAGATGGGGTCCCAGCTTTGTGTTGTGATGGTACTGATGAGCTTGAGGTACAGCTTTTTCTTTTGGGTGATCTTGATTTGACTATGTTTAGACCGTTCCTTATTGGTGCATGAAATATGCAAGTCGTGGCTTAGGCATGTATTGATGTGTCATGTTACCGGAGTGGTGTGTTAGATTCGAGGTGATCGTTGGAGTCATTAATGAATGCGAACTTATTGGAAATTCAACTGGTTGGAAGGATAATATCGGGGTTTGACTTAGAAATCTATTGTGGTATTAGCCAAAAAGGGAAGTGACTTCATAAATGATTAACCTAGAGATGGTTACAGTTTATTGCATGTTTTATTTATCGTGGGCAGTATATGAAATTTTTCGAATAAGACCTTAGTTGATAGGAGGTTTTCTACCGATATTCGGGTGTTGTGGGCGATTGCTGTGAATAGAAGTTATTGTTTTAAGTGTTGGATTATATAGTATATCATATGATTGCACCTTAGTAGAAAGTATTGGTTATTACAGCTGGTTCAGGCTTATTCTGGGTATAGATGTGAAGTTCTGATCTTGTGTATGATTCCGGTAAGTGCAATGTGGTTCTATGGTTTATGGGCTGGGCTGAATTGTGTGATTTTGGTTAAAACATGTTATCAGACCTATACGAGATAGGGTGGCATGAAATCACCTCCGGGTATATGCATGGTAAGGTTATTCAGCAATTGGTTGGCTTTCAAAACAACTTTGGGTACGTTCGAAGATGAACGTATGTTTAAGTGTGGGAGGATGTGATGACCCGAGCCACTATCATATAAGTACTGCCGTATTTCCCCATTTTTATGCTTCCTTGTGTTTCATTATAAGATTTTTGGGTGAACGAGTTGAATTAGATTGGTTTTAAATAGAAATGAGGTACTTAGTCTCTTTAAGGAAGGTTTATATTGAAAAGGTGAACCGGATGTTGACTTATGAGTTAAAGGGCTCGGATATGATTTTTGGTATTTCGGTTAGCTTCAGAGGATTATTTTTGACTTAGGAGTGTTATCAGAATTGATTTTGGAGGTCCGGTGAAGAATTAGGCTTTAATTGGCGAAGTTAGTATTTTGGCGAATTCCGGTTGATAGGTATGATTTCGATCCGAGGATCAAAAATGGAATTCTGAGAGTTGCTATAGCTTCATCGGGTGATTTTAGATGTGTGTGCAAAATTTCAGGTCATTCAGAGGTGTTTTGGTCGGGTTTTTGATCAAATGCGTAATTCAGAAGCTTTAGAAGAACTTAAGCTTGAATCCGATGTAAGTTGATAGTTTTGGTGGTATTTGTAGTATTTTGATGATTGAATCGTGTTTGAATGATGATTAAGGATGGGCTGACACTTTTGGTAGGGGTCCCGGAGGCCTCGGGATGATTTCGGATGGCCATCGGGATTAATTTTGGAGTTATGGGATTGCTGGTATATCTGGTTTCTGGTATTTTTATATCCACGGAAAAGAAACCGCATGTGTGGTTGCGCATGTGTAGAAGGGAGATGCGTAAGAGCAGTTGTCACACCTCCTTTTTCCGCTACCCGCGAGGGCGCAAGGGTATAATAAAAGGAGTTTTTCCATTTAAAGGACAATCAGAACGGGATTTATTATTTAATTTCAGAGTCACCACTTGGGAGATTAATGGTGTCCCAAGTCACCGGTTGAATCCCAAACCGAGGACAAATATGGCTCTGTTAACAGTCTGCGAATCAGAAATCCGAGTAAGAAATTCTGTTAACCCGTAAGAAGGTGTTAGGCATTCCCGAGTTCCGTGGTTCTAGCACGGTCGCTTTGATCATACTTGGCTTATTAAAATTATTTAATTACTGATTCTAGAACCTATGTGTTTTTGCCTTTCACCGCTTTTAATAAGAAAATCATCTTAAAACGGGTTACGCGTACGTATACCCACTAGTTTGGCGAGTCAAAAAATATGTCGCGCGAAAGTTTCCATAATTAATGAAGCTTTATTATTATTAAGAAACATTTGGGCCGAAATTGCGAACGCATATCTTAATTTTTATTTTTTTTTAAAAAGAATAATAATTATGTCACGCGAACATGTACATACACAGAAAAATCATTTCAAATTTTGTTATTACATGTACGTCCTAAATCATCTTCTCTCTCCATTATTAAGATTCTAATGTATTTTCAAGTATGCTAAAAGAAATTTCAGCACTATCCAATTATTAGAATAATTAAAAATTAGCATATTTCAAGAAATCACAATTAGAAACCTTGACTGAAAGATAAAATGTCCTTCTCATATTTGATTAAAAAAATAGTAGTAGTGTGATACTAATCCTTATTAATTAACAATTAATTTTCCTTATTATATGATTGCCATTATTACATTCTAAGTCATAATGATAGTAGGAGGGCCATGGATGATTAAATTGTGGATCACACACCTCGAGCTATATGAATTACATTAAATTAGCAGCCTATTAAAATAATTTTATTATTAAGAAATATTTTATCAAAGTTGCGCGAACACATACTTCGAATTTTTTGAGAATCAAAATTTCACAATGATGTTACGCGAACGTATACATAATCGCAATACTAATATAATTCGGACATAAAGAAAACTACGATTATTCAGTAAATTATTTCTTAAATTAAAGTTGATTATTCGTATACTCTTTCCTTTTGACGCGTCAAAATCATGTCACGCGAATGTCTCCACAATTAATAATGCTTTATTTATTGTATTAAGAAATTTTTAGTTGAGGTTGCGCAAACGCATACCTTGAGTATTTTAAGAATTATATTTGTAATTATGTTACGCGAACGTATACATAATCATGATACTAGCCTAAATCAGGCCTAAAACAAACTATGATTACTCAAGGAATTTCTATACTAATTTTGTATTGATATGAGGGCCCTAAATTATGAATTGATTTGAAGAAAACCACGTACATTGATAAATTACTAAATCATATGCGAGTTGTAATTCTTTGGAATCAGTTTTGAGTGAGTCAGAAACATTTTAGGATTAGACGACTAAGTAGTTCTCAAAAAAATGGCAACTAATTACTAATTTTATTGGAAATGATGATTTCTAGGTTTACACAAATTTAACTCACATGTCCTCATTTACACAACTGAACACTACGAGTTGAGAACAACAGGGCGGCTCTAATCAAACAATCAACTAAAGTATCTATTTCAAGTTAGTTACTCTTGACTTTATGATTATTCCTGTACACCTTCCGCTTTATTCACATTCATTTCACCATCTATTAAATAACTCATTTGTTAACTGAATCAAAACTCCAATGTTCAAGCACTAAGAATATTAACTCAAAAAAAATAGCTCCTTTACACACTTGAAAACTAAAAATTTAGAAAGATTAAGCTAAATGGAAAAGCTATCAAGTGAATATAGAAGAGGGACATAAGCATTCTGAGTGAAATAAATTCTACAGAATAAGCATACAGCCACAGTGGCCCATTTCCACCAATTGAATTCAATCGACAAAGGATCCATCCTATAGAACATCCCAGAGGAGCTATTTCCAGTGGTTTCAAACCAAGATGCACAAAAATATAAAGTAAAATGATTACTGAAAGTGAAACAACAATAGTGTATTTGTGTCAAACCAAAGTGCAAAAACTGCGGCAACATGTATGTACAGCCCATGGTAACAAAAGGGGTCATGCGAACACAATAAACTAATTAATTCTAAAGCATGTCCATTTAGTTACTCTATCTTAGCAAACTACTTTGTACCTACAGATGAAATCCAAGGTATAATAAAGAGGAATAACTTTACACCTACATTCAAGAATGAAAGAGTTCTGTATACTAATTGCTTATAGAACTAAAAATAAATCCAAAAAAAAACACATGACATGGAACCATCACATTGTCACTCTCACTTCAAGAAAACATAAAAAAAACGAAAGAAGAGGTTATGCACTTGAAACTAAAAGGCTTTAACACTTTAACCAAAACTAAGCAATGCTCACATTGCTGCTTACCCTTTGAGAAAATGAGTAAACTCCGCAATATATGCAGCAGGCCCATGTCTATTACATTAACATTTATGAAGTACCAAAAAAGAAAGGTTCTCTCGAAGTCGCATACTAATTCAAACATGAAAGCACACCATAAACCAGAAAATTAGCAATGAGATTTGCTTAATTCTGTCACATTTGCAGAACTAAAAGACTACAGAATTTCACATGACACTAAAAACTGCAAATCTTCATCATTTGTCCAAACAAAACAGGCATGCCACACCTTGGTCCTACCACAGTTCTATCCAAAACGGGATTCACAACAAAACACTTGAATTAAAATTAGCAACTTCTCCAAATCCATAATTCTAACAAAAAAAATCAGGGACCAAGAAATGCAAAGAGAAGAGAATTTTCTATTTAGCTCATAAAAAATGATCGTGTTCAATTCTCAAAAGAAAAAGGAAAGTAGCAGTCAAATCGAACAAACAAATTCATAAAGCTGAACTAGGACAACATTATTAAATACCACTAGTCTCGTTTAACTAATTAAAGGGGATTACAAAGAAATATCTACATACCTGGGATCAAATGGAGAATAAATTTCGATGAACAAATAATGAAGGATGACCTCTCGACAGAACACTTCAGCAACAATCAACAACACAAAATCGACAAGCTTGAAACCCAAACCAAAACTGAAACCTTGAGCTCCAAAGAAAATACAATTTCACATCAAACCTTTAAATCAAGCTCTCTTGAATGAAGCAGGAACTCCAACCCAAGATTGAATGCTAAAGAAAATTTTCCTTCAGTAAACCTTCTTCTTTTTTTGATTTATTTTTAGAATAAAATGATGTAAGCTCGAATCCCAAATGAACTCAGAATGTATTTTTTGTATAGTTTTTGAAAATAAGAAGAAGCAGACGAAAGAGAAAGCTTGAAGGGAAAATGAAGACTAAAAGAAACCTAAAAATTTTGGCCAAGCTATTGAATATTTGTTATCGATTTTTCTCTCTGATTCTTCTTCTTATCTTTTTCTCTCCGAAATATTTTTGATTTTTGTTTCCTCTCCCTCTCTCCTCTTCATTTTCAGTCTGGTTTCCATCCTTTTATAGGCATACAATTGGTGCTTTTTCTCTAAATAGCTTAGTCTTTTTTTCAATATTAAATAGGCACTCAATTTCCACTCACTTAGTGCTTTATTATTTTAAAGCAACTAATGTACCTTCTATCTAAACTAGCAACCCCTAATTGGAACCCCTAATTAACCCTTAAGCTATTAGCAGCCATCAATTATCCCATTAATCCTCTGAACTCGTTGTTTTACCCACTTCCTTTCAGACTATAACTGCTATAACCAATTTCCTTATCAATCACTCAGTTGTTTAAAGCAGAAAATTATATCAAAATGAGAGATTCAAAGATTCAAAACGTGCTTATAATCAAAACGGATATTAATTAATCAGGCAACTAATAATCAGAACACTACAAACAACAGAATGCCAAATATTTCATAGTTAGTTAAGCAACATAAACCAACTAATAATCAAATATCTCGAAGAGCACAACCTAAACTATAAACACGAATGACCTAACCGACGACATTCATTTAGTTGATTACAATACGTATAACTGATAGCAAGTAATCGACCTACGAATTCGTGATTCACAATTTTACGGGCAGACTTAGGGGGATCAAAAACATGAACTAATTACTTGACAACTTTGAACAAATTAACACATATTGCAATACATTAAATACAATTAACGAACCAACAGAAGAAATCGACCAAATAAAAGGTCATATGGAGAAGAAGAAGAAGAAAAATAATGAACGAAGTTGAAAATAAATCACTACAATAACATAAACAAATATCAATAAAACAAAAGGAAAAAATAAAAGAGAGAAACAAAAATACCTCAAAAACTCGAAAACAAACGATCCTGACTCGAACTCTGAATCGGGCCTTTTTGGGGTAAAAATGGACCTTAATCGATTATTTTCAACTAAAAACATTCGACTAAAGTCGATTGAGATCCCATTTTTTTCTCTTTTTGGACAGACCCAGGTTTGATTTTTCTAGGGTTCTTAGGGTCTGATTTGGGATTCGATATTTTTCTAGTTATATTCAAACCAAAATAATGTCGATTAAGGTGTGAGGGAGGTCAGGGGGAGGATTGGCGTGAATTTGGGGCCGGTTGGGGTTGGTTCAAGTTTGATTCGAATCTTCAAATGAAGATTCGAGAAGTTCCAGGTTGATTCAAGGTAAGAGGTTCATGGATTTGGATTGATGAAGGCTCGGAGGTTCAAGGGTGTTGTTTTGGTGGCCGTCAACTTCATCGCCGCCGGGTTTCCGGCGGAAGGGTAGGGTGGCAGCTAGGTAGGGTTTGGGGTCAATTGGTCTCTGTTAGAGACGATGGGGACGGGGGTGTGGGAATGAAATGGGGTAAAGGGTTTGGGGGGCCTTTGGTATATTAAAATCACAAAAATAATATAAACCATTGGATAAATGGAATCCAACGACTCAGATCATCTTCTTAAACTAAAACGAGGCCGTTTGGATGGTGGGCAGACCGGGCCGGGCGATTGGGGTGTGGGTATGGACCAGGTAAAACAAGATTGGACCTGGGGTGATTTGGTTTGGGTTAGGGATTAAAAATTGGCCCAATTTGAATTCCTTTCTCCCCCTTTTATTATTTTCTTCCCAAATTAAAACCTAAAATTCTAAATTAAATTATAAAAAACTAATTGAATTAAAAATGATAATTAACTTCTAGATAACAATTATCACAAATAATTAACCTGAATCACACAATTAAACACTAAAATGCAAAGTATGCTATTTTTTGTGATTTTCCATTATTTGCTTTTTAGAAAAAAAAAATAAGTAATTTACTACTTAAATCAAGAATTTTAAAGTTCAATCCTAAATGTGATTACAACATATTTTTGTATATTTGTTTTTCATTAACTTACAAAACATGCGCACACAAATGCAAACAATTACTAAAAATATCACGAAAATTCCACACAATTGCACACAAAGAAAAAATTGTTTTTATTTTGAATTTTTGGGAATAATTCTAATATAGGGCAAAAATTACGTGCTCACAGCTGCCCCTCTTTGTCCGAAAACACAAAGAGTTTTCGTGCAAAGATAAAGTGAGCGAATACGAGTGAATTTTTCCTATTTGAGTGCTCCGTGTGAAGCATTTTTTGAAAGATTTGACCGAACCTTTGCTTCAATAGGTCTCCTACATATACCTGGCTAAAAGGGAATCAGGTAAATGTAGTTCGGGAAGTTTTGGTAGTTGGGACTACATATGACTGGGAGTTTGATGTTAATGTTGCTGTTGTTTAGGCTATTACTTGCCGACCTCCTTATTACACCATGCTAAATTTGTTCTTGCTGCCTTGCTTTCTTGTCAGCTTATGTTTCTTCCGGTGCTTCAATCTTCCAAAAACTGATGGGGATGACATGTGTATTTTGACTTCTTAGAATACAAATTTCATCACTTTGTTCTGTCTGCTGGGTAGACTTCTTCCTTGAGTTAAAGCTTGTTATGCAGAGAGTTCTTGTTGTAACCCTCGGTATTATTGAATTCTGCTTCGATCTTGAAATGTATTCCTCTGTTTTGTAGGCGGGCTCCTGTCTTGCTTTTAAAAAGATGACACAACCTCCATTCTCTAGGCGGGGTTCTAATTGTGGTAGCTTGCAATTAACACCTCCGTTCTATGGGCGGGATCCCGACTTACACTTTTGGGAATAACAACCTTCATTCTAACAGACGGGCTCCTGACTTCTTCTTCGTTTAACATAATAATAACCTCCATTATACAGGCGGGCTCCTGGCTTCTCCAACTACTTCAAATTTAACAACCTCCATTATACAGGCGGGCTCCTGACCTCTTCAACTTACAAATATTAACAACCTCCATTCTACAGGCTGGCTCCTGATTTCTTCAACTTAAAATAACAACAACCTTCATTCTAACATGCGGGCTCCCGATTTCATCAATTTAAAATAACAACCTCCGTTCTAACAGGCGGGCTCTTGACTTCTTCAATTTAAAATAACAACATCTATTCTAACAGGCGGGCTCCTGATTTCTTCAATTTAAAATAACAACCTCTGTTCTAACAGGTGGGCTCATGACTTCTTCAATTTAAAATAACAACCTCCGATCTAACAAGCAGGCTCATGATTTCTTCAATTTAAAATAACAACAACCTTCGTTCTAACAGGCGGGCTCCTGACTTCTTCAATTTAAAATAACAACCTCCGTTCTAACAGGCGGGCTCCCGACTTCTTCAATTTAAAATAACAACCTCCGTTCTAACAGGCGGGCTCCTGACTTCTTCTTTGAATCAAATACAACAACCTCTATTCTACAGGCGGGCTCCTGACTTCTTCTTTGAATCAAATACAACAACCTCCATTCTACGGGCGGGCTCTTGATTTCTTCAACTAAAAAATATTAACAACCTTCATTCTACAGGCGGGCACCTGAATACTTCAATTAAAAAAATATCAACAACCTCCATTCTACAAGCGGGCTTCTGATTTCTTCAAGTTAAAAATATTAACAACCTCCATTCTACAGGCGGGCTCCTTGACTTCTTCTTTGCATTAAATACAACAACCTCCATTCTACAGGCGGGCTCCTGATTTCTTCTACTTAAAAATATTAACAGCCTCCATTCTGCAGGTGGGCTCCTGACTTCTTGAAATTAAAAATATCTTGAATTGATTTCCTTGTTTTCTTTGAGAAAATTTTTGACAATGGCGAAAAATTTCTGCCCCAGTTTTGGTAATATTCCTTATGGCATGTCTTGCTTCTATCATCAACATTTCCTTTTACCTGCTTCAAATCAAAGAAAATTTGTTAGTTTAAAATGCGGTGGGTGGCCGTGCCACTCCTACTGGGAATGGTTTTTCCCTTTCCCTGTTCTAAGTTCTCGAAACTTGTTGGGGATGATGTTATTCGCTGGGAATGATATTTTTGCTGGGGGATGGTTTTTTCATTTATCCCTTCCATTTTCCATATTTCAAAACTTGCTGGTGAAACTCAAAAATCACTTTCCTCAAAAGGTTTCATTTTCCCTCAATACTGCTGGAGATAAAAATGTTATCAACTGAGGATAGCGTTGTTGAGGATAACTGCAGGGGGTTATTTTGCTTGGGGATGCATTTTCCCTCTTTCCCTCCCCACTTTGTCATGTCTGACCATCTTGGGACTTGGTTGATAATCTGTCAGAGTTATTTGTGTATCTTGAAAATCTGCTGGGGATTCTTTTGGAACTTGGTTTGCAATTTTCTTGACTGCATCTTTCAGGTCTTCTCAATTTCCTAACATTCCAGACCAATTTGGTCTATCCTACCCCCGTTCTACTTCGCACCAATTCGGCATTTGATAGTAAGCTCTGAAAAGTCTTTCTCAAAATAAACTTGGACAAAAATCTTTAAACAAAGAAAATGAAAAGATAGAAAAAAGAAGGAAGCTTACTGAACAAATATTGAGAAAAAGCAAAAAGAACTTATCTAAATGGTATAATCGGTCCCAACGATCACGTCGTGCATTCCAAATTAATCAACCTAGTCTATTTGTATCAATCAATCCTTCTGATGGCCTCATTTGCTGGGGATGAACAGGTGCCCGACTCTTTGCCAAATACGGATCCTTTCCGCCAATTTATCTTGTCGTCTCATAGTGCCCTTGGAGGGGTTTTCACTAATGAGACTCTCTCATTTTTTTCAAATCCCGTCGCCTTATGGTACCCGTAAGGGTTTTCATCGATTAGACTCTCTCATTTTATTTCTTCTCAGCTTTCGTCGCCTTATGGTGCTTGTGAATGTTTTCACCGATAAGACTCTCATTTTATTTTTTTCTCGGCTGGGGATTGGAGCGGTCCCGATAAGATTCTCTCTACTAGTGATTCTTTCGGCTATCAATTCCTTTAGCTTCTGCTTCCTTTTCTACTAGGGATCAGCGTGTTACTCTTGGTTTTCATTTGCCTGACTGGGCATTTCCCGGATACTGATCGGGAGGTCTTTTGGACATCACATGTGGGTTTTTGTGTGGGTCTTAAAAAGAAAAGAGTGTCAAAAATTCAAAATAACTCTGAATGGGTGAAACATTACAACTCTTGGATTCAAACCTTCCCAGTTTTCAGTTGGGGGACTTTTAAATTTTATTTCACTTTAACCGAGACGTGAGGCGCCTACATATCCTCTTTGAGGAATCAGGTCGAACGTTGTTCACTTGATTCATTTAGATTTCTTGTGACTTTCTTTCATTTATTTATTTTTTCTTTTCTTTTCTCTTTCCGTTATCGATTCCAAGAGAGGGATATGAAAGAATAAATAAGGCTCAAAAAGGGGGAAAGCAAAGGTTAAAAGTGTTTGGATAGAAGAAAGAATTGCCTCCAAAATTTCATTATCAAATAAACACCAAGTACAAGCAAACAAATGAAACAAAGATTATAATTAGAGCAATTACACGCAATATCTCTTGATCGCATCAGAATTGATAGCCATGTCGATACATCTTCCTTCGACATCTGTCATACATAAAGCACCGTTGGACAACACTCTGGTCATAGTATACGGTCCATGCCAGTTTGGTGCGAACTTGCCCTTCGCTTCGGCTTAATGTGGCAATATTCGCTTTAGCACCTATTGTCCCACTTCAAATTTTCTGGGACGCACCTTTTTTATTATATGCTCTTGCCATTCTCATTTGATACAATTGGCCATGACATACTGCTGCCAATCTCTTTTCATCAATTAAGCTCAACTGCTCCAATCGGGCTTTGACCCACTCATCGTCGTCAATTTCAGCTTCAGCGACAATTCGGAGGGATGGAATTTCAACTTCTGCTGGTATCACTGATTCAGTTCTGTATACCAACAAGTAAGGAGTTGCACCTACTGATGTTCGAACAATAGTGCGATAACCCATCAATGCAAATGGTAGCTTTTCATGCCATTGTCTGGAACCTTCTACCATCTTCCTCAATATCTTCTTTATATTTTTGTTGGCTGCCTCAACTGCTCCATTGGCCCTGGGATGATATGGTGTGGAGTTACGGTGTGTAATATTAAACTGTTGACATACTTCTTTCATCAAACTACTATTAAGATTGGCCCCGTTATCCGTAATGATCATTTTTGGAATCCCAAATCTACAGATGATATGAGAATGCACAAAATCCACAACTGCCTTTTTGGTCACTAACTTGAAAGTTTTAGCTTCCACCCATTTTGTGAAATAGTTAATGGCTACCAGAATGAACCTATGACCATTGGAAGCTACCGGTTCTATAGGTCCAATAACATCCATACCCCAAGCAACAAATGGCAATGGCGCTGACATTGTATGCAATTCTGTCGGTGGAGAATGAATCAGATCTCCGTGTATCTGACACTGATGGAATTTTCGTACAAAACTTATACAATCACGCTCCATAGTGAGCCAATAATATCCTGCTCAAAGAATCTTCTTCGTCAATACATATCCGCTCATATGCGGCCCACAAACTCCGGCATGTACCTATGGCATCACTGTTGTGGCTTGACCTGCATCTATACATCTCAGAAATCCCAAATCTGGGGTTCTTTAGTACAGCACTCCTCCCCTAAGGAAACATCCATTTCCCAATCGCCGAATATCTCTCTTTTAATCTCCAGTTTCCTGCTCTCGGTATATCCCCATCCTGAGGTATTCTTTGACATCATGAAACCATGACTCACCATCCATTTCTTCTTCCACCATATTACAATAAGCATGTTGATCCCGAACCTGAATATGTAACGGATCAACATGAATCTTTTCCGGGTGATGCAACATCGATGCTAGAGTATCCAAAGCATCGGTAACCTTATTATGCATTCTTGGGATATGTTTGAATTCCACTAATCGGAAATGCTTAATCAGATCATGCAAACATTGATGATATGGGATAAGCTTCAAATCCCTTGTTTCCCATTCACATTAAACCTGATGTACCAGAAGGTCCGAGTCTCCCAAGACCAAGACGTCCTGGACATCCATGTCCATAGCTAATCGTAACCCCAAAATGCATGCTTCATACTCAGCCATGTTGTTGGTACAATAGAAGCGTAGTTGAGCCGTAACAGGATAATGATGTCCTGTTTCAGAAATAAGTACTGCTCATATTCCAACTCCTTTTGCATTTGTAGCCCCGTCAAAGAAAAGTTTCCACCCTGGCTCCTTGGTCAGTTCTAACTCATCAATTTTCAACACTTCTTCGTCTGGAAAATACGTCCTTAAAGGTTCGTATTCATCATCAACAGGATTTTAAGCTAAGTGATCGGCTAGTGCTTGGGCTTTCATAGCCGTCCTCGTCACATAGATGATGTCAAATTTTGTAAGTAATATTTTCCATTTTGCTAACCTCCCTGTAGGCATAGGTTTCTGGAAAATATACTTCAATGGATCCAAATGTGAAATGAGATAAGTAGTGTAGGAAGATAGATAATGCTCACCCAAGTTAGGGCGCAACATGTGTTCTCAAGATGGGTGTACTTAACTTCATATGCTGTGAACTTCTTACTGAGATAATAGATGGCTTGTTCCTTTCTTCCAGTGATGTCATGCTGCCCCAATACGCAGCCAAATGAATTATCCAAAACTGTTAGATAAAGAATCAGAGGCCTCCTACGTTCAGGTAGAACCAACGCAGGCGGGTTTGACAAATACTCTTTTATCTTATCAAAAGCCTCTTGGAATTCTTTAGTCCATTTGACTATAGAATCCTTCTTTAACAGCCTAAAAATAGGTTCACACGTCGATATGAGCTGAGCAATGAATCGGCTAATGTAGTTCAATCTTCCCAAAAGACTCATTACTTCAGTTTTATTCTTTGGTGCTGGCAATTCCTGGATGGATTTGATCTTTGATGGATCCAACTTAATGCCTCGCCGACTGACAATGAATCCTAACATTTTTCCTGAAGGAACCCCAAATGCACATTTGGCTGGGTTGAGCTTAATGTCATATCTCCGAAGTCTCTGAAAAAACTTCCTCGGATCTGCTACATGGTCCTCCTGATGCCTGGATTTTATGATCACATCGTCTACATACACCTCAATCTTTTTGTGTATCATGTCATGAAACACACTAGTCATTGCTCTCATGTATGTTGCCCCAGCGTTCTTCAAACCAAATGGCATTACCCGATAGCAATAAGTTCCCCATGGAGTGATGAAATCTGTCTTTTCTGCATCTTCTTCATCCATCAAGATCTGATGATACCCAGCAAAACAATCCACTAAAGATCCAATCTCACGCCCGGCACCATTGTCGATCAGAATATGAATGTTGGGCAATGGAAAGTTATCTTTTGGACTTGCCTTATTAAGATTGCGGTAGTCGAAACATACCCGAATCTTCCCATCCTTCTTTGGTACTGGTACCCCATTAGCTAACCACTCGGGATATCTGGTGACGCGAATAACCTTTGCTTGCAACTGTTTGGTTATTTCTTCTTTAATCTTCACACTCATATCTGTTTTGAATTTCCTTAATTTCTGCTTGACATGTGGACATGTCGGGTCAGTGGGCAATTTGTGAATCACTAAATCGGTACTTAAACCTGGCATGTCATCATACGACCATGCAAAAATGTCTTTGAATTCTATGAGTGTTATAATTAGCTCATCCCTATGTGTGATTCAATGTGAATGCTAATCTTAGTTTCTCTAACATTGTCAGCATCCCCTGAATTGACGGCTTCAGTGTCGCTTAAATAGGGCTTGGGTTTTTCTTCGAACTGGATTAACTCTTTGCTTATCTCTTCAAAGGCCTCATCTTCATCGTATTCCGATTCATCATTATAATCAATTTCTTGCATAATTAATTCAGAATCAGACTGATCTTGTAGACTAGGTTGAAGATCCGTTGTGCATGCCATGTCATTGGAATTGGCAAAAAGAGAACTGTTCAGAAATAAAAAGAAACAAAATCAAAAAACAAGAAAAAGAAGGGAAACTTTCATTTTTTTTATTAAAATGCGGAATAACAGAGTTTCACACTACAAACAAAACCAAAATTGGATTACAACTCTGGAATAATCCAGGAACAAAAGAAAATCCAGAGCATACTACCAAGACTCCTTCCGGATGGGAAGAGGAGTAGTCGTCCAATTGTTGGTTTTGGCCTTAGGCCCTACATATTGTATGTCCGCTTTACTGGAACCTTCTCTAGCTTCAATCAGGTTGACATCAGCAAATAACCTTTCAAAACTCTGATCCAGATCTCCATCTGGTCCAATCGACGGTCCAAAAATCCTTGGGTTCGGCAACCTCTTAATACCTGTTTTAACAAAAGACGGGGAGAGGCGTGGAACTGGCTTAGGAAGGACCCAGACTTTCTTCTTAATTTTTCGAGCTCTCTTCACATCTGCTACCGTCGGCTTGAACCCTAACCCGAATGTCTCCAAATTCTCAAGCAAAGAAACGGGTTGAATGATACCTTGTAGTTTGGCCCCCAGACCTTTTCCTGGTATAAACCCACAGTTCATCATTTCTAAGGCGATCATGAAAGTTGCAGCTGAGATCCTGGGAAATGCAAGGTCATTGCCTTCAGAAATCGCGTCCACTGAAACCCCTTCGAAGACTTGGTATACCCATGGTCCCTTGGCATCCTCTGTTTCTATGAATGGCACCACGTCATCACCCATAATGCATGTGTCGTCATCCCCGTGTATCACTATTTCTTGCCTATCCCACTCAAACTTCACCATCTGGTGCAATGTAGAAGGTACTGCTTTGGCAGCATAAATATAGGGTCGTCCCAATAGCAGAGTGTATGATACGGCCACGTCCACCACTTGGAAATCCATGATCAAATCTACTAGACCAATGGTTAGTTCCAGTATGATATCACCCCCTGAGTTAGTCCCCCTTCCATCAAAACCTCTAATACAGACGGCATTCCTACGGACTCTGCCATGATCAATCTTCAATTTGTTCAAATTACTCAAAGTACAGATGTTGGCACTTGAACCATTATCCACCAATACTCGGGTGACCACCGAGTGTTCACACTTCACAGAGTCAAGTATAAGGCTTTGTTATGTTCCGTACCCTCTTTTGGCAATTCATCATTAGAGAATGTCACTCGGTTCACCTCAAAGATTTTATGTACTATCTTCTCCAAGTAATTTACAGAAAGTTTATCTGGAACATGGGCTTCATTCAAGATCTTCATCAAGGCTTGGCAATGATCACTGGAATGGATTAACAAGGATAGCAACGAAATTTGGGCTGGGGTTTTTCTTAACTGCTCCACAATATAGTAATCATGGGTTTTCATCTTCTTTAAAAACTCCTCAGCTTCCTCCTCTGTTACAGGTGTCTTCACCAATGCGGGGTTAGATCTCCTCAACTCTATGGGAGAAAAACATCGTCCCGATCGAGTCAACCCCTGGGTCTCGCAACTAACCTCCTCCACTGGCTTTTCTTTGTACAACAACAATGCCTTTTTGTACTTCCAAGGCACGGCCTTGCTGTCGGTCATAGGCTATTGGACTACCGGCTTTATGATGAACGGTTCCCTACAAACGCTTTTCACAACCACCACAGGTGCAGATGACGCTCCAGACACTACCAATTTTGTTGTCTTTGTAGTGGCAGATGGGTTCTTCCCCAATATTACTAGTGGGTTAACATCCTCCCTCTTAATTGGTACCTTCACTTCCCTACTGGTTGATTTCTCTTTTGCACTAGCCCGGATCATCATCACTGTCTGTGATGGCTTCTTAGGTTCTCCCTCTCCATCCAGAATCTCTATTATGTAGGTTTCGTGGTGGGCTAGTAGGGGGTTTTGGTTAATATTGGGTGCCTCGAGTGTCTGAACCTCAATCTTATTAGTATCAATAAGATCTTAGATCGCATGCTTCAATTTCCAACATTTTTCGGTATCATGTCCAGGAGCTCCCGAACAATATTCACAGTGTACCGAATGGTCCAAAATTTGAGGTAAGCGATTTGGCAATCTGGGTTCAATAGGACTCAACAAATCTATCTATTTTAATTTGTGGAACAAAGCAGTATAGGTTTCTCCTAATTCAGTGAATGTTCTCTGCCTCTGAATCCTTTCATTCCTGAACGCCTAATTCCCCCAAAACCTGGTCCCGCAGGATTTCTGTATGCCCTTGGTGGTGGGTAGGTATTTTGAGGAGCTGGGTAGGTATTATGTTGAGCTGGGTATGTATTACATGGAGATGGGTGTGTATTATGTGGATCTAGCGCGCGCCATTGCGGACTTGCCGGAGGTTGGGTGTTTGCTTGTGCTTGATGGACTGAAAAATGTTGTTCTTGAGGTAGGTAATAGGATTATGGAGGATAATTTGGAATGTGGGGGTAATTTGGGTGAGGAGATCTGGATTGGTAATGGGGTGAAGGACCTCTGGATCTGGACCAATTGTCAGCCTCTATTGTTGAGACATCCTCTCTTTTCTTTTTCCCGAGCGCTCCTTTCGTGCCGCTCTGAATAGCTTGTGTTGTCGCCTTAATCGCTGAATAACTTAATATTTTATTGGTCTTCAGACCTTCTTCTATTATGCCCCCCATCTTTACCACTTCGTTGAACGATTTTCCCACTGAGGTCACTAAGTGGCCGAAGTAGGTTGGCTCGAGCGTTTGTAGAAAGTAATCTATAATCTCCCCCTCTCTCATCGGAGGATCAACTCTAGTTGTCTGTTCTCTCCTACGAAATCCAAATTCCCTGAAGCTCTCCCCTGGTTTCTTCTCAAGCTTCAATAATGGGAGACGGTCTGGCACTATCTCCAGGTTGTATTGAAAGTGCCCGGCGAAAGCTTGTGCCAAATCATCCCAAGTATACCACCTGCTTGGATCTTGCCTTGTGTACCATTCTAAGGCAGACCCGCTGAAACTTTATCCGAAATAAGCTATCAATAGCTCATCTTTTCTGCCCGCTCCGCTCATCTTGCTGCAAAGTCCTCCCATATGAGACATGGGATCACTATGCCCTTCGTATAGATCAAATTTGAGCATCTTGAATCCCGTTGGTAGTTGTACGTCAGGGGAAGGGCACAAATCTTTATAAGCCACACTGACCTGATTTCACATCCCGTGCATGCTCCTGAAGGACTACTCCAGGCTTTTGACTTTCCACACCATCTCTTCCTGCTCTAGGCTCTTGGCCAGCTTTTCCGCCGGGACCTTAAAGGGAGGAGTATAGGTGGGTGGTTCGGGTACCCTGAATGTGAGTTCATGGGGGTAATATTGAGTGTCGTGAACCTGAAATAACGGCTCACTTGATGATTTGTGCAATAGAGCTGGGGGAGGTGCCACAAAGATAGGGACATTTGGTGGAGGAAGGTTTTGATTGGATGGTGGAGCTTGGGAGTCATAAGCGTCCCTTCCCTGGTAGTAATGATGGCCTCAGAAGCTTGTTGAGGGACTAGTAGGAAGGTATTCTGGGGTATGTCCTGGCGAGAAGGTAGGAGTAGCGGGTGCCTCAGGACCTTTTTGCACTTTGGCCAGAGCCAACTGCATTTCGTTCATCTCATACTGTATTTTTTCCATTTTTTCTAAGGCCTCTTTGAGCATTTGGCTCAATGCCTTTTCTGACTCAATGATGTGGTCTGACCCAGTCATACTTTCAGGTATAGGCCCCTTTGATCTTGTCTGATATCTGTGTGATGCCAGCACACTTCTAACAACTAATTAGAATGTGATTGGAAAAATAGCAAACTTGTTAGTGTTAGGTTTTCAACAGAAATAGTAAATGCACATTGGGGATGCAATGTCTTTATGCAGTGAACCATTTCTATTATGATTTTGCTTAGACCGCATGCATCATCCTGGTTTATTATTTTCAGGTGTTTCTATGACACTCCCTTATTTCTCTCATTTCTTTTATTTATTTTCCCCTTTTTACTAAAACAGTGGTCGAATCTTATGTAGACTGCCTACGTGTCATGTCCCCGCATGAATCAGACCCAGCGTAGTTCGTGTAAAAATAACTATTATTAAAAATAATGCTAGGAATGAAATTACATTGGGACAATAATTTAAAAACGGACTTTGAATTACAACAAGACATAAGAAAATTTCAATAATCATAACTAGACATCCTCCATAATCTTCAATCCCTTGGAACATCTGCTCACTGTAGGGCTTGATCGGGCTGACCTCCTAATGTACGATACATCCTTTCCAACTCCATTGCAAGATAACGGGCAAAAGTTGGCATGTGCTCTAGAAACCTTTCACAATCCATCCCTTGGCAATTCACATAACTTTACGAAGTGTAAACAGCCAAGTCGTGAATTTCTGCTCTGAAATCTTGGAGATTTTGGTCTTGGTTTTATAACCGTTGTTGGCGAGTGATGGTTATATCTCTTATATGACCCTCACAATCTAAAGCCGCCTCCAACTGAGCTCGAAGCCTAGCTTGCTCGAGCCTCGCTTGCACCCTCTCCCTATCGACAGCTGCATGTTGATGCTCTTTTTTCATTTTTTCCAGTTGTGCACGGAGCTGAGCTTCTGAGCGTATCCAACGGTCTTTTTCCTTCTCAAATCGATCCCTTTCTTCTTCAAATATCATTACTTGACGTTCCTTACCAAATTTAACTTCTTCATCTAACTGTATAATCTTCTCGTTAGCTTTGTCTAACGCTTTTTCAGTCTTTGTTAATATGAAGTCATAATCTTGCATCTTTTCTATCATGTTAGTAATGATTTTCTAACCTTTCCAACTTCTTACCGGTGCTTCAGATGCTTTCTTTATTTGTTGGAACTGAGTATGGAGAGTTTTGTTCATGCAAATCAATATCTTCTTTTCCCCTTCTGCCTCTTGCGCTTCTAAACTCTTCTCAAAATTGAGGCTCCTTAGGCTCTCTTCTAAGGCATGAATAGTTGCTTTGTATCCCTTTTCTTTTTCACCCCACTCCAACCGTTCTTGGATTTTATCATCAAAAGCTTGAACATGTGGCCTTTTTGTGGGCCTTTTGCGATCGAATTCTGGCTCATCATCTACATAAGACCTCTTCTCAAACCACCTGGCATAACTCATATCCATTTCACCTTTTGCACTATCTGGAACTTGGGTATCCTCTTTCAAGTGTCGACAGCTATTCCAGATTTTCTGGATTAAAGCTTTCGAAAGTTTGGCTTCAGGGTGCAGCTCAATCACTTGCATGCTTAAATCTTCGTCTCCATGCACCACTTGGTTCCTCTCTAGCTGTCTTAATACTCTCTGTGGCGCGTACGGCTGGACACTTTTCAAACCGAACAACAACAAATAACCCTTTAAAGATGACATGTGTATTACCTTTTTTAACGAGAGCCATCCTAAGGTCCACTCAATCTGATTTCCCACCAAAGATCTTAGATGGGCTACCTTCCACCCCTTCTGGAGATTCATAATCCTTTATTCTTTCTTCATAACTTTCAATGAAGTTATTCCCACTTGGACAATATTGCATGAACCTGGGATGACGTTGGAGATGCTCGGTCAACCATATTTGCAACAAAATGTTACATCCTTCGAAGAATTTTGCCCCTGACTTACACAAAGTCAATGCCCGATAGATTTCGGAGAGAATGATTCGGGCAAGAGTGTGATGATCTTTGGTGGTGAGGACTTGTAGGATTCTGGCTATGCGAATATCGATTGTTCGCTCCTTGTTTGGGAATACCATAATTCCCATAAAATCCACGACGAAAGCGAAACGACGGTGAATCTGCCAAGTATCCTTGTTTTGCTTGTTGGTGAGGCCCTTTTCATGAATTTCGAACCCGTCAGGCTTTCCAAACCTTGAGTATAGAAAGCGAAAAGAACAATACCCATTGACAATATTGTTCTTTCTGATTTGATTACTGATATTTAAAAGATCAAAGAATCGGTGTATAGAAAGGGCCCTTAGGAATATTAGATTTTGGTCTCTTAATTTCTCGTCAGAATCGAAATACCCGGCTATTTCTTCCAAGGTGGGAGTAAGCTCACAATCAAAGAAACGAAAAATATTGTGAGAAGGTTCCAGAAAGTTACTAGTGCCGCAATCAAATCATCACGTGGTTTAACTTTCATGATATCTATGAGAGCTCCTAGATACTTAGTGACCTATTCATGTCCGTCTTTTCCCAAATCATACCACCACATCTGAAGTTATAATAGAAACTCCTCTATATCTGTGATTGGTGGAGTCTGGATGGTGCTCATTTTATATCTGGAAGTGATTAAAAAAAATTTAGAAAAAATCAAGACACATAAAAAAAAATCACTATTGTAAAAATATTCAGCTTTGTTAACATGGCCACTTATCACTTCGATGAAGAGGAAAAACAATTGAGTTTGCTCACCAAATATTTTTGAAAAATGACTAAAGGTGGTTGTTCTTGCAAAAGCAACCTTCATGTTTCCTTTCAAAGACATTCGGCTATTTTTGACAAAAAAAAACATCACCTTAATTTGTAGCAAGATAACAACATTTATTTACCTTTATTTTTAAAATAGTTGAACTCGATATGGGTTGCCTACGTATCTCACATCCGGTGAAAATCAAACTAGCGTAGTTCTGCTTAATAAAATAGACTACTTTGAAAAACAAATGACATTTTTTAAATTTTATAAATAAACTAATTTTTTAGAAAAATTGACAGAGTTTCGACACTATTTGGATATTTTTTCAAAACAGGCGATTAACTCTTTTACCTTTATACATGCTATTTTCCTAAATTTCTTTTACAAGCCGGTCAACATATAGATCTGAAGCAAATAAATGCACAGATAGCAAGTAGGATGCATCATATTGGTCTTTATATTTCGGGTACACCTGTCCTAGACAGACCCAACCCCAGTGTTGAGTCTCCAAAGTCAAATGCACGTGATGCAAATAAACGTTCCTACTAAGGATTTGGCACGAGGCTCTGTTATTCTAAGTTTAGAATCTTGAGTTTGTTGTTCTATACTTGTCCTACCCGAGCGGACAACTCGAACCGAAGTGGGGGTAACGTACGGGGAGCACGAAAGTCAGTCCGGCCTAATTACTTGACCCAACCTCGTTCTGATTGGTATGAATTCTAACAAAAAGTGGGCCACGCGCACATGTGCACCATAAATTCGGAAGACTCAAAGGGGTGACGTAAGAAAATAGTTATATACAAATTCAAACAATATTAAAGCGGTAAACAGATAGCATGTTAGCACCGAGGTTCAAAAATACAATAATATTATAATAAATAAACCAAATAAAAATCATAAAATAAGCTCGAATTTTGTAACCCTGAACCAAAAGTTCTGAGTAATGTTGTCCGCAGCAGAGTCGCCAGAGCTGTCACACCTCCTTTTTCCGCTACCCTCGATGGCGCAAGGGTATAATAAAAGGAGTTTTTCCATTTAAAGGACAATCGGAATGGGATTTATTATTTAATTTTAGAGTCGCCACTTGGGAGATTAATGGTGTCCCAAGTCACCGGTTAAATCCCAAACTGAGGAAAAATATGACTCTGTTAACAGTCTGCGAATCAAAAATCCGAGTAAGGAATTCTGTTAACCCGGGAGAATGTGTTAGGCATTTCCGAGTTTCGTGGTTCTAGCACGGTCGCTTTGATCATACTTGGCTTATTAAATTATTTAATTACTGATTTTAGAACCTATGTGTTTTTGCCTTTCACCACTTTTAATAAGACAATCATCTTAAAACGGGTTACGCGTAAGTATACCCACTTGTTTGGCGCGTCAAAAAATATGTCGTGTGAAAGTGTCCATAATTAATGAAGCTTTATTATTATTAAGAAACATTTTGGCCGAAGTTGCGAATGCATATCTTAATTTTTATTTTTTTTTAAAAAAGAATAATAATTATGTCACACGAACGTGTACATAGACCGAAAAATCATTTCAAAATTTGTTATCACATGTACGTCCAAAATCATCTTCTCTCTCCATTATTAAGATGCTAATGTATTTTCAAGTATGCTAAAAGAAATTTCAGCACTATCCAAGAATTAGAATAATTAAAAATTAGCATATTTCAAGAAATCACAATTAGAAACCTTAACTTAAAGATAAAATGTCCTTCTCATATTTGATTAAAAAATAAACTAGTAGTAGTGTGATACTAACCCTTATTAATTAATAATTAATTTTCTTTATTGTATGATTGCCATTATTACATTCTAAGTCATAATGTTAGTAGGAGGGCCGTGGACGATTAAATTATGGATGACACACCTCGAGCTATATGAATTACATTAAATTAGCAGCCTATTAAAATAATTTTATTATTAAAAAATATTTTATCAAAGTTGTGCGAACACATACTTCGAATTTTTTGAGAATCAAAATTTCACAATGATGTTACGCGAACGTATACATAATCGCAATACTAATATAATTTGGGCATAAAGAAAACTACGATTATTCAGTAAATTCTTTCTTAAATTAAAGTCGCATTATTCGTATACTCTTTCCTTTTGACGCGTCAAAATCATGTCACGCGAACGTGTCCACAATTAATAATGCTTTATTTATTGTATTAAGAATATTTTAGTTGAGGTTACGCAAACGCATACCTTGAGTAATTTAAGAATTAGATTTGTAGTTATATTATGCGAAAGTATACATAATCATGATACTAGCCTAAATAGGGCCTAAAGCAAACTATGATTACTCAAGGAATTTCTATACTAAGTTTGTATTGACATGAGGGCCGTAAATTATGGATTTATTTGAAGAAAACCACGTACATTGATAAATTACTAAACCATATGCGAGTTGTAATTCTTTGGAATCAGTTTTGAGTGAGTCAGAAATATTTTAGGATTAGACGACTAAGTAGTTCTAAAAAAATGGCAACTAATTACAAATTTTATTGGGAATGATGATTTCTAGGTTTACACAAATTTAACTCACATGTCCTCTTTTACACAACTGAACACTACGAGTTGAGAACAATAGGGCAGCTCTAATCAAACAATCAACTAGAGTATCCATTTCAATTTAGTTACTCTCGACTTTATGATTATTCATGTAAACCTTCCACTTTGTTCACATTCATTTCACCATCTACTAAAGAAGTCAATTGTTAACTGAATCAAAACTCTAATGTTCAAGCACTAAGAATATTAACTCAAAAAAAAAGAGCTCCTTTACACACTTGAAAACTAAGAATTTAGAAAGATTCAGCTAAATGGAAAAGCTATCAAATAAATATAGAAGGGGGACATAAGCATTCTGAGTGAAAATTCTACAGAATAAGCATAAAGCCACAGTGGCCCATTTCCACCAGCTGAATTCTATTGACTAAGGATCCAGCCTATAGAACATCCCAGAGGAGATATTTCCAGTGGTTTCAAACCAAGATGCACAAAAATATGAAGTAAAATGATTACTGAAAGTGAAACAACAATAGTGTATTTGTATCAAACCAAAGTGCAAAACCTGCAGCAACATGTATGTACAACCCATGGTAACAAAAGGGGTCATACGAAGACAATGAACTAATTAATTCTAAAGCATGTCCATTTAGTTACTCTATCTTAGAAAACTACTTTGTACCTACAGATGAAATCCAAGGTATAATAAAGAGGAATAACTTTACACCTACATTGAAGAATGAAAGAGTTCTGTATACTAATTGTTTATATAACTAAAAATAAATCCAAAAAAAACACATGACATGGAACCATCACATTGTCACTCTCACTTCAAGAAAACATAAAAAAAAACGAAAGAAGAGGTTATGCACTTGAAACTAAAAGGCATTAACACGTTAACCAGAACTAAGCAATGCTCACATTGCTGCTTACCCTTTGAGAAAATGAGTAAACTCGACAATATATGGAGCAGGCCCATGTCTATTACATTAACATTTATGAAGTGCCAAAAAAGAAAGGTTCTCTCAAAGTTGCATACTAATTAAAACATGAAAGCACACCATGAACCAGAAAATTAGTAATGAGATTTGCTTAATTCTGTCACATTGCAGAACTAAAAGACTACAGATCTTCACATGACACCAAAGACTGCAAATCTTCATCATTTTTCCAAACAAAACAGGCACGCCACACCTTGGTCCTACCACAGTTGTATCCAAAATGGGATTCACAACAAAACACTTGAATTAAAATCAGCAACTTCTCCAAATCCATAATTCTAACAAACAAACCAGGGACCAAGAATGCAAAGAGAAGAGAATTTTCTCTTTAGCTCATAAAAAATGATCCGGTTCAATTCTCAAAAGACAAAGGAAAGTAGTAGTCAAATCAAACAATAAAATTCATAAAGCTGAACTGGGACAACATTATTAGATACCACTAGTCTCGTTTAACTAATTAAAGGGGATTACAAAGAAATATCTACATACCTGGGAGCAAATGGAGAATAAATTTCGATGAACAAATATGAAGGATGACCTCTCGACAGAACACTTCAGCAACAATCAACAACACAAAATCGACCAACTTGAAACCCAAACCAAAACTAAAACCTTGAGCTCCAAAGAAAATACAATTTCATATTGAACCTTTAAATCAAGCTCTGTTGAGTGAAGCAGGAACTCCAACCCAAGAATGAATGCTAAAGAAAATTTGCCTTCAGTAAACCTTCTTCTTTTTTTTCAATTTTTTTAGAATAAAATGATGTAAGCTCGAATCCCAAATGAACTCAGAATGTATTTTTTGTATCTTTTCTGAATATAAGAAGAAGCAGACAAAAGAGAAAGCTTGAAGGGAAAATGAAGACTAAAAGAAACCTAGAAATTTTGGCTAAGCTATTGAATATTTGTTATCGATTTCTCTCTCCGATTCTTCTTCTTATCTTTTGCTCTCCAAAATTTTTTCGATTTTTGTTTCCTCTCCCTCTCTCCTCTCCATTTTCAGTCTGGTTTCCAGCCTTTTATAGGCATACAATTGGTGCTTTTTCTCTTAACATCTTAGTCTTTTTTTCAATATTAATTGGTACTCAATTTCCACTCACTTAGTGCTTTATTATTTTAAAGCAACTAATGTAACTCCTATCTAAACTAGCAACCCCTAATTGGAACCCCTAATTAACCCTTAAGCTATTAGCAGCCATCAATTATCCCCTTAATCCCCTGAACTCACTGTTTTACCCACTTCCTTTCAGACTATAACAGCTATAACCAATTCCCTTATCAATCAATCAGTTATTTAAAGCAGAAAATTATATCAAAACAAGAGATTCAAAGATTCAGAACATGCTTATAATCAAAACGAAAATTAATTAATTAGGCAACTAATAATCAGAACACTACAAACAACAGAATGCCAAATATTTTATAGTTAATTAAACAACATAAACCAACTAATAATCAAATATCTCGAAGAGCACAACCAGAACTATAAACATGAATGACCTAATCGATGACATTCATTTAGTCGATTACAATACGTATAACTGATAGCAAGTAATCGACCTACGAATTCGCGATTCACAGTTTTACTGGCAGACTCAGGGGATCAATAACATGAACCAATTACTTGATGACTTTGAATAAATTAACACATATTGCAATACAATAAATACAATTAACGAACCAATAGAAGAAATCGACCAAATAAAAGGTTTGATGGAGAAGAAGAAGAAGAAGAAGAAGAAGAAGAAGAAGAAGAAGAAGAAAAATAATGAACAAAGTTGAAAATAAAATCATCACAATAACATAAACAAATATCAATAAAACAAAAGGAAAAAATGAAAGAGAGAAACAAAAATACCTCAAAAACTCGAAAACCAAACGATCCTGACTCGAACTCTGACTCGGGCCTTTTTGGGGTAAACATGGACTTTAATCGATTGTTTTCGACTGAAAACATTCGACTAAAGTCGATTGAGACCCCAATTTTTTCTCTTTTTGGACAGACCCAGGTTTGATTTTTCTAGGGTTCTTAGGGTCTGATTTGGGATTCGAATTTTTCTGGTTATATTCGAACCAAAATAATGCGATTAAGGTGTGAGGGAGGTCAGAGGGAGGCTTGGAGTGAATTTGGGGCAGGTTGGGTTGGTTCAAGTTTGACTCGTATCTTCAAATGAAGATTAAAGAAGTTCCAGGTTGATTCGAGGTAAGAGGTTCATGGATTTGGATTGACGAAGGCTCGGAGGTTCAAGGGTGTTGTTTTGGTGGCCGTCAGCTTCATCGTCGCCGGGTTTCTGGTGAAAGGGTAGGGTGGCGGCTAGGTAGGGTTTGGGGTCAACTAGTCTCTGTTAGAGACGATGGGGACGGGGGTGTGGGAATGAAATGGGGTAAAGGGTTTGGGGGGCCTTTGGTATATTAAAATCACTAAAATAATATGAACCGTTGGATAAATGGAATCCAATGGCTCAGATCATCTTCTTAAACTAAAACGGGGCCGTTTGGATGGTGGGCAAACCGGGTCGGTCGATTGGGGTGTGGGTATGGACCGGGTAAAACAATATTGGACCTTGGGTAATTTGGTTTGGGTTGGTGATTAGTATTGGCCCAATTTGAATTCCTTTCTCCCCCTTTTATTGTTTTCTCTTATTTTCTTCCCAAATTAAAACCTAAAATTCTAAATTAAATCATAAAAACCTAATTGACTTAAAAATGATAATTAACTTCTAGATAACAATTATCACAAATAATTAAATTGAATCACACAATTAAACACTAAAATGCAAAGTATGTTATTTTTTTGTGATTTTCCATTATTTGTTTTTTTAGAAAAAAAAATAAGTAATTTACTACTTAACTCAAGAAATGTAAAGTTCAATCCTAAATGTGATTACAACATATTTTGTATATTTGTTTTCATTAACCTACAAAACATGCGCACACAAATGCAAACAATTACTAAAAATATCGCGAAAATTCCACACAATTGCACACAAAGAAAAAATTATTTTTATTTTGAATTTTTTGGAATAACTCTCACATAGGGCAACAAATTACGTGCTCATAGCAGTTTTCGAGTAGGCTTGGCTGAACCGCAGATGCGTAGCAGAACCGCATCTACGGAGGTGAGACTTTTGGATCGCAGAAGCGGAACATGGAGGCCTTAGTGATATTCGCAGGAGCGGACTATTGACCGCAGAAAAGGTGTGCGAAGAAGCGAGGTTGGAACGCAAAAGCGGTCCTGGTCATTATGAAGATCCACAGAAGCAGAGGTATAATCGGAGAAGCAGTCACCGTATATGCGGTAAGGCAACCGCATAAGTGAAAATGCCTATTTCGAGAAGGGATTTAAAAGCTCATTTTGTTCCACGAGCTAGGGGTTATTTCCACCATTGTTTATTTACCTTGAGAGCTTTTGGACGGAATTTGAAGAGGGATTCGAAGGAGATTGTTTGGAGGTAAGTTTTATGAGTTAAAAACTCGATTATATTGTGGAATTATCCTTGAAATTCTTGAGAATTTAGCTAAATTGGAAGAAACTAGGGCTTGGGATTTTAAGATTTAAATTGGAATTTAAGGGGCTATTTATGGTCCGAATTGAGAGTTTTTGGTATGTATAGATTCGTGGCGAGATAAGGAATCTAATGATGTTAATTTTCAGATTTTTTGAGAAGTGGGCTCGGGGCTCGGATTTTGGTAATTTCGGGATTTGTGCATGTTATTGTTTGTTTTCGCTTGGCTTTGTTCCCTTATCATATTGTGATGTATTCGCTTTGATTTTGGATATATTCGATGCGTGTAGAGGACGATTTGAGAGGCAAAGGCGTCACGAGCTAGAGATTTTACCGGTTCGAGGTGAGTAATGATTGTAAATGATATCCTGAGGGTTTGATACCCCGAATTGCACATCGTAGTGCTATATTGAGGTGACTTGCACGCCGGATAGTAGGTATAGGGTAGAGCACCATTGGGGATTGTGAATTGGTACATCCTGATTGATGAATTTACTGCGTATTTGACTGAAATTTACTTGTTATCATCGTGATTTGGGTTGATTGCCATATTTGATTTTCGTGCCAACTATTTGAATTCTTCGGGGGCTTATTATCACTATTTCCTCACTATTTTGACTTATTACTTGAACTTAGTCATATTATCTCTCTACTATTTTACAACTCAACCACTTTTACTCCGAGTTGACTGTTAAATGATATTTTAAATGATAATTTAGGCTGAGAACTACTTTTTTACTAATGCCCAAGGGACTTGTGATGATATTCTGTCTGAGTATGGCCGATGGCCAGATGTGAGAATACACTTAGTGATATGACGCTGAGGTCCTGGATGTGAGGGTTTTGTATTATGGATAGGGATGCATGCCACACCGATATATATATATATATATATATATATATATATATATATATATATATATATATATATATATATATATATGATCGGGCTGCACACCACATCGATATAGCGATTGGGGTGTAGGAGCCCCTCCAGAGTCTGCACCCCCACAGTGACGCGGGTACCCATATGGATCGGGCTGCACGCCATAGTGATATGTGGATCGGGTTGCACACTACAGCAGTTACTATATGACATTGTTCTGAGAGTGATCTGAGAGAGAGAGAGCTCGAGGGGCTGAGAGTAAGCTCGAGGGGATGAAAGTGAGCTCGAGGGGGCTGAGAGTGAGCCCGAGGGGGTGGTACTATTTTTCTATATTGCCCGAGGGGTGAAATTTTATGTGTGCATGTTGCATATTTATTTGCCTTTTTACCTATTATACTGTGGTATTTGTGCCCAAGAGACTGATATTTCTGTGATTATCTGCACTAACTCTTTGGAATCGTTTTTATAATTGTTGAAAAGATCTTTTTCAAAAGGGCTTTTTGAGCCAAGATATTTTCCAAAGATTTCACAGCTTTAGTATTTTCTCAAAGGATTGTACCATGCTTCTCTATACAACATGCTGGTTTGCTTTACGTGATTTCTTACTGCTTAATTATTATTTACTTATGTTACTCACTGAGTTGAAGTACTCACTGTACTCCCTGCACCTCGTGTGCTGATGCGGGTATTTATTCATCCGGTAGCGGATTTGAGCTAATCAAAGGCTAAGTTAATGGAGATTAGTTAGGTGGCAGGCAGCATTCGCAGCACCGCATGTGTAACAACTCGACCGGTTATTTTGAGTACTAGCACTCCATTCAACAATCGGAGGCCATGAATAGCTTCATTATAGGAATTATGTCTTGTACGCGTGGTCGGAATTTAGTTTCAGGAAGTCGGAGTTGAATTGGGGAGAGAAATCATTTCAGAAGCTTAAGTTGAAAGAATGAACTAGGATTGGAATTTTGAGTAAACGACTTTAGAGTCGGGATCTAAAGGTTCCAGAAGGTTCGTATGATGATTTCGGATTTGCGCGTATGCCCGGTGTGGGTTTAAGATAACCCAGGAAGGTTTTGGCGTCTATTGTGGAAGTTAGCATTTCAGATAGAAATTTCATAATTTTAGCTTGAAGTACGTTTCAGTGTTACCGATGTTCGTTTGGGATTCCGAGATAGGGAATAGCTCCATATGGTGATTCTGGAGTTGGGAGTGCGATCGAAAGTGATTTCGGAGGTCCGTAGACCATTTTGAAGTCATTTGGCTAAATATCGAAAGTTGAAGGTTTTTGGGGAGTTTAACCGGGGGTTAACCTTTTGATATCGGGGTCGGAATCAAATTCTAGAAGTTAAAGCAGGTCCGTAATGTCAAATATGACTTGTGTGCAATATTTGAGGTCAATCGGGCGTGTTTTGATAGGTTTAAACATTTAAAATAAAAGTTGGAAAGTTCAAAGATTCATAAAGCTCAAATCAGGGTGTAATTCATGGTTTTAGCATTGTTCGATGTGGTTTGAGGCCTCGAGCAAGTCCGTAGTGTGTTTTGGGGCTAGTTGGTATGATTGGTTGGGGTCCCGAGGGCCTCGGGTGGGTTCTGAGAGGTTAACAGATCGAAAATAGAATTTTTGAGAAGGCTGAGTTTGTTGGTATCTGATATTTCCGCTTCTACAGAAAAGGGACCTCAGAAGCAGCCCCGCAATGGCGATAAAGGGAATTGCAAAAGCGGTTTTGGACCTGAGGCTCGAGGACCATAGATGCAGTCAAAGTTTCGTAGTAGCGGGACCGCATATGCGGAAGCGACGTCGTAGAAACAGAAAGGGCAGCCTAGGAAGGAGAATGCAGATGCGGTTTGGGGGACCGCACTTGCGGAATCGTAGAAGCGGTCTGGCAACCGCAGGTGCGGAAAGCGGCTAGGGCAGAATGTTTTAAAACTTGACTTTGGGTCAGTTCTCACCATATTTTTCATGACTTGGGACGATTTTTGGGAGCTTCAAGGTGGGGTTTTTCGTTGTCAATGTTAAGGTAAGTTATTCACACCTATTATAAGCTAAATACATTGATTATGTATGAGATTAAGCATGGAAATTTGTGTAAATATTGGGTGTTTTGGTTGGAAACCTAGAAAATTATATTCTTGGATTTTAGTCATGATTTTGAGTATGGTAGAGAAAATTATATATTTGAGTTCCTAAGGTCATGGGTAACCTTTATCTTCGAAATTTTTTGGATTTCAGGAATGTGGACCCGAGGGAATTTTTGTCAACTTTTTGTTTGGGGTTAGGAATGGTTATAAATTGAGTTGTAATGTATAATTGAGCATATATTAATGGATTTTGTACGATCATTGGCTAGTTTTGGTGCGTTGTGCATTGCTTCAAGCCTTCAGAAGGATGTAGAATGCCGATTACGAGTCTTCGGACCAAGGTGAGTCTACTTTCTTATCTTGTGAGGGGGGAAATTACCTCATAGGTGAGTAAAATGGTTATGTGCTCCTATATGTGGGGGCTACGCATGCACGAGGTGACAAGGGTTTGTGTGTAGCTACTATTATGCTATTGTCTGGGTAGTCTAGGACTCGAAAGCATGTTACATTTGGATTGCTGTGAACTCATTGATAGATTGAATCGTTTAGATCACCTTAAATTGGTAAAGGAATTTAAAAAAAGAGTTAATAGTAAATTTTCCTGAAATGTTAAAAAAAGAGAAAGTTGTTTATTTGGAGGAATATCCTCGATGAGCTCTTAATTTCCTACTTGAGCATGAATTTTATGTGTTCCTGCATCATATGGATGATTCGCGAGAAGGATATATGTTTATTTATGGAACGGGTCGAACGCCTCGGTGACAATAGATGCATCTATGGTTCGTACCGCTTGACCCTCGGCAGTGCACAGTTTACATTTCTGTTGGAGCGGGCCGTCACATCGGTGTGATTTGCGCATGTTTATTTATTACTTAATAATTACAAATGTGAAATTGGCCTTATGTGGCTTGACGTAAACTGATAAAATAACAAAGAATAAACTTTGGAAGCCCTTGATTTATTGTTGAAGGTGTTACCTATTTATTTGGCTCCATAGTTAGGACTTCTGTAAAAGTCCATGATTATTCACACACTTATAGAATATTGATAACTGACCTCTAGTGAGTGTCGAAGTTAGCCATCTCGTCTCTACCCCTTTGAGATTAGGGGGGATAATCACTGAGTACACATTAATTACGTACTCACACTACAGTTCTGTGTATTTTTGGTGCACGGGTACATGTACACTTCTAGCAGCCTACTAGCGTAGCATCATGGATAACCCTGGGACTAGATGAGCTGCAATTTGCCAGGCGACCGCAGCTAGTGTAGTTCATTTCTGTATTTTATTTATTTATTCCCCGTCTACTGTATTTCGAACAGAGGTTGTATTTTATTTCACTTAACAATGGTCGCTCATGCACTTGTGACACCGGGTTCTGGGATCGTTTTCAAAAGATTTGATTTAACTGTTATTGTCAATTTGAATTAAAGAAAAAACCACATATTTATGGAAATGGAAAGAAATTTTTGGAATTTGATGTATTTTAAAAAATGATTTTAAATCTGTAATTTAATTGGCTTGCCTGATAGCGATGTTCGGCGCCATCACGACCCTTAGTGGATTTTGGGTCATGACAACATGGTATCAGAGCACTAGGTTCCCGTCGATCTCATGAGTCATGAGAAAGTCTAGTAGAGTCTCGCGAATCCGTACAGAGACGTTTGTACTTATCCTCGAGAGGTTGCAAGACTATTAGGAGTACTTCCCTTCTTGATTTCCTTATCGTGTGGTTCGATTCCTTTGAGGCTTATGCCTTTGATTCCTTTCCACTCAATCTTACGCGACACGAGCGCTTGTTATAAATCGAAAATTAAAAGATTTGCAATGGTACTATGAATGTGGTGCGGGATGATCTCCCGGTATAGTTGGTTGATCTATTATAGTCATATTATAGAATGATATTCTATTATTTCAGCTCAGTAACGGAACTTTTCAGAGCCTTGAGGCTACGCACAGGTTGCTATAATGCTTATGAGCGATTTTCGCAGCGTTGTTGTGATGATAGGAGGTTTGCCCACGTGTCAGGGCGGTGAATGAATTGAAGGGAGGTTTACTCAATGTGATCAAAGAGATTCAACATTTTATTCCAGGTAGGGTAAAGTCAATCGAACCAAGGATGGTCAGACGTGTATTAATAGAAGTAACGAAATGTGGTATTGCAAGCGTGAAGGGGTTCTCTTCTTTATTGGGGTGCTGTTGTCCTAATTGGATGTATTAAGTTTGTTGATGTTATAATCTGATATAATTCGCCTTATGGCGGGGTATTATGAAATACTATTGAAGATGCAACCGTCAGATATTCCGGGATACGGTGGTTTAGGATTTAACCAGTGTTTCAAATGTTGGCAGTTTGATAAAGATGACCTTCATATGCGTTTTAGTCAGTGGCGATTTGTGGATTCAGGTGTTATGGAGGTGAATTTTACTAAGGCAATGAATGAGCACCAAAAGTTGAGAAGGACATATAGGAAGGGTCAGGCGGAGTTTCAAACATCAAAAAGGCTAGGCTCAGGGAGCGTAGGACGAATAGTTGATTAAAGGAATGAGTTTGCCCAAAGTAGGAGTGGTGGGGCCGTATAGGGCCTAGTAGTAGGATGACTATGCGCCTAAGGATAATTTGGAAGGATCTAGGATTTTAATGATGGGCAATAGAAGTCGGTAGACTAATTCGAAGCATGGTGTTGTTATGCGGTAGGAGATTGGATATGATAGAAATGAGTGGTTGAAATGAAGGAAGAGGTAGCATGATTTTGAAGTTAAAGGATGTTAGCGCACATTTGGTTGATGCCCACGATGGGTGAATGGACTCGTGCAGCTGGAGAGTGAGCTTGGACTCGGGATGAGTTATTAATGTCGTAGTGATGGTACCCCATGCAATGACGTTGGAATATGCCGGGGAATGGTTTCTACATGTGGGGTATTCCTGTGAGCAGGTTAGCAGTCGCGTGGTTGACGAGGCTTCTTGGAAGAGTTCTACCGGATATGTAGCAAAGGGAATTGTTGTGTGAATGGTGTTAATGATTTAGAGTATAAAATTGGGTTCCTACGGCAAGATATCGAGAAGGTTGGTGATTGATTGCACAAGGCTATGTCATCAAGAGATTAAGAATAACGGTGAACTCTAGAGTTTTTGTCACGACCCCAATCCCGATCGTGATGGCGCCCAACACAATGCTAGGCAAGCCCGACCATATTATCCCTTAAATCAGTCAATTATTAATTCCAGATAATCAAGTTAAACTTAAATAGCAAGTGTTCATACCCAAAATGATAAGCATAATAGTAAGAACAGACAAATTCGGTCCCAACCACATCGTGGTGTCACGAGTCTGAGCCTTTACAGAATAAACATCCTAATACAAACAAGTCTAAGCGAAATGAAAGCAACAAAATGATAAGAAAGGAGAAAACAGGTTCTGCGGACGTCGGCAGCTACCTCGTAGTCTCCGCAAAAGTAGATATGAGTAAGCAACTACAACAACTCAACTGCTATCGGGCACCTGTGAATCTGCACAAAAAGTGTAGGGGAGTGGGGTGAGTATATTTCAACTCAATGAGTAATAATAATAAACAATAACTGAAAATAAGAACTCCTGTACTATCACTAAACAGTTCTAAGGCAAACCCCCACCGGTAAGTCATCACTACAGTGAGTAATCTGATCTCCAGTCCACATCTATCTCAACAAGGTCCCACACTGACCAAATCCTCACTCGTACCGCTACGGTATACAGCCATCTCAATGTATGAAGATATATACACATGCCTATAATGTATAAGTATTTAGGTATGTATAAGGATATGAATAAGTATAATGCTGCGGCGTGCAGCCCGCTCCAATACATATACCGTCGACGACGCTCACTGGGGTGTATACAGACTTCGGAGGGGCTCCCTAGGCCAAAGCTCTATGATGCTACAGCGTGCAGCCCGATCCAATATAGGTATATATATATATAATACCTCATAATGGGTCCTCGACCCTGTCCCAATTAGTATAGGATTGGCCTTTCAGGCCCACTCAGCTAAATTAGGGAATTTCCACCCTAAGTAATCTATCTCTCACAGTACACACCTAGTGCTGGCTCTTAATATGCTATTCAACTAGTCTTACGGCTGAGTGCAAGTTTCCAATATGATATAGGGGTCACCTAGTTCTACAGGTCCCCTAATGCTCTACAGATCGGCACAAGGCCCCAAACATGGCTACTAGTTCAATTACACAGTTATAATTCCATTCTTAGTCACAATATACAATACACTATTAGTCGGAAAGGAACAAGTCCAATTCCCCAATCACAATGTCACCACGCCCGTCACACGACGCGTGTCTCATCTCAACATAGCACTGTGAAGTGCAAGTACGGGGTTTCAAACCCTCAGTAGATTATTTACTACCACCACTCACCTCGAACCGGTAGAAGTCCTAGCTTTCTTTGCGCTTGCCTCGCAAATAAATCTCCTCGGATGCCAAATCTGCTCGAAATCATAGATAATACATCAATGTATGCTAATAACACACAACCTATTCAAAATAACTCAAATTGAACCAAAACCCACAAAGTTGTCAAAACATGACTTTTGGTACACTTCTCGAAAAATTGTGAAAGTTACATATTCGGAATCCTTGTCTCAATACGAGTCCATGGATATAAAGTTTTCCAAAATCGGACTATGTTTGCCCATTCAAATCAACATTTTACCAAAGCCCTGGTTTAGGCTAAATTCCCCCATAATGTTCATCTAATTTCAGTAAAATAGAGGAGGATTTCAAGATAACAACACGTAATTGAACCATAAAACTTACCTCCGATGATAACCCGATGAACTCCCAGCAATTTCCCGTCCAAAACGCCCAATTCGCCTCATAAAACCGAGCCCTAATGTTTTATGACTTATGAAATTTTACCCCTTCTGTTATTCTTATCACAGGCGCGATTTCCGCTTCTGCGGCTCTGGACTCGCACCTGCGAGTCCGCTTCTGCGGTCGCCCTGTCGCTTCTGCGATTCCTCACCAAGCCGCCCAGTTCCGCTTCTACGGTCCAGGTCTCGCACCTGCGAGACCGCATAAGTGGACTGGGCTCCGCTTCTGCGAAGCTCCCCGGCCTGGCCTCCTCCGCTCCTGCGAGCCCTCACCTGCGCATCCTGAGCCGCTTCTGCAGAACTTCCCTGCTTAGCCAAAACTCACTCCAGCGAGATTAATTCCTCCACTACGCTTCCGCTTCTGCGGTCCCCCACCCGCAGAAGCGAAAATACGAGAAGCCAAAAATCCAGACCTGCAAAATCCTTGAAATTCCTCTGTTTAACCTCCCGAAACCACCTCGGGTCCCCCGGGACCCCAACGAAAACCACAAACATACTCCATTGCACTATACGAACTTGCTCCAATGATAAAAACACTTCCATTAATACGGAAAAACATCGAATTCAAGCAATTCAAGCCTAAGTTTCCAATCAAACTTCGGCAACCGACATTCGATCAAAAACCCGAACAAACGACCTCCGAATGGCCTGAAATTTTGCAGACACATCCAAAATAACCTAACGGAGCTACTGCAACTATCGGAATTCCATTCTGACTCTCGAATCAAAATCTCACCTATCGATCGGATATCGCCAAAATTCAACTTTAGCCAATTCAAGTCTAAAACTACACCGGACCTCCAAATTCACTTCTGATCGTTCTCCTAGCACATAAATGACCTCCCGGAGCTGACCGAATCATCAAAATTCGATTCCGAGCTCTCTAACTCACAAGTCAACATCCAGCTGACTTTTCTTAACTATTCCTTCTTTTAAGAGACTATTTGTCTCATTTCCAACCAAACTCAACCTGGATTGCCTCAAACTTACCCAACATGCATATTGCAACATTAACAAGCATATAACGAGGATAACGGGGTTATAACTCACATGATTACCGGCCGGGTCATCACATTCTCCCCAACTTAAGAAAACGCTTGTCCTCGAGTGGGTCAAGAAACATACCTGGAGACTCAAATAGGTGAGGATATCTGCTCTGCATCTCCTGCTCGACCTCCCAAGTAGCCTCCTCCACGGGCCGACCTCTCCACTGCACCTTGACTGAAGCAATCTCCTTGGACCTCAACTTTCGAACCTGTCTACCCAGAATAGCCACTGGCTCCACATCATAAGATAGATCACCATCAAGTTGAATGGTACTGAAGTCTAATACATAAGACGGATCCCTGATGTACTTCCGGAGCATAGACATATGGAATACTGGATGAACACTGGACAAACTGGGTGGCAAGGCCAGCTCATATGCCATCTCTCCAACCCTCCTAAGTATCTCAAAAGGACCAATGTACCTGGGACTCAGCTTTCCCTTCTTCCCGAACCTCATGACACCCTTCATGGGTGAAACCTTCAGCAATACTCTGTCACCAACCATGAAAGACAACTCTCGAACCCTACGATCTGTATAACTCTTCTGGCGAGACTGTGCTGTGCGAAGCCTCTCCTGGATCAACTTTGCTCTATCCAGAGCATCCTGAACTAACTCAGTCCCTATCAATCTATCCTCACCAGGCTCAAACCATCCCACGGGGGATCTACACCGTCTGCCATACAACGCCTCGTACGGGGCCATCTGAATACTCGACTAATAACTGTTGTTGTAGGCAAACTTAGCAAGTGGGAAGAACTCATCCCACGAACCACCAAAGTCAATCACACAAGCTCACAACATATCCTCTAGAATCTGAATAGTGCGCTCAGACTGCCCGTCTGTCTGAGGGTGATATGCGGTGCTCAACTCAACCCGCGTACCCATCTCCCACTGAAATGCTCTCCAAAACTGATAAGTGAACTGAGTGCCTCTGTCAGATATAATGGACACTGGTACCCCATGCAACCTGACAGTCTCCCGAATAAAGATCGCTGCCAACCGCTCCGATGAGTAAGTAGTACAAACTGGAATGAAATGTGCGGACTTGTCAGCCGATCAACAATCACCCACACAGAATCAAACTTCCTCGAAGTCCGAGGGAGCCCAGTAACAAAATACATGGTGATCCTCTCCCATTTCCACTCGGGAATAACCATACGCTGGAGAACACCGCCCGGTCTTTGATGCTCATACTTGACCTGTTGGCAGTTAAGGCACTTGGATACATGCCTAACAATATCCATCTTCATCCTTCTCCACCAGTAGTGCTGTCTCAAGTCTTGGTACATCTTCGCGGCACCTGGGTGAATGGAGTACCGCGAACTGTGTGCCTCCTCTAATATCAACTCCCGCAAGCCATCTACATTGGGCACGCATATACGGCCCTGCATCCTCAGAACACCATCACTGTCGATAGTCACATCCCTAGCATCATTGTGCAGCACTCTGTCCTTAAGGACAAGCAAATTTGGGTCATCATATTGTCGCTCCCTGATGCGATCATATAATGAAGATCGAGAAACAACACAAACCAACACTCGACTCGGCTCCGAAATATCCAACCTCACTAGCCGATTGGCTAGGGCCTGAACGTCATAAGAAAATGGTCTCTCCCTAACTGGGATGAAAGCTAGGCTGCCCATACTGACCGCCTTCTGACTCAAAGCATCGGCCACAACATTGGCCTTCCCCGAATGATACAAGATGGTGATGTCATAATTATTAAGCAACTCCAACTACCTCTGCTATCTCAAATTAAGGTCTTTATGTCTGAATAAATGCTGAAGACTGCGATGATCCGTGTACACCTCACATGAGACACCATATAGGTAGTGCCTCCAAATCTTCAGAGCGTGAACTATGGCTACTAGCTCCAAATCATGAACATGGTAGTTCTTCTCATGGGGCTTCAACTAGCGAGAAGCATAAGCAATGACCCTACCCTCCTGCATCAACACACAACCAATGCCAACTCCTAAGGCATCACAATACACAGTATAAGTATCTGAAGTTGACGGCAGGATCAAGACTGGTGATGTGGTCAGTGTTGTCTTGAGCTTCTAAAAGCTCTCCTCGCACTCCTCTGACCATATGAAAGGAACACCCTTCTGTGTCAATTTAGTCAAGGGTGAAGCAATAGAAGAGAATCCCTGAACGAATCGGCGATAATACCCCGCCAATCCTAGAAAGCTACGGATCTCAGTAACTGAGGTCGGTCTGGGCCAACTCTGCATTGCCTCTACCTTCCTCGGATCTACCTGAATACCATCACGGGACACCACGTGTCCTAAGGATGCCACAGACTCAAGCTAGAACTCACACTTGGAGAACTTGGCATACAGCTTCTCCTCTCTCAACCGCTGCAATACAATACTCAAGTGTCGAGCATGCTCCTTCTGGCTTTGAGGGTAGACTAGAATGTCATCAATGAACACAATCACAAATGAATCCAGATAGGGCCTGAACACACTGTTCATCAAATGCATGAATGCTGCTAGGGCATTAGTCATCCCAAAAGACATCACAAGGAACTCATAGTGACCATATCTGGTCCTGAATGCAGTCTTCATAATGTCGGTCTCTCTAATCTTCAGTTGATGGTAGCCTGAACGAAGATCAATCTTCGAGAATACCCTAGCTCCCTGCAGTTGATCAAATAAATCATCAATACGAGGCAGAGGATACTTATTCTTCACTGTTACCTTGTTCAGCTGCCTGTAGTCAATACACATCCTCATAGAGCCATCCTTCTTCTTAACAAACAGGACCAGTGCACCTCACGGCGACACACTCGGCCAAATGAACCCCTTATATAATACCTCATAATGGGTCCTCGACCCTGTCCCAATTAGTATAGGATTGGCCTTTCAGGCCCACTCAGCTAAATCAGGGGAGTTTCCACCCTAAGTAATCTATCTCTCACAGTACACACCTAGTGCTGGCTCTTAATATGCTATTCAGCTAGTCTTACGACTGAGTGCAAGTTTCCAACATGATATAGGGGTCACCTAGTTCTATAGGTCCCCTAATGCTCTACAGATTGGCACAAGGCCCCAAACATGGCTACTAGCTCAATCACACAGTTATAATCCCATTCTCAGTCACAATATACAATACACTATTAGTTGGAAAGGACCAAGTCCAATTCCCCAATCATAATGTCACCACGCCCGTCACATGATGCGTGTCTCATCTCAACATAGCACTGTGAAATGTAAGTACGGGGTTTCAAACCCTCAGTACATTATTTACTACCACCACTCATCTCGAACCGGTAGAAGTCCTAGCTCGCTTTACGCTTGCCTCGCAAATCAATCTCCTCGGATGCCAAATCTGCTCAAAATCATAGAGAATACATCAATGTATGCTAATAACACACAACCCATTCGAAATAACTCAAATTGCACCAAAACCCACAAAGTTGTCAAAACCCGACTTTTGGTACGCTTCTCAAAAAATTACAAAAGTTACATATTCGGAATCCTCGTCTCAATACGAGTCTATGCATATAAAGTTTTCCAAAATCGGACTCTGTTTGCCCATTCAAATCGACATTTTACCAAATCCCTGGCTTAGGCTAAATTCCCCCATACTTTTCATCCAATTTCAGTAAAATAAAGGAGGATTTAATGATAAAAACACGTAATTGAACCATAAAACTCACCTTCGATGATAACCCGATGAACTCCCAGCAATTTCCCGTCCAAAACGCCCAATTCGCCTCTTAAAACTGAGCCCTAATGTTTTATGACTTATGAAATTTTACCCCTTCTGTTATTCTTATCACATACGCGATTTCCGCTTCTGCGGCTCTGGACTCGCACCTGCGAGTCCGCTTCTGCGGTCGCCCTGTCACTTCTGCGATTCCTCACCAAGCCGCCCAGTTCCGCTTCTGCGGTCCAGGTCTCGCACCTGCGAGACCACATAAGCGGACTGGGCTCCGCTTCTGCGAAGCTTCCCGGCCTGGCCTCCTCCGCTCCTGCGATCATGGGCTCGCTTCTGCGAGCCCGACCCTGGGCATCCTGGGCCGCTTCTGCGGAACTTCCCAGCTTAGCCAAAACTCGCTCCTGCGAGATTAATTCCG